>JARJLF010001306.1:0-85907 GCA_029378395.1 Mycena leptocephala | reverse complement strand
CAGAGGCTATGATGATCTTAGATGTGATCAAAGGGCCAGATCGTGACAGAAGGTCCATCTTGTATGTCATGAGAAAGACGTTAGAAGGGGTAATGTCGGATCGAAGCAAAGGTCAGCTGAGCGGCGGAGTTCGAAAAGGCTTCAGAAGGACAGACAGTGGTAATTTCAAAAAGGGGAGGTAGCGTTAAGAGGTAGACGTCATGAGAAAGACGTTAGAAGGGGTAATGTCGGATCGAAGCAAAGGTCAGCTGAGCAGCGGAGTTCGAAAAGGCTTCAGACGGACAGACAGTCGTAGGTAGATAAAGAGGTAGAAAAGAGGTAGATAGATAGATAGATACTTCTTGAGTTCCTTCTGAGACCTTCACGCCATGCTCCAAGCCTGCTTGGAGATGCCGGACATCATGGGGCGTGTGTGCTTCCATCTTCATCCCACGAGCGACTTGGACAGATCCGCGGTCAGGAAGCCCATGATGGACCTCGCCATCGTCGCAAGGACCTGCGTCGCTTTCCACAGTCCCGCACTTGATTACTTGTGGAGGTCCGCGACGCTTATCAACCTTCTTCGTTGTCTCCCCTCCGATTTAGTCGTCGTTGAAGAGCTTTCAGTGAGGTCCGGAAGACCACAGTACACCATGGTAAATGCCAAAATTCGTATCAAATGGGCGCTCACCCTCCGTAGCGAATACTTCGGCCAATAAGGGTGTCCGATTGGGAAAGAGTTCTGGTGTACGCTCATCGCGTTAAACGCCTCTTCTCTGATGCCGATGATTTGGAGTTGTCGGCCGTTTTCCCCTGCATAAGCCTCTGTGTTCCCGAGAACTTGCTCCAAAATCTTCGGAGCCTTCACTGGCAGCACGGAGACAATGATTTCCACTATATTCATTTCTTTCTTAGTTCCAAGATCACGGCGCTTTCCATTCATTGCACATCCTACTCCGCCCGTTCACTGCTCCCAATTCTCGCTCTCAAGTGTCCCAGATTGAGGAAAGTCTTCCTTGGTCCGCGTCTTGATTCCTCCACAAGCGATGTCGTCGTGAAGCATGACGTACAGGCCATCTCGACGTTCGTGCACGGGCTGCGCTGTATCGAGAAATTATCCGCGCCCGTTCTGGATCAGGGTGCCCTTGAACATCTGCGACGTCTTCCAACTCTTCGCCAACTGGATATAGGTGGAATCAGTCCCACTTTCTCAGACTCTCCGATCGTCGAATCGGACGCTTGGGTCTCGCTGCAAAGGCTGGCTGCAGCTCAACGCCGAAATCGAGGCCACCACTCGATTCCTTGGGTGGTGCAATAAAGTTCCGCTCATCCGATTTGGAGTTGTGTTTCCTGCGTTTGCGACCGCAGATGAAACACACTGCCTTTTCACGGGTCTCGCTGCGTGTTTAGCGCATTTGTCGGTGACGGATCTCACGTTGGACAGTGACGCCAATCGTACAGAACTGTCCGCATCCACCTCTGCCCACTACCGGATTCGCGCAGAGTCGATTCGAGTTCTCTTATGTTTCGTCAATCTCACGGCCATCTACATTCTGTCGCCCGTAGGAATCGACTTGGACAACGACACGGTAGCGGAAATGGCACGGGCCTGGCCCAGGATTGAATCCCTCGAGTTGTCATCATACCGATCCACCACCACATGCCCTCGCGTTTCACTTGGATGCCGTCTGTTCTTTGCCACATATTGCCGGCACTTGCGCAGGCTCGTCATCTTGTTCGATGGCACGGTACTTCCAGCTCCGCAACCTGGCGGTGGCAATCGCTCTCCACAGTATTCCCTAACCCACCTCGACGTAGAGTATTCGGCAATATCTACGCCCATCTCCGTCGCGGGATTCCTTTCTGGCATTTTTCCGCGGCTGGAGGAGATTTCGTCACGTTTGGATGACGAACAAGATCCTAAGGAAGTAGCCCTCCGCGCTCAAGAAATGGAATTTCATGATAGGTGGAACGAGGTGCAAGCACTCCTTCCACATCTCGCGGCAATCCGGGAGGACGAGAGAAATTGGTTACAAAGTAATCCAGGCTTGTGATTGCGCTGGGTTTGCTGATTGTACTTAAATCAATTCTCGCCCGGGTATCTTACCAACGCGTTGACAATTGACGGCGTGATCTCCCTACTCATTTGCAATCGTCGTTTCACAACCCCTTCTTGACTTCAGATACCGCGGTCTACCAGCGACCCAGTAGGGGCGCCGTTTCTATGGTGGGATTGCCGGAGGTTTTGGTGTATCAGTCGTAGACTGAATTTTTTTGGACCGAAATTACCCGTACACTGGACCATAATTGACTGATTTCATCGTGTTTCAGGATCAAAATAGCAAACACGATAACCGCATTTAGTTCTGCCTACAGTACTGTGGTTAACGGAAAACTCCCCAAAGAAGCCGGGAAAAATGGAGGGTGGTAGTGGAGCTCGGTAGCTCCCTCCGTCACTTTCTTTGCCGCATCTGCAAACAAGTGCCTCGAAGCGCTTCTGCGAGTCGCGATCCCATTATCCAAGCGGCAAATCATGTCAGTTAGGTTTATGGTGGAACAAAATACGCACGAGGGATCCCAAGAAATAACGCAAGTAAGGATTTGTTTCGCGGGAACTCGGTGAAAGAAGAGTCAGAAAGATATATAACGACAACGACACATACCACAGGACTCCATGCCAATGTGAGTGGTGAAGAGGCTTCGTGAGCCGAAAAAGGAAGAAAGACTCGAGAAAGTGAAGGCGCGAGGGCTTGAACTTGAAGGAACTTGATGGCTTGAGGCCTTGAAGTGCTTGAATGGGAGAGAGCTTGAGGGTTGAAGCCTTGCGGAGCTTCTCAGAGAGCGGAGTTCAGTTGAGGGAGTTGAGGGATTGGTACGAGAGACAGGCCGCAGGTGACAGACGTGCGATGAGTACACAGCGGAGCCATGTGCAGCAGAAAATGCGACGTAGCGCGGATGGGAGGTGGCGAAAAGGTAGAGCACGAAGTCTTGAGTTGTTTCGGTGGAACTGGAGGCCCAAATCTTGACAGGAGGGATCAAGCGCAGGTGTGCGAGAAGGTGGGACGATGGAGGGAGAAACCAACCAACCATTTGATGAGAACAAATCGCGGTCTACACGGTCACCATGCCCGCCATCATGATGAAGCGGAGTTTGAATGACTTGGTAGATTTCAATCCGATTCAAGGCCTTCCCGCGTCGCTTCTGAAGTATACTACTTGCGCACCGCTGAAAAAGGCCTGGAAATGAAGTTGGCTTTATCTATTATTACAGCTGACCTACCTCGAGACTTCTATTTGGGTGGTAAACGTTTCGAGAATCCTTCTGCTCATTTTCGTTTTTTCTCATTCTGATCGCTCGTAACCTCCGACGAGTCCAAGGCTACTTTCGCCCGCCCGATCACCGGTTTGCATTTTGATTCTAACACAAGATGGAGTTTAATCTGAATTCTCGCATTCCTGACACGAATGAATTGAGAAACAAGTTTCTGAGACGCATGGAACAAAATTTTAAGAACTAACGCAGGATTCGGTTTGGATTCCGGGTCTTCTTTCTCCGAATCGTCGATCTCTCCGAACTGATCCATAACCCGAATGTCAAGTTACTGGAAATATTTGATTCATTGTCGCCACTGAATCGAGGATGTGCAGCAGCAAATAAACTGACGCAATGTCAGTATCTACACACGGAGCGTCCGCATACTTATTCGCACTCACCGCTTCGGCACAGGTGTACTCACAAGTGCAGGGTTAGTGCAGTTTGGGATCTTCATTCCGGCGCACGCTTGGCGAGGTACAAGGGCGGCGGTTCGTAGAATGGCGTGGCAGCAGCGAGGGTGGCTACAGCCGAGAGGATGTACATGTAGGCAAAACGCATCTCTACTGGTGTAGTGATCCGCCTGGTTGGCCGCGGTAATAAACGGGGAGTTGGTGGGGTCCCTCGGATGCTAGGCTTTCATGAATCAACCGCACCTTTATACTTGAATTTCTTCCGCGTTCGAGACGCAACCACTATATCATAGACAAGCACGCAATGGGCATATCCACGACAGACCGCACATAGCAACAATAAAAAATGGGGTCACGGAATTTTGTCACACCTTAATAACTTTGTGAGCACTGAATTTTTGCGGATTCTGCTTACAGCTGATCCGGAAACTAATGAGAATCACGAGTTTTTTTTCGCGTGTTCCCGATTTGGAAATTCCCCAAAGGGAAACCGGCGGCGTCCACTTCTTACTCGCTTCAGTTCCTCTCGCTGTTTCTCCCTTCCTCCGACTCTCCAATGGCTCCCAAGAACAACGGCAATGCTATAGATGTCAGTGACGACGACGACGACGATGTGACTCCGATGGACGCCGTACAACAGTTGGTCGTGGAAAAGCCTCACTGTAAGTAATCAGCAACGACTCGCAAAGTCTCCAACGATCCAATCTCTGCCTACAGTGCAAAAGTGGTTCGTTGCGAGCCCAGAACTCATGAAAAAACAAGAGAAGACCCAGAAGGCCAAGGAAAGCCGGACTCAGAAGAAACGCAAAAAGCCTGAAGATTCAGACGAAGACCTGGCGCCACCCTCGAGGAAGGGAAAGAAGAAGGCTAAAGCCGTGGACGACGACGAGGACACCATCTCTCTCACCGGGTATATCCGTGTTCTCAAGCCTACACCAGCTTTGCCACCTTCGCGCCCACGCGCGCGACAACCGAAGGCCAATCCCGAGACCCTCTATATCACCCGTGGCCCATTCAAGTTTTCCTCCAACTGCAGCTTCGATGACTTCATCTCTATTCTTTCCCAAACTCTTCCATGCCCTTCCGCCAATATTGTCCTCGATAAGACCGAATGGAAACCACAAACACCGGCGAACCGGGCTATGCTGCCTCTTGGTGGTGCGGTCAGCTTTGAGGTCCTCCAGGAACAGATCTCCGAATGTAAGGACAAGACTGTCATCCTTTGTATGCCAGGCCCACGAAAACCAGCAGAGGATGCGCCGGTATGAGATCTTTCTGGGGAAATAACCACACAATTCTTACATACACCACCAGTTTTGGGACGTGACGGGTGACGGTAATAGTGTGGGTGGGGGAACCGAAGCGGGACCATCGAGCGCCGCAGGAGAATCACAAAAGGGATTCGACTTTTCGGAATTAGAAGCGACGAATACGGAAGACAGCGTCGGACAGCAGAAAGTGCGTATCCTCGATCTTTCGTATGTGTTTGCTCAGATTGACGCGGGAATCAGATGTCATTTGATCAAGCCATCGTGCCGCACATCGAGGAGCTGAAGGAGAGATGGCCCGAGAACGACGCGGGAAAACGTATCTACACTGACACCAAGGGCTTCATGTGGGAGCTGACGCCGATCCGGCTGAATGTATGGGCTGCTCACATGGTGCGTGATTCATCGCTCAACCTCGGACCGGCATTGAAAGCTGCTTAGGCTCGCGGAAGTGCTACAATTGACACCGCCCCTGTGTCCGCCCAATTTGACATCAAATATCGCGTGAAGACTACCCAAGCTGCTGTTGTACAACCCATTCTTGCTGCTGCTCAACCTATTCCTGCCCAGAATCCCGCACTTCGAACACCGACAAAGTCCTTGAAATGCTTACACTCTCTCTCATGTTTCAACAGCAGCAGCAACAACAACACCTTGTCGTCCCAAACGTGGCTCCACCACCGTTCCATCCACCCCCACATCAGAGCCCTATTCCCTCCGCACCCCAATCTCCTGCAAAACCAACGCATCGTCCCGTCTCGCTGGGGGATTTCTGTGCCCACTACGATATAATGCAGCATTTTGAGCGACTACAGAAGCTCGAATACGAGCCAGGCGACGGTGGGATCAAGACCCTAGGACGTGATGATTGGCAGATTTTTGCGGGTTTTTCAAAGTTGGCGTGGGATAAAGTCTTATCGAAGCACAAACAGTTCTTGCTCGATATTCAGAACGGTTTGTGGGAATAATTTTCGTTTTCATTCGTAAAAGTCTTCTGTTACATCTCGCTACAAAATTGTTCTCGTCGTACCATCGCAGAAGTACAAATGTAATTGTTATTTGATCATCTAAAAGTTGCTATTCTCCGTCATGAACAATATAGCCAGCATGGTGAAACCATGCTCTAGCCTTTTCGGGTGTAATGCAGCCCGTCGAGTCGAGGATAGGGTTGAGCACGGGTCCGGGTCCGGGTACAAACGAGCCGACCCGGACCCTGACCCGCAAACACCCCAACCCGAACCCGCGGGTTTACGGGTTGAGAACGGGTCTCGGCTAGCCCATGCCGGGCGTGATCCGGGGCTGATCCGAGCCCTGGCAGCCAACGGCATGTCATTTTTGGTGAAAATCTTGATGTTGCAAGTGAGTTTTGACTCCATACGTGTCCTATCCATGGGGTTCTACCCATCGCATCACTTCTTTCTTTCTTTTACAGCCAATGTCGGAACCGAAGGCGCGGTCAAAAAATTCCCAATTTGGGATGTTTCCGAAGAATTCCCCATAACTCAGTCAGTTCTTAACAGATTGACATGAAACCTAGCTAGCTTTGCTAGGCTAATTCATGCCGAATTAGTGATAGAAAGAAACTTATGAAAATATCTCATATCGGATGATCTGTGATTTTGGGCTATTTTGGGGTTGAATGTGGTCTAGAGGGATCAGGACATGTTCAAATGGTCTAGTTTTTTGAGACAGATACCCTGAATAGATTTAGAAAGATGTCATAGAGTCAGAATTTTGATCATGGCACTTGATGGCTTGCAATTACTTTGTGCCCGTTGGCTATTGAGAGCATTTGGTCAATATTGAGTAACTTGAAGCCGCAAAGTGCCGTAATTAAAATTCTGGCTCTATGACATCTTTCTAAATGTATTCAGGTTATTTGTCTCAAAAGACTAGACCATTTGAACATGTCCTGATCCCTCTAGACCACATTCAACCCCAAAATAGCCCAAAATCACAGATCATCCGATATAAGATATTTTCATAAGTTTCTTTCTATCACTAATTCGGCATGAATTAGCCTAGCAAAACTAGCTAGGTTTCATGTCAATCTGTTAAGAACTGACTGAGTTATGGGGAATTCTTCGGAAACATCCCAAATTGGGAATTTTTGACCGCGCCTTCGGTTCCGACATTGGCTGTAATTGCTATTTTCGGCTTTATCACAGTACCCGCCGAGTACCCGCGGGTTTCGGGTATAGAAAAGTGCTGACCCGCGACCCGTACCCGGCTGACCCGACCCGTAAACCCGTCGGGTTTACCCGTACCCGTGCTCTTCCCTAGTCGAGGAGTATGAGAACGGGGTCGGCAGCGGCGCGAATGGAATGGACGTTAGCACGGAGGTATGCTTTCCCTGTAAAAAGTCAGTAGATGCGAATGATGTATTGCGACGACGTACATGTGCTGAAAGACTCCTCGATTGGGTTGAGGTCCGGGGAATAAGGAGGCAGGTACAAAAGCATTATCCCTACCCGGAAGATCAGATATGGTTCCGACAATTATGAGTGTAACACGGACCTTGCGCATTCAAAACCTCCTGCAGCGTGTTGGTGTGATGGATGCGGCAATTGTCCATGACGAGCACACTGCGGTCATCAGGGAAAACACCCATTTCCGGTACCTGAGCATGATTAGCAGTGATTGAAGTGTTATTCTCCGAAACTCACAACGTCATCCACTATGAAATCGAAGAAATCAAATGAATCCAACGAGCCCTCAACAACGCGCTGTGCAATATACCGTCCATGCTCATAGCCGCCACCAAGGTATACCGTACCCTCTGATAAAGACGTCTTCGAAATCGGCGGGATATCCAATTGGTGCGCATCCGTAACGCCGGCAGACATCATGTTCATTTTGCTTGACTCGTCGATGGTTACAAACTCACGGCCAGTGCCGCTGAAGCCAGTTTGAATCGTGTGAAAGTAATCGCGCCGACCCTCGATGTCGCGCTCGACAGCGATCTTGTGGAGCAGTTTCCGGGTAAGTCCGGCTCGTTCGAGGGTCTCCTGGAGGGAGGAGATGGAGATGGAGATGTCGTGGTGTATGAGGAGCCACCACTGCAATTCGAGGAGGTATGTATCGGCGTGCTTCGTATATATCTCTTTGATTGCTGTCAGTGCCGCCAAACCAATGATTCTAGACCGGCCTGTGATGGGTGGAGGGGGTGGAGTTACAGAGCCGAATTCGTCAAAGAGGGCGGCCCAGCGATATATGCTTGATTGCGACACAAGAAGGGTCGAGCAAATAGCAGATCTGTCCCATCCAAGCTCCCACAACCGTAGCGCGCATTCCTTGATATCGGGCTGATTCTACGATTGACCATATGTACTGTAGTGCTCGGTGTGAGGTGGTGGAGATGCGGAGAAGCAAGAGGAAGTCAAGAGTCAAGACGGAGCCATGATAGGCTGTTCCCCTTTGGGAATTTCCAAATCGGGAACGCGCGAAAAAAAAACTCGTGATTCTCATTAGTTTCCGGATCAGCTGTAATACAAACTGCTTAGAAACACTCTACCTAACATCTGTATTAAGAAAAAATTGTTAGAGGATGTGGTCATCGAGTTATTTCGCTCGTCGTTGAGCGTGATGTGACAGCTTACATAAGGGTGTGGGGATCCCACGCTCTCTATCTTACCATTGCTTGCAGCACGTGGTCGTGCGACCGCGCTTCGGGTGTCTCCGGCCGTGACAAGCCGGATTAGGAACACTCTCACGTCATCGGATACTGGCCCGAACATAAAGCAGAAATGACTAATACCCAAAATTGAACTTAGAGAATCTCTTGCCCTTCTGTGAATGAAACGGGCTGGCACACAGGCATTTAAATCAGTAAGAGGGTTGAAGAAATATCAGTGCATTTTGATTGCTTATTTTCCTCTTTCCTTGCTTGCTTTCCAAATTTTCCCATGATGACCAATTCTGCATGACAAACTGATGCACAAAATCGATCTTCTCCTGCGTAAAGGTTCAGCAATAAGCGGCAACCCTACTGAATGACATTGGATTAGGCCTCTTCGAGGCGGGTGCTGAACCTTTAGGAATCTTAGACATCATTTCATTCCCTTGTCCTTCCTAAAAAATACTTGAAAGGAGCAATATACAGTGTAGTTGAAGCCCACCATCCCGGTCCGACTCCCTACGGGTGTGGTCTCAACACCGAGTCGATGGGATGGGACGGCATGCCGTTGACAGCTGCAAACAGGTTTAATACATATGCTTTCTTCCCAAGTTCTTCTGTTATGTAAAAGTGCAGGTAGTCGTCAATCAGTCATTCATAACAATTCTCTGAGGCAGTTAATGCAGAGATGCGCCCAAACCTCGCTCTATTCGGGGCCGAAAATCTCCTTGTAGCTGCAACTGCTCTGCATCACGTTGATTGAGTTTCAACCAACTTGCATCTGCTTTGGTTCCCCAAGTAGGTGCTGAGCAACAGTCGTGTAGGTTATAACTGACTCATGGGAAGAATTAAACCCCACACAACGAAATTTCATTCAAACACGCCGTGATACGCAGCCAGTACTTCTGAGAGTGCGAGCTGGAACCAAAACCAGACCAGCTGTGCTGCTCCGATAGAAGCCGAATGACATTGTGCAGGTCGGTCAAGCCATGTTGGGTGCTCAATGGAGAGGGGATATGCATGTAGAGAGAGTGAAGGAGGAGATACAGTTGGATTGCTCATAATGCATAAGGTCGGTTCCCTGCCAATTTGAGGGGAATTTCTCAGAATCCTATGCAATATGAGCAATATGCATTATGAGCTCACTTCTACAGTGTTGAAATGCATTTCGGTGGATCTCAAATCCTATGCATTATGAGGAATTTTGGCAGGTATGCATTATGAGCTTATGCATTTTGACAGATCCGACTGTATCAAGATGCGGCGTGAGGACGGGAACGATGACGGGACAGATCTGATGTGAACGATGAGGGACCGGGGCGAAAGCGAGCAAGAGCAACGACGAGGATACAACATAGTTATTCTCTGGAGAATACAGGAAAGGATTAGGAGACAGTATAAATGGTGGAAACATGTAAAATCCATGGTGAATATTCGGAACAGTGTGTGCAAAACGTACGGTGACCATGAAGACTGCACAAGGTCGAAGCAACCATAGAAATCATCGTGAGAACGCGTCGGAGAATCTGCGGGAAGCTGTATGTCATGTGGAATCGAAAGACGTACGGCGCGTGGTGTTGTGTTTGATTCGAAGGCTTATCGGAATGGAACAGTGATCGGATTGATTCGGAGCTCAGGCTCACTGGCTGTGGTGTCGTGTGTGAATCGGAGGCTGATCGGAACGCCTCGGAACATGAAGGTCTCACGTCAACGGATACTGGCCCGAACATCAAGCAGAAATGACTAATGACCAAACTTGAACTGAGAGCATTCCTTTGCCTTCTCTGAATGAAACGGGCCGGCACACGAATATTTTTACGAGTAAAAGGTGAAGCAATTATCTGGTCGCTTTTGATGACTGATTTTCCTCTTTTCCTGCTGGCATTTCAGTTTTGCTCTAACATGACTAATTTTGTATGATGTGCTGTGTTGGCCGAAGTCGATCTTCCCCTGGGTAGCCAAACCTAAAGGTTCAGCAATTATGCCCCTTTCAATTTGAGGCGGGTTACCAAAATGTGCTGTTTATGAACTGGTGATGGGTGGACGAAGAAAGGTAAATCCTATGAGAAATTAAACATCACATACTTACAAGTCTGCAGAAGATTCAACTGATCTCAGTGGAGGGCAGGTAATTTTCATAACCATGGTGACGTCACTACAGCTTACCTACCTTCCATTTCAGCGGTCTCTCGTCATGCCACCCACCGAAACCTCAGATTCCTCACTCCACACTGCCTTTCCCATCGTCACTACAGATTACCCACCTTCCATTTCAGCTATCTCCGATCCCTCCCCCACACTGCCTTTCTCATCGTTAGCCTAGCGCTCCTTGTCGCCATCAACATCCTCTTCATTGTGGATATTGAACTCACCCTTCGTCGTAACAAGGGCGATCAAAATGGCGACGACAAATGGGGGTTCAGACAAGTTCTTGCCCTCCTGCTCCTCATTATTCCGCTCCGCGATGCTTGGGGAGCATTGCAAGAGATTCAAGAAAAGCTGAAAGGCTTTCAGGAGAAATTGCAAGAAAATTCACTCAAAGACACGACTTTGTCTGCCCCATATCTCAACAACCACAAGGTGGATTCCTTTGGTTCAAGACATGAATGTGGACTATTTTTCAAGCCCTTTCATGTCACATAGATCAAATTTCCAAATATGGTAGCCCCAAAAAGTAATTTTTCAGCAACTTAGAAAATTAAGCTGTTCTGGCGGATTACCAAAAAAGGAAATTAGGCAAGTATATGGTTGGTCTCTATTTCATGTCTAATTTGCGTATACCAAGTCGTTTGGGCCAATTTCAAGTGAAACTGATGGAATTGTGCAAATTGCAATTCGGCCGTTATTTTGAGCACCACTGTAATTCAGAAAGGGGTGGATCTCAACTTATGCTGACATCCGATTTGGAAGTGCTCTCCAGCTGTTTGCTTGCTATGGGATGATAGAGCTGGTGCAATTCCTTCTGAATGTAGGAAATGTCGGCATTGGGAGATCTATCGTACTGGACGAAGTAGGTGAGTGTTTTCATGCTGATAACCCGGATATTTGATGACATGTAATTAGGAGGAGGTTCAGGGACAGCACTTTGTGCCGCTTGCACGAATGGGAAGGTCAAAGTGGTAAATGCTTTGCTTGGGGCAGGAGCGAGGCTGAATGTTGACGGTGAGCAAATGAATACTACGGAGCAGTGAAGATGCTAAGCTGGAATCAGGGAAACACCTTGGAGCTCCACTTCACGTTGCTGTACTGATGGAGAACGAGGAGATGGTCAATCTGCTGCTGAACCATAACCTAAAGGACGCCGATTGTAAATGTGAGTGATGGTATTGTAAGCCAATTCAGGCACTAACATGGCAATTTAGGGGAAGGTGTTGGAACAGCGGTTGATGTTGCCAGGTAAATACAAAATAAACCGCTGGTTGGCCTACTGTATCAAAGGGGTTTGAGAGGGATCAGTACCGCTGTGTCCCTCCTGCATGCTGAACGCTGACCGATCCCCCCCTCCGTCCTCGACGATCAGCGCGTAAGTGCCGCTGTAGTGTCCATCTCTCCAGCTACCCCACCGGCCACCCTCCAAAGCAAGCCATCGGTAAAACACGAGTCCCCAACTTGGCGGGTTTTTCGCGCGGATTTCATGAATGTGTCGGCTTCCCTCAGCGGTGGGAAACTCGTATTCGGTCCATCCAGTGAAGCATCAAGGGAAATCATTGCACGTCTTGCAGACTCGTAGTTTTGCATGTGCCGATCACGTCGCTTGATCGTCTCCCTCCCGCATGCTGAACACTGACCGATCCCCCCTCCATCGTCGACATTCAGGATGTAAGTGCCGTCGTGTCACTCCCGGTCGCTGAATGCTGACCGCTCCCTCCCTCGTCGACGTTCAGGATGCAAGTGCCGTCGCTTCCCTCCCGCTTGCTGAACGCTGACCGATCCCTCCCTCCCTCGTCAACATTCAGCTTGTAAGTGCTGTCACGTCCCTCCCGTTCGCTGAACGCTGACCAATCCCTCCCTCCCTCGTCGACGTTCAGGATGTAAGTGCCGTCATGTCCCTCCCGCTCGCTGAATGCTGACCGATCCCTGCCTCTCTCGTCGATGTTCAGGATGTAAGTGCCGTTGCGTCCCTCCCGGTCGCTGAACGCTGACCGATCCCTCCCTCCCTGGAAGCTGCGCTATTCTGTACCGCTGCAATAACGTTTACATAAAGTACTATTACAGGGATCCCCTCGAGCCCACATTTCAGTTCCGACACATTTCACATGAGAACGACGTGATTATACCCACAAGGTTGATACTGAGGCGCTGTTCCTGTGCTATCCATCAAAAATGCTCAAAATGGTCAACTTGCGCCGTGCCGTATACACCGTTTTTGCATGAAAGGTGATTCCAGAGACTCGAATTTTCGGAAAACATGTATTTATTTTATTGTGAGACAACGATGGAAGTAGCGTATGGCATAAACCATCTCAGAACTCATAAAATCAATCGAAGTTCATGGTAGTATTTTGTTTGAAGTGATTTGGTCAAGGAACAAGCCCGGGCTGCCGCGGTCATTTCTTTTTGTGGCTTAAGCCTGGGCATGCGCATCAAAATCTGCAATCGGCATTAGCAAGCCTGCACTAAGACTTGGATACGTGTGAGGCGCCAGCGAGGTCGGAGAAGGAAAAGAAGCAGAGGATGTGCAAGGCCAGTTCTGGAGGTAGAAGAGTGAGAAAGTCTGGTACATGTATTAGGGAAGGGAGAACTGCGTGAAGGTGTCGTAGGACGGGCTGGGATGAGGATTGCAGGAGGGTTAGACAATGGTGGAACTGCTCTGGAGGAGTCAATGTGGTGAAGTGAGCCATCGTAACCGCCGACGGATTGGAACGTGTCGCCTTATTCCTGTACAACTGCCTCGGTGTTCCCCGGCCTGGCCTGGATATCACGGCTTGGGCCCGACCTGTTGAAATTTCTGAAGCCCAAGCCCAAGCCCGCAACCAGGGCTTGAAGCCCCCGGCCCCGGCCCCGGGCTTTCTCGAGCCTGGGACAGAAAACCAATATTGAGTGTTCTTATGGTATGAATTGGTGTTTGTATGTTCTGTAAGTGTATATTCAGTCAGGCAATCGTCGCTGAGCGATATACTTACAGTTTCGAACCATTTGAACCAGAAAATCCATATTTCGCCAATTCTAAACTGATAAATGAACAATCGTAAAGTCGGTAATTATCTTCAAAACCATTCAGCGTAGGTGAGCCGATAGAAAAAGCCATTCTTGGAGTGAAAAATTGGACATCCATACACTTGGGCCTCAAGCCCGAGCCTTGCGTCGGGCCCGCTTGCAAATCAGGGCCTGGCTTGGCGGGCTCAGGGCTCGAAGCCGGGCCCTGAACATCACTAGATCCCTTCAGCAGACTCAACATTGCGACGCACAGGCTCCAGTCGACAGTTTTGGCTTCCTGCTCATTTCTGAACGTTGCACACTTGCCACCAGAACGACTGTTGCGTGTTATCGTTAGTCTCTTGCAGACAGACGCTCTAACACGAAGCTATGTTATCGTCCCTTCGGACTCAGGCACTTGCAGATTGGCTAGTCGCCTCGATCGTCTCGGGGTAACGGGAGAGCTTGATTAGTTCTTAAATTAATTTGATGTGAAGCTGCACTGGGTGTTCACGGAATTATGCAAACGGCTGTAACACTTGGTCGCTTCACCTCGTTTAGAGCTCCAACAACTTGGAGATCATCTAAGATGTTTAACTCCGCAACAGTTTCCAACGTAACCTCCACCCGCCTCCTGCTATGCACCCACATGTCCAGGATGCCTATACCAACTTCGGCCTTGTGTATCCAAAGCTGTCTGGCCGTCCATTCAGCACTTCCAGGATCAAGTTTCTTTTCACAAAATCTCTTTGCATTTTCCACTTCTGTTCATCCCGGGGCCCAAGCATAGATTCGAGAGTGGGAATGAATACATGGGAAGGAACATCGTTTTTATTGAGATGCAAGGCCCGATCGATGGCTCTGCCAAAACAACTGAGGCACTCGAATGTAGACCAGGCGGTTTTCATACCAGTGGGAAGAATTCTGAGGGGACAGTTCTAACTGAAATTTCGCTGGCTATCATGCCAGCCAGACGCGGTCAAAAACTGAGCTCAAATGAGTCCACACAGTGCAATTTGATGCGGGCCTGCAAAATTCCGCAATTTCCACCAGAGCTGGCACTTGAATTGCAGTTGTTTTTATTGACATGTAGAGCCCTGATGGCTCTCCCAAAACGACCGAGGCACTGGGAAGAATTCTGAGGGGATACTTCTAACTGAAATTTCACTGGCTATCATGCCAGCCGGACACGGTAAAAACCGAGCTCAAATGAGTCCACACAGTGCAATTTGATGTGGGGCTGAAAATCCGGCAATTTCCGCCAGAGCCGGCACTTGAATTGCAGTCCCCCCAGTGAATCATTCCCCAACCACCATGTCAAAATTCTGAAACTCACCGTGCCGAACTTGCTCCTTCTCTGAGGACCCACTACTTCACAAGAGAGTTCACGCACAGGCCTTGGAAGCGTGTGATGCTGCAGTTGAGCCGAAAATCGCCAAAAAAAAAAAAAAAAAAAAAAAAAAAAAAAACCGCAGAAACAAATATGACCGAGCGCTGAATCGCCTGATGGTCCTCCCTCCACTGAAGTCGCTGTTGCAAAACTTCACGGCGCAATCGTCGCAGCGTGGCGTACCTGGGACCGGGTATCGTCAACACTTCCGCAAGCCCTGCACCCTCCTGGGTGGCTCCCTCAAGTCATTTCCGAGCGCCTGTGGCCTCGATGAGTGTAAAATCTCCTGGAAGCTTTTTGTGCAGTGAGAAGAAATCCTTTGCCCATTGACCGTGCGACCAGAAGGATGGCTGCCTGACGTCTTTCCAGAGCCTCAGGATTTTGTGAGATCTTGAGAAATGGTTTCATAGATGACACATCAATAGCTTTCAAAATTGTCAATGTCTCCGTCTTCTACAGGACCTTTATAAGCCTCCAGAGCGTCTGATAAAAACAGCGAGGTGTCCTCAGGCAGTTCAGATGAACGACCCCGAGGCGGTGTAGAGGTGCGAGGAGTGGCACTGCCTACAGCGTGGCGATCTTCTTGCTCAGTGGTAGTGGCTATGAAGATATGAGGAATGGAAAGGGTAGATCCGTCGAGAAATCAAAAAATGCGTGTACCATTAATGTCCCCCAATATGGAGTTTATGTCCTCAGGTAATCTTTTTGGCCCTCGCATTTAGGCAGTCATGTTATCTTGAATAGATGTTGCTGTTCCTTGGTGATACTCTTTGCGTTCCGACTGAAGACAATTGAGGCCCCCAATAATAGATATTTTGGTCCCTCTGCCAAAAGTTTGGTGTTCCTCCGGAAATGATCTCTTGTCGTCTCATAATCGTGTTTGTGCCCCTTCTACCTCATGATCATGTCCCCCTTCACTTCCTTTACTGTCCGCCTGCCAAAGCATTTCTGTCCCAAGACCTTCCTTTTTCGGCCTCCCGATCAAACACTTTCGGTCCCAAGTTTACCGTTCTCTACAACCACTTGGCCGATTTCCGTGATCTTGGGGGTGCTATCTGGACCACAGAAACTACAGCTTTTCAGTAAAATCATCCCCGGGATAGCTCTTGCACTCCCTCCCCCAGTAGGGGTAATTCAAGACCTTGACCAAGCAGGTTTGGGCCATTTTTTTGATATTTCAATGTCGTACCACATGCTATGTGCTCATATTCTATTATGGAAGCATATAATTACATTCTGGTGCCATTATCAACTGCGTAGAGCAAAGCCCGTAGTGCAGCCGAATGAACGCCGGCGGACAACAATGCGTGGCATCAGAATGGCGGAGCATGACGCCCTGCGCTGCTCACATTTGTTGGCCTGATATTGTAAATCCCGATAAGTTTCGAGGTTTCGCGCTAGTGGATCGAGACCGTGTCAAATCCGTGGTTTGTAATCGAAAAGATTTTTTTTCTTTTTTAATGCGATGATGTCCATAGGGCAGGTAGTAAGAAATCTGCAGTAGAGGTGCGGTACGGGTAGGGATCACCAGTACTACTGATGCGTAAGGAGACACATCGTGCACAGAAATCACTGTCAGGGCTGTTCATTCTACTGCTCCTTGGTCAGGGTAATGCAGCCTGTAAAGGGTTCCCTCCGACATATTGGGGTCCAAAGCGAGCCCTGTGTACGTCAACTTTGAGTAGTTCGAATGCGCTTGTTCAGCCGTCTCCCCGGCTAAGGGCAACAATGAGATTTCTTTGTCGCCTCCAATTTCTGATGGGTTTACGGTGAATGAGTACTTGAAGATGGCACCACAGTTTTGTGAACTGGCGTGGAGCATGATTAAATACGTGTCCTTTCGTACTGGACTACGAAGGGCGGAAAGACCTGAGTAGTTCCTACCATGACCGCCCTTCCAACTGAAAGTCTTCACGAGCAAGGGTTCAAGCTCAAGCTGCCCTGTTTCCGGCGCGCTGGATTTCGACGGGTCTATCGACGACCACCATTCCGGATCGGTGGCCAGTAGATAAATGCCAAACTTTGTCTCCCTCGTCTTCGAGAGTTGTGATGTCAGGAAGATATACCTGGCACGAGACACACGGAAGGGACCTGTGCACGATCGGTCCGGATGCATTCTGATGCAACTGCGCGACGCACTAGAAGCTCACTGGACGGCACTCGCGCAAACAGGGCGGTATGCTTGCGCCAGTTCATGAGCAGAATGCAGCCACTGTATACGATCAATGCTGCGACCTCGCAACAGAGACTCATTTGGCCGCGGAAGTATGCACCATAATTGGGCATTCGAATTCCTCCGTATTCCACCGTTTCACCCGTTCGTATATCAATCTCGGTGAATTCGAGGATTTTTGACTGCCTGCAGAACGATGAAATGGGCGGCACGGAGGCAGAGTTCACATATTCTTGCTGACGTAGTAACCCTATAACAACTGACCCTCCAGCATTGATTGGCTCGGCGACAAAAACTTCATACACGATTTTTCGGGTCCAGACTTGTCGCGCAGAAGAGATGTCCCAGAGACTGAGGGACGTTGCGCATACTATTACCACTTGGTGTCCGCCCTGCACAAGCCTTGCGTATCTGAACTCGTCCATTTGCCGACCGCTGTTGGTGGAATTTGGCCGCAGAGCGACCTCATAGATGATCTGTGGACGTGAGAATGCCTCCAGGGGTAGGCCCATAACCGCTGTCTTTGCAATCTGAATCAGTTCGCTGCACCCCATATGCACTAGTACAATATTAGTGCAAAGTTCTGCGATGCCCATCTCCTCGAGGTCCCGAATGAGTGACAGCCAAAGCTGCTTGACGGTTGCAAATCTGTGGAGATATCGATGACCTAAATAATTCATTTAATGACACAACTCGTCCACTAGGCTTGGTTGGTCACCTGTGATACGCGGAGAACGGTGCCGATATCGGAGAACATGAGAATCTGCACAAGGAGGTCATCCCCGAATGCTGTCAGAGTCGGGTTCATTGAAGCCACTCTGGAGTCTCGGGAGTGCGAGCAAAGTGACGCTGACGAAGCGACGTGTAAAATAATTGCACACGTGCAGCCTCTCGTCATTGACCGGCGTTGGACCGGCGCAAAAGACTTTATCTTATCTTATCTTATCTCACAATCCGGACTCAGTGCAAGACCTTGCCGCCTTGGTGAGAATCAAGACTTGGAGAGTAAGGGCGTATTGTAAAAGAGGAATCCTTCTTACAGGATACCGTAGTTTCTGTCTTTATCTCTTTGTCCGTCCGAAGCGACATTACCCTCCTCGAAAACGCTGTTACTAGTCTTTGTGTGCATTATAATCAACATAGAATCCAGTATCATTCTATCCACGACAACCAGTATCATGCATGTCCGACATGTACCAAGTGTGTAAAGGCACACAACTTTTTTGCAGCCATTTGCGGAACTTAGGGCGCGGCCCGTTTTTTGAATTTTTTTGCACGTTTTCACGAGAACAGCTCTCTTGCGCTCAATTCTCAACCATTTCCCTTGAAAATAGGCACATTCGATTCACATTGGAAATCCTGAGGGCCTGGGAGCCCACAATGTTTTATGAGCACCCTGAGATGACCTACTAGCTCGGGGTTGGCTGTTTTTTGATGATTACAAGCAGAACGTGTCCCAGACTAGCTATAGTGGTCCGACTAACCTAGTTTTTGGATATGTTGTAGTGATGGTGTAGTCTACTTGGTAGGAAGTAGCTTGCTTGTATACCGGGATAATCCCTGGAAACCGGCGTTCATTATTCGGACCGTGCCGTGTAATACTACCTACCTACCTACCTTCCAATAGTATTTTGGTGAAACTCACAACTTACCTCCAACAATACACCACCACTCGAGCTCAAAGAGAGGAAAGGAGTATTGTTCGCCATCGCCGGTATCTTAATCTCATTTGAAAAATCCTTGTCATTAGCCGTACACCGCAAATTGTATTCAGAGCGAACAGTATCCATGTAAACTGGCTGTGCTCAATGCCCACGGTTAGGAACAGCGATTTTGCCCTTAAATGAACATCCATTCAAGCTGCGAGGTATTTCCCTATGTTTTTCAAGAGTTTTCACGGAATGAAACCTTTGACCTGGGGATGGAACCGATCCTACCCGTGTACGCCGCGCCGTGGCTCTCACCCCTCCCTGTCACGACCGTCATTCCGCCCAAGAACAGCGCCCTTGAGGCGCTGAACATTTTGCTGAGCGACAAGCGGCGGCGCCACTCGACGTGGTTCATGGATGGGTCGCTGTTAGACGGGAAGGCGGGGGGAACTTGAACTTGAACTTGAACTTGAATTCTATTGTTGCAGTATCTGGCCTTAAGGAGTCTCTGCAGTCATTCCAGAAGGCCGAGATCGTGGTCCCACGCAGCAGGCGCGGTTCATGCTCTCCGAGATGATTCTTGATTCGGACAGCGAGGACAAAACTGGTGCTTCGCAACATGCCTACGGCGCGTTGGAGGACATTATGATGGATGGGGATCAGTTCTGCGATGCTGACCGGAACGAATTTTTTTTCTCTGCTGGAACTGAAAAGACTCGAGACACCGAGAGGCAAGAACTGTTTGAGGGGATCCGGAATCTTGACTTTTACGACCATACTGTCTTTGGCAAAATGGACCAGGAGGACTTGACTCCGGGCAAAAATGAGCCAACTATCTATTAGCGCCTGTACGGCAACAGATTCGCGAGAATCTGATGTGATTCAATTTCCATATAAAGTAATTACATGAGATTTTAGCGTGACACAACTTTTCCTTTGCTTAACCATGCCCTCGCGTCGAGGTCTGCACGGCCAGAGTGCGGCAACAACCCGGATAGTCGTGGCGGCCATCAGTCTTGTTGCAGAACCGGGCGACGTCCTTGTTCTTCTTGACAAAGTCGCCCCAGGTCGACGCTGTCTCCCCCGTGATGCGTCCTTTGTGACTAAGTCATATGGTAGATATACAAACTAACTAATTATCTGTTTCTGGCATATCGGCATGGTGGGGTCATCGTTCAGGCTCGAAACAACGGAATGAAGATGGAATCAACTCCCCTGTCATTTCAAACCGTTCCATCTGACAGGTTGGCCGTTGAATTTCGGATTGCATCGTAGGTAGTCCGTCGTGGACGTCCAAGTACTGAGCGAGTCATAATGACCCTTGAGGAATTGAAAAGGTACAATCAATATTGGCGTAAGTTGAAGTACTCACTAGCAATGGCGGCTCACAAACGGTGTCTGTTCCACCAAACCTCAACCGTTTTCCGTTGCCGAGGATATGATCAAATATTCTTCAAACAATTCAGAACTTTGATAGTATCTATTGTTGAAAGGGCTAGTGCATCACGGAGTCGAAGGAAACTACATGCCTCCGCTGTCAGAATCATGGGCTCTTCTGCCAATATCTTCCAACGGACAAACGAGGGCGCTCAGCGAGATGCTTATCACTTGCGGGCATTCGGTCGGACTCTGGAATCCTATGGAGTTCGCAGAAGTGGTTGAACCGCAGAAGGCCCGCACCATAATTACCGCGAGTTCCTTCGTCCACAGAAGCGGCTATGACAGCTTGCCAACGTGAGAACAACTCGGGAGAAAGAGAAACTGAGAGAGATTTTAGGGAGTGGAAGGTATACGGAGTACGCCATGAAGTGAGGCGATCCTTGGCGAGAACATGGGGACGATAGGGCGAGGGTTTAAGACGATTGTACGGATTGGTTGAATTTCGAGGTCCCGTATATTTGCGAGAATATTGTGGCCGAGAAGGGGCGAGCGAAGACCCCGACTCATCTGCGCGCAAACACTCAGTCGTTGCTGAGCCAGCAAAGGCTAACCTAATGGGATATGCAAGCGGGAAGTCGGAGACCCGAAATCGCCACGGGAGATCGGGTCTGCGAGATTATTGAGGGATGGGACGTAAGAGGGAGTAATAGCAAGATTCACTGCGTTCAGCCCCCCCCGCGGCAGACGCTTTGCCGAGGTCCCTCGGCAGATCTTAGCAAACCTCAGGTCGACCAATGTCTGCCGACTTCGGTCGGCCTCTATATTAATCTGCTCCTCTGTGTACGGCGCTAGGGTGCTGTTTATAATTCCCAGCACAATTATAAACAGTTTTTACTTTTGTGTTTGTAAACAGGGTGTTTATAAACCGGCTTATAAACACTCGCTCAAAGTGGCCTGAAAATCGGGTTTTTGCTAAGTTTCCATCGTTTTTGCATCCGAATTTCGCACTCTGCACTTCTAAGCAGGTCCCATGTCCCCCATTTGCCTCTTCAAGGCGAGATAACACACCAGAGGAGTCACAGTGACAACAGACGCTATTCCCGGTGTAAGTTAGCCATATTTCGGCGTCAATCCTCTCAGCATTTTAGGCCAGAGTCAAAGGAAACTTGGCGGACATACTATTCTGTCAGGTTTTGGGTCGATTTTTGTCAAATTTTGTGGCCAGTTGGACCTTTCGTTGGCCGGCCGGACATTGCCACAGCGAATTAAAAACCGGGTGGTCTGTAGTCTCTTATAAACAGACGGTACAACAAAATTGAGCTCATACTTCGCTTTGTTGTAGTCTGTCAATTACCCGTGATCCCTGATTGGAGATCGATGTTTTTATATAATCAAAAAAATTGCGGATCTCAAGATGGCTTTCAGAGTGTGTCTTTCTAAAATTTAGTGTAAGATTCAAGCTCTATGGTTCAAATGAGTCTTGTCGTCTGCGAAGTCTCAGCGACAAACGTCAAGAATAGAGATGCCGAGTTTTGATGGTTCAGCTGCTTACCGAGCAGCCTTTTCGTTCCAGCTCCCATATGGACAAAATCACCCATTGTGAACAGCCAAATGTCTTTAAAATGCAAATTTAACTCATTTTGCCTCCAACATTTTCATGGGGAATGCGTTGGAAGTGCTGCAGAGCCTTAGGGCAAATTGAAACTCCGATGTTTATGTAATAACTGCGATCTCCAAACACCTGTCACCGGGTAAACTACAGACTAGGTGGTCTGGCCCGACCAATAAAAAACTGGTTTATAAACACCTGTTTATAAACATGTTTACAAACCGGCATAAAAAACAGCACCCTAGCACTGTACGCTGAGCTGAAGGCGACGGCAACGCTTGCCGACGCTGTGGTTATTTGGCCCAATGGCGGTGCACTCGGCCCGCGCGTGATCGGCAATCATCTCTCCAATTTTTTGGCTTCAGTTCACCGCTTTACCCGCTGCTCTCTCGCTCTGGCTGACTCGAGTGGCTCACCGCTACGATTCCCGCCTTGCGACGGATTCTGACGATCCTGGAGTGGTGGGAGGACAGGAAAGATTAGATTGAGGTCATCCGCCCGCAGGGACGACGTGAGAAGTCCCCAGATATTACGTAGAACTTCTGTAACATTGCTACGGGCTATGCACTACTACAGCTTGCAGGATGGCAATGCAGTGGGTGGTGGGAGGAGTTGGCAGAGGTGCGGTGAGGTTTGCAGAGCAAGGGAGGCAGAGGTAGTCCGAGGCGCCTCGACAGAGCCTCTACCAAGCCTCTACGTACCTCGGCAAATTTCGGCAAAAATTGGTTGGCCGATGATGGCGGCAAGCTCTGTCTCGGCGCCTCGGCAGAGCTCGACAGATGTCTACGTACCTCGGCAAAACATTTGCCTAGGGGGCGCCTGAACGCAGTGATTACGGGGAATGAGCATCTTGGTGATGCGATGGATGGAGAGATTGCGCGAAAAATTCCTAGAGCGGCCCCGCTTATAAGCGTCGATTACAGACGTGTTGTCACTGTGGATAACGGGCAGAAGTCTCTACGCGGCCCAACACGGACTTATGAGCATTCCGATCCCAAAATCCGCCGAGGTATTAACCCAGACATCCGGGGCAACGGTCTTCCGAATCAAGAGGGAGCGGGAGACGCCGGGAAGAGAAAGGGTGTGTTCCCACCACCGAAAATCGTTCCGAGCTGAAGAGGTGAGATTATGGGAAACGAACTCGTTGGGGAAATGCGTGATCATTGCCGTCAGTTGTATGGCCAACGTTCACGTTCTGTATCCCAAAGCAGATCAAGAGCAGACGAGAGGTTTCTTGCCTCGGTTTTCAACGGTTTTCCCGTCTCTGCCTTGGAGCCATGTTTAACAGGCTAGCCATAGGCTCAGCCTAGCGGGCCAGGGAACGTAGTGACTACTTGTCCACAGATGCTGTCATATGACTTTCCCTGTTCAGGATGCATGCAATAGCCACTACCTCCGAGGAATGAAAATAAAAATTGCTGTGACATGGGGAACCAAGTTGCGCGTCCTGTGGGAAGTCCAGCGGCTCCCACGTCCTGCCAAGCGATCCAGACAACCAGTCCGATAAATATATATAGATAGCGCCAAGCCATTACCAATGATCCACGCATGGGATGTATCGGAGTGGGAACCGACTTCTCCGATCACTGGCAAAGGTGCCAGCAAGGCGTCGACGACGGACGAGTGAGGACCGGGAAAGGCTCCAAAACCAAAGGAGGGGGACGCCGGGGGGTACCATTGGCCACATGCAATGCCTGAGCCGAGGTCGGGGTCCTGGGAATGCAGCACCGTTGTGGAATTGTTGGCCAGTGGAAAATCCGTGTCAGCCAATCCTCCTGGGTATGAACATGCCATCAGCGCCCCGTACGGCACGAAAGAGTCCTGGGATCCAGTGGGGTCCGTTCCATCGCGACTCAGACATCCGATGGGAGCGGTCTGGCTGGATGCATACAAATTCGGTGGAGTACCGGATTCATCGTATTTTCGCTGCACAGAGGCTATGTCCGTCCAAATAGGCCAGAAAACAGGTTGCTTGTATGATCTGAGCAATAGGACCGTGCGTGGTGTCCGAGCGAGGCCATTTGGCAAGGTTTTTGAAAACAACATGGTGGTTCCATCAGGCTGATTGTTTGAATGCACCTCTATTGTGTCAGGTCATGCTTCTCAAAATGCCAGCGCTTTGAATGCACCTTTATTGCGTGAGGTCATGCCTTTCAAAATGGCAGCCATTTGAATGCACCTCCATGGCACCAGGCCATGCTTTTCAGAATTCCAGCCATTTGAATGCACCTCCATTGCGCCAGGTCATGCTTTTCAAAATGGCAGCTATTTGAATGCAGCTCTATTGCGTCAGGTCATGCTTTTCAAAATGCCAGCCCCTTGAATGCCATTTTGAAAGGTGTGACCTGGCGAAATAGAGGTGCATTCAAATGGCAGGCATTTTGAAAAGCATGACCAGATGCAATAGAGGTACATTCAAATAGCTGGCATTTTGAAAAGCGGTGCAATAGACCTGCATTCAAATGGCTGGCATTTTGAAAAGCATGGCCTGACACAATAGAGGCGCATTCAAAGGGCTGGAATTTTGAAAAGCATGCCCTGACACAATAGAGGAGCATTCAAATGGCTTGCATTTTGAAAAGCATGACTTGACACAATAGAGATGCATTCAATTTCAAATGGCTGCCATTTTGAAAAGCATGACCTGACACGATAGAGCTGCATTCAAATGGCAGGCATTTTGAAAAGCAGTGTATTAGACCTGAATTCGAATGGCTGGCATTTTGATAAGCGTGACCTGGCACAATAGAGGTGCATTCAAACGGCAGCCATTTTGAAAAGCATGACCAGATGGAATAAAGATGCATTGAATTTCAAATGGCTGCCATTTTGAAAAGCATGACCTGGTGCAATAGAGGTGCATTCAAATGGCTGGAATTTTGAAAGGCATGGCCTGGTGCAATGGAGGTGCATTCAAATGGCTGCCATTTTGAAAAGCATGACCTGACACAATAGAGCTGCATTCAAATGGCTGCCATTTTGAAAAGCATGACCAGATGGAATAGAGATGCATTCAATTTCAAATGGCTGCCATTTTGAAAAGCGTGACCTGGTGCAATAGAGGTGCATTCAAAGGGTTGGCATTTTGAAAAGCTGACCTGACAATAGAGGTGCATTCAAATGGCTGGTATTTGAAAAGCGGAGCAATAGACCTGCATTCAAATGGCTGGCATCTGGAAAAGCATGGCCTGGTGCAATGGAGGTGCATTCAAATGGCTGGAATTCTGAAAAGCATGGCCTGGTGCCATGGAGGTGCATTCAAATGGCTGCCATTTTGAAAAGCATGACCTGACGCAATAGAGGTGCATTCAAAGGGTTGGCATTTTGAAAAGCATGACCTGACACAATAGAGGTGCATTCAAATGGCTGGCATTTTGAAAAGCAGTGCAATAGACCTGCATTCAAATGGCTGGCATTTTGAAAACCATGGCCTGGTGCATGGAGGTGCATTCAAATGGCTGCCATTTTGAAAAGCATGACCTGGCACACTGGAGGTGCTTTCAAATGGCAGGCATTTTGAAAAGCATGACCTAGTGCAATGGAGGTGCATTGAAATGGCAGGCATCTTGAAAAGCATGACCTGATGCAATAGAGATGCATTCAATTTCAAATGGCAGCCATTTTGAAAAGCATGACCTGACACAATAGAGCTGCATTCAAGGGGCTGGCATTTTCAAAAGCATGACCTGACACAATAGAGGTGCATTCAAATGGCGGGCATTTTGAAAGGCATGACCTGACACAATGGAGGTGTATTCAAAGCAGGCATTTTGAAAAGCAGGATCTGATGCAATAGAGATGCCTTCAATTTCAAAGGGCTGGAATTTTGAAAAACGTGACCTGGCACAATAGAGGTGCGTTCAAATGGCGGGCACTTCTAAAGGCATGACCAGACACAATAGAGGTGCATTCAAATGGCAGGCATTTTGAAAAGTAAGACCTGACACAATAGAGGTGTATTCAAATGGCAGGCATTTTGAAAAGCGTGACTTGGTGCAAGAGAGGTGCATTCAAATGGCTGGCATTTTGAAAAGCATGACCTGATGCAATAGAGATGCATTCAATTTCAAATGGCAGCCATTTTGAAAAGTATGACCTGACACAATAGAGCCGCATTCAAGGGCTGGCATTTTCAAAAGCATGACCTGACACAATAGAGGTGCATTCAAATGGCTGCCATTTTGAAAAGCATGACCTGGCGCAATGGAGGTGCATTCAAATGGCTGGAATTCTGAAAAGCATGGCCTGGTGCAATGGAGCTGCATTCAAATGGCTGCCATTTTGAAAAGCATGACCTGGCACAATGGAGGTGCACTCAAATGGCAGGCATTTGAAAAGCATGAACTGACACAATAGAGATCCATTCAATTTGAAATGGCTGGCATTTTGAAAAGCATGACCTGAGGCAATAAAGCTGCATTCAAATGGCTGCCATTTTGAAAAGCATGACCTGGCACAATGGAGGAGCATTCAAATGGTGAGCATTTTGAAAAGCATAACCTGACGCAATAGGGCTGCATTCAAATGGCTGGCATTTTGAAAAGCAGTGCAATAGACCTGCATTTGAATGGCTGGCATTTTGAAAAGCATGACCTGGTGCAATGGAAGTGAATCGATCAGTCTCATTATTTTCAGGAACGGCTGTAAAATATTGGCAACGTTCAGGACCTGGAGAGCATGAGCAAAGGAAAATTTTCCTATAAATAGCTTTTGTTGACACAACCTGGGCACCCTCAAATACAATCAGCTGGAGTGACGAAATCTCATTCTGGTTGATCATCAATCACCAGTGATTGTAGATCCTCCCCACGGTGCATTGCGTCTTTGAATATAAGTTCTATGGAATGATGTCTCCCCCCAGAGGCTTCGCACTACTCAACAATGAGGTGGATCCCGGATATTGAGGTAGCTCATCTCTAGGAATTTTGCCAGAATATAAATCTAGAAAATAACACCAGGGTGCTCATTCATGTCCCTGTATAAGATATGACTGCAGGCTCATCATTCGTCGCTCCTTGCAAGTCGTCAACGTATAACACTAACTTTTGCGGGACAAAACTAAAATTTAGGCCAGGACAATACACAGAGATTGCATTTCTGACGTATATATCCCTACAAAGTTTTCCAAACGTGTGCCTGTACAGACCCCTACCGACGACACAAGGAATGTGGCATCTCAAACACCTTTTGATGTATTATGTAATAGCCATGAGAACCCTTTGCGTTGCCAGTCCCCACTCCAAGACGTTAAAGTAGCTTGATCGATTGCAAGAGCAAGAGGAGATGGAAGAGCGGGCATTACTGTAATAGGGTGACTTTCAGGTCGGGGTGTGTCAGGAAGTCAACCAAAAGTTGGAGCACGCCACCTAGAAGAATTTTCCACAGCCTTTGGTCGTCCATTGATCCCATGTGCGTGGTGAAATTGGCCAGGTTCTGAAGGAAAATTCAGCCTCAGCCGGAAATTCGGCCCGATTGACAACTCACAACATCGTCATTTTCAACAACATCTTTCAGCGCCTCAGAATGCCTACAACTGAATCCCACTTGAACGAATTGGATAACAATGCGATCGTCTGGTAATGTTGCATGTGCGAGGCTCTTCGCAGCAAACTCCACCGAATTCTCTAGACTTCGCAGCAGGGCCGGATCTACATGAAGATCAGAATCAATGAAACAGAATTAAATGCTACATACTGTTGGAGAAATGACCATAAGGGGAACTCAGGCGATCCCCGAGCGGATTTACTCAGCGGATCACTAATGTAGAACCCCGCCGACTTTTGTAGAATACTCTAGTATACTGCCTCTGTAATGTATAAGCTGAGGGTTTTACACCAATCTCTTCAGGAGATTGTAACCAAAGCCTAACAGCTCTAGTGCAACCTATTCAAATTACATCACATACCAGTGGGCAGATCACAAAAAACGACGATAACATTCAATTTTCTCCTGTCGGGCACGTCTTCGGTGGGGAGAACCCACAGTTCCCGGAGCTCGGTTATAATGATGTTATCGAGTTTTTCAATGATATTCCTGGTCCCTGAATAGAACAGATATATGATCCTGAGACCTCACTGAAAGTAGTATGAAGTTCACCATGGAGTGTGACGGACCTCATCATCGTCGCCAGGCCCGCACGGTTCTGGTTAAACGAACAAAATCAGGCGGAGAATCTACACATATAGAGTGGTGATGTACCTCAACCCTTCCGCTCTTGGGGAGACATGTACATTCCCCTTCCATTCATGTGAAATTCTTCAGCATAACACTCACTGCTGGGTTTCCAACAGATGTTCCCGCCATAAGTTGGTCGATTACAACCACGGTGAGATGAACAGTGGGTTCGCAGAAGGTCGATGTGACGTCGAATGAGTGAAGAGCGATGGGATCCCCAAGGTAGGACCCTGCCAATAGGGACATGTAACCAAAGGTGAAGTCGGATAAAGGCATCCAGAGGCATACATCTCTGCGATGATCCCGGACTTCAAGAGACTCAGAGCAGCACGGACTTCAAGAGACTCACTTTCATATAGCTATCGACTCCAAGCTGCATCATCGAAATATCCGTGGATCCACATGGTAGAGCGGGGATGTGGACAATCCTCGAGGCAAGCAGAAAGCGGGCACTGGGGAACGCGCTGTAGCAGTACGACAGCCAGTAACCACCCAGGACAAGGTCGAAGGGAAGAGACTCTTTGATAGCCAGTTTAACATTCATTGGAAGAAGGGAGCCCGTGGAAGGTAGACACAGAAGACCCAAGACAATAGAAGGCCCAAGACGACGGAGCCTGAGACAGCTACACCCGAAGCCAAGACCGAGTCCAATGATAAAACAGAGCTCTCAAGGTTGAGGGCTGTGGAGACGGGGACATCGCGGAATGTTGCAGACAGAGACATGGTCACAGAGCTGAGGGACAACGATGTGGTAGAGGAAAAAGGCCACACAAGCTTCTGGTGGGAAAGCGGATCAGACGGAGAAATGACTAAGGAGCGCTGACTACGAGCAGGAAATCTTGTGGGAGAGAGTAGTCACGGTCACACTTACGCAAAAACTACAGACGAGAAATGGAATTTACTGTAGGCCACAAAAATAGGGTGCCCTATAACCCTTACCTAAAGGTAGCGGGAATAGTAAATCGTCGGATGCACTTGGAGCATGGCTCAGTGTTATACATAACGGGAAATTTGATGAAAGAACTTGAAGTCAAGCAGCGCGGGGTTCGAATATTGAGTGGCCCGAGGGATGAAATACTAGTCAAATTAAATGTAGAGGGTTGCAGGTCGAGGCACACATCTACCACTTGAATGGTGAGAAGATTGGAGAAATGATATTTGAGCGAATGGATATGCATGTCATCTTGGTGCGAGATTGGGTGCCTCGCCTGGAGTGGTGCGGAGACTCAAGTAAAGGTATGTATGTAAATGACATTGGATTAGGCCTCTTCGAGGCGGGTGCTGAACCTTTAGGAATCTTAGACATCATTTCATTCCCTTGTCCTTCCTAAAAAATACTTGAAAGGAGCAATATACAGTGTAGTTGAAGCCCACCGTCCCTGTCCGACTCCCTACGGGTGTGGTCTCAACACCGAGTCGACGGGATGGGACAGCATGTCGTTGACAGCTGCAAACAGGTTTAATACATATGCTTTCTTCCCAAGCTCTTCTGTTATGTAAAAGTGCTGGTAGTCATCAATCAGTCATTCATAACAATTCTCTGAGGCAGTTAATGCAGAGATGCGCCCAAACCTCGGCTCTGCATCACGTTGATTGAGTTTTACCCAACTTGCATCTGCTTTCGTTCCCCAAGTAGGTGCTAAACAACAGTCGTGTAGGTCTCTGGGTAAAACCCCGGATGAGTGTCGGCCCAGGGCCAGAAACCCTCACGGAGGCCATCCACAACGGAGCGGACAAAGGGTTGTTTGGGGTGACGTGTGAGTAGAGATTCGAAGACATCGATGTTTATTGGAGTAACAAGTTTGAACAGATGTTGGTTCTCCGTTAGCATCCTCATGACGGTTGGGGTATACTCAGAAAGAGGAGGTCGGGGCAAAGGTGGGTCAAATTCAGTCGTTTTCGTAGTTGGACTGTGATTAGTGTCGAAGCCAGTCCAAATAAATTTCCTGAGGTATCTCGGCCGCTTAGCTCTTGGCTGAAGGGGCTCTGAATCACTCGGGAACAGCAGCTGGATGGTCGCACCTGGTGACAGGGTGGTTGCGCCTGCAACGCGAGCAGATGTGGATGTAATCCAGGAGATTGAAAACACTGCTCGTCGTCAACCCACGGCCTCGTGGACAGTTGTAAATGTCTATCATTTTGTTCTCTGGAACAGTCGGACCGAAATTCTGCTGCAGTTTATCAATCAGTTCGTTTTTAATTGCTCCCATAAAGCAGTCAAAAGTTCGCCTTGGTCTAGGAGGCTGAAACCATCCTGCATTCAAATGGCTGGCATTTTGAAAAGCATGACCTGACACAATAGAGGTGCATTCAAATGGCAGGCATTTTGAAAAGCATGGCTTGACACAATAGAGACATTTGCGGGTAACTCTTGATCTGAATCCTCCGAATCGTCGATGATAATAACGTCATCCATGGGCATCGAACTGGGTGGACGAGAAGGGATGTCGTCCACAGCTTTCTTCTGCGAGCGAATGTATGATATTGCGCCCGAATACCCCAGATCTGTCGCAAGAATACTTCTCTAAGATATGACTTGCATTGTTTTTGGATACCAAATGCATGTTATAGCCTGCCTGGGTCCCGAAAACGGCCAAAAGGAGAAAATGTTGAAAATTCAAACGTATCCTATGGGTCTGGAAATTGGACATAGTGTTATGTACGGTGTTTTAGTGTTGTTTCGAGAAGATTGAGGCCAACGGGTGAGATACAAGCTAGCATTCCAGGTGAACATTTTCCCACCATTTGGTGCGTACCATGTCCCAGAAACAGAACCCGGGCTCAAAATATTTTTCTAACAATACTAGATGCCTTCATACACACTTAGGATAAGTCGATTACCCAGGTTTGATCTGCCGGTATATTTCAAACGTTCGTATGGAGAACGCAATGGCAGGTTTATCCGGAGACCCGCCGATATATCCATAGCGGATGAGCGTCTCGTTTGAGTTGTGGGCCTCGGCGGGGTGGGCGGACAGCCGCAAACCGCATCCTGAAGGTTCGTGAGCACCGGACGCTGGAGCCTTGGATTGTGCATTTCGGCGATTCTCCCACGCTTTAATATATCAGAATCGTCCCAGGGATTAATTGGTATATTCAAACTCTGGATTTGTTAAAGCCGCTTTTCTTTCGGGTTAGCCGACCATGGGCCTTCTGGCGGCTAAGCTTTTTGGGTTCATAGCCAGCGCAATTTCGGTTAGATGGGAAAGGTTTGTGCTCTCCATTACAGTGCAAACAAATGTAATTTAATGACGCCTTGGTGTGCCTAGTTTCGGGCTGTGCACCAAATGCAATTTAATGGCGGCTTCGTGTGCCAAGTTTCGCATCAAATCAGTAAATTGCCCTGTTTGGAGCCATTTCAAAGCGGATTTTCCCGGCACCTTGTTTGTGCGATAGCCAGTGCAATTTCGGTTAGAACTGTCTCTTTAGATTTCCTTCTAGTGCCCCAGGTCCTGTCCAGGTGGCAGGAAGGCTTTGTGCTCTCCATTACAGTGCAAACAAATGCACGTACCTCCCCAACGATGCTATTTGGCGCAAGAAGCCAGTGGCTCGGAACCACTGCTGACGCTCTACTCTTACTTTACTTTTTGGGACTTTCACTACCTTGGAATTCTGAGTCGCGCCGCACTAGCCACTACAGGGTTCCCAGGCCAACTTTGTGCCCTGGCCTCAGTTGAAGCCCGGTCATCAGAGTGAATTGCTGGGGGATAGCCAGCGAAATTCCAAGGAGAACTGTCGCCTCAGATACCCAATCCATCCGTTTCTCAATTAGCGCGATGCCTCGCAAACGCTTCGTCGTTAATTAAACACACACAATCAAATCGGCACAGCACCGGGGTTCCGGGCCCGGACTATTTTGCTAGCAAAAACACGCAATTTTGTGCCTACCGGTCGTTACACTTCAGAGTGCCATGATATCAGCATTCCGGCGATTTCCTGCTGCCCAAGGAGCGCGACTACTACGCTTTGTCCAAATATGGGAATTTCTCCCAGAACTCCCTTGTTCTATACTCACATGAAGTTTGCCGAAGTCATGGCAGCCGACGGAAATACAGCACCTCACTCAGATTTGGAGCGCCCTCCCCACCCACGCCCACGCCACAGCCCGTGGTGCTCCATGCGAGCGCGTCCCGTGCGGCGCGGACCACGACCTGCGCATACACTGCTATGCCGTCCTCGCACCGCTGGCGTATACACCCCCTCTTCATTCTAGGCCCACCGATATGCGCTCGTCCGCGGGCACCTGCATGCAGATCCCGTCTTTACAGGCGTCCTACGTCGGGCGTGGACGTTGCTGTCTCGTATCCATCCGCAGTCGACACACCCTCGCGCACGACTCCCGCAGGCAAGTGGCATTCCTCTAAGCGAGCGTGCGTATCCTGGCGACGATCCATGCGCACGATCTGCACGCGCGGCTCTCCGTGCCTCCCCACCATCCCGCCCGCCGCCGCCTACTTCCCTTTCTAGCAGCTCGACTTCCTCCTTCGCGCGCTGGTGCCTTACACGCATCGCAGGAGGCGCATTCCGTCAAGGACACGTCGACCCTCTTCCATTTCTGGTGCGCGACGCAACTCTCGAATGGGCCCTGCGCAGAGTTCTCTGCGTACCGGAACCTCGACGGGTATGAGGCCGCTGCGGGTGCATATAAGGATCTCGATGATGCGAGTTTCTAGTTACCTTCCGTCTTTCATACACCCTCTCACCATCCACTCCTCCTCGCCCTTTCCTCCTTATTTCCCCTCGCGCGGCCCCGGACTTTCTGCTTGTTCATGATCTACCCCTCCTTTGTTCCTCCATCGCATCCTTCGCGTGTGCGACTTCACTCCTCTTTCTTATCACCGATGATCCTGTCTTTCATTCGCGCTAGCACCGTTCTCCCCCCTCCACCACCCGCCTCGCGCCTTCCTTCGTAATCCTGGCCCTCATCATCCATCCTTCCTCGCCTCTTCTCCCCTGTGCCTCTGCGTATGCCGACGAAAAGAGAAACTGTCTGTCGATCTGTGTGAGTGTAGGTAGAAGATGAGGACGAGAATCTACAGAGATGAAAGAGCATATATATACATATACGGGACAACGGAAGCCGATAGGGTGTCTCGCCTGCATAGACCGTGTTTGGCGCGTCAAACACCTCTTCTTTCCTGATGCTGTGACGTGTCATATGACCTGCGGAGGGGCACCCGGCCTCGAAGAAACCTCTCGTCTCCCTCATGCTGCAGCGGCTTCTCAGTCTCTTCCTCCCTCACAGGCATCCAGACAAAATGGGGCCGCTCATCGAAAATCTCACCCCATCCAAGTACATCCCGGGCCTTATGGCCTCTGCTCGCCTTAGTACCACCCCCACAGGTTGGCTTAAGCTGATGAGCAACGTTGGGCTCGACGAAACCGATCTCGTGCACATGGACCAATGTGTTGTCGGTGAGCTCGCCCACCTCAGAGGCTCCGACAAGGGCAAGAAGGGCCACGAGAAGGTGGCTTTCACCTTCCACCTCGCCACGGACGACACCGGGGCGCAGGTCGGGCCGCACAACTCTCGTGCCGCGTCCGTCCACCGACGCTCCGTTGGAAAGCCCGCCGATTCTTCTAGGTACGTGAGTCCACCATACCCGCAGCCCTGTCCTCACCCCAGGACGCAGCCAAAAGCTCAAGCAGGAGTCGGCCGACTGTATGGGGTCGGACTCCTCCAACGCCGACGCCGTCACCATCGACGCCAATTACGAAGAACTCAACCTGAAAGACAATCCTTCACCGTCCCTACGGACACGCCGGTCCACCGTCGCCTGACAGCGCTCGATTGCGCAGTCCTTGCATCGGTCGTGTCGCAATGGGCACAGAACTACTCCAACCTCCAGTACACGTGTTACTGGTTTTCTGCCCTCTTCTTCCTCGCGGCGCGCCGCATCTGCGAATGGCTCGGCTACCCTCCTACCGACGGCGCCAAGCGGCTGCAGTACGGTGGGAGGTACGGGCTCGCTCCGTCTCGTCGACCCCCAGCACCGGCCGCCTCTCCCTGTCCTCCCATGGCCACAGCATCGACAAAACGAAGCGGGCCATGCGAAAGGGCATGATCGCCTCCGGGGTCTCGATGGAAGAGGTCGAAGACCTTGTAGAAAACGCTATTGACTCAACGCTGGAGCGCATCACGTGACATTTCGATGTCCGTGATGGACGGATGTTGAGCTCACTTCCTATTAACCTATGATAAAAATTAAGGGATTTTTTGTCTGAGGCCTTTTCATTGAGTATATGCAAAGTATATCAGAATAGGACTGGTGTGAATGGGACTTGTCTAATTCAACCGAATTGCCATCACGGCCATCAATCTCGGCGGAAAACTGCCGATACATGTTCCACTGTTCGCGAGGACCATATTTCAGCCAATAAGTACACGGAATGTTCAATCTCTGCTATGTGAGACCGCGCGGCCGTGACGTATGATCAATAACGAAGCCGAAAGAAAGAGAGAAAAAAAGAGAGAAAAAATAAGGATAAAAGAGGCGGCACAGGGAATTGAACCGCAAAACAACTAATCTTGATTATATCAGCAAAGGAACCAGGTGAGCACGAGCCAGCTGAGCCAAGCATCTGTGAAGACAAAGAATAATCGAGGCAATGAGCGCCTAATTGGCGCCGCTGAGCCATCAGCGGCTATCACGTGATGCGCTCCAGCGTTGGGTCAATGGCATTTAGTAGACCTTGTCGCCCGTCTAGACAACGATCACAACCTTTGGTCGTCGTCAGAGAAGATCGCCTTCAGCACAGACCCCGTCGAGGAAACCTTCACTCTCTTCACCGAAGACAACAGATCTCCTTGCGGTGGCTGCGCGACAAGAGGATGGCCGTCGAGCGGCAGGCGGAGGCGGAGTGATACAATGCTTTAAATCCACATGTTCACTTGCTCTGTGCAGTGATGGGCGTCCCGGACGCCCATCAGAGATGCATGGACTCTTTGACAAGTGTGTGAGTTTTTTCATTCATCTAGTGATGGGCGTCCGGGACGCCCATCAGGAGAGCAGAGAGTGTGTGAGTTTTGTCCTCCCTCTAGTGATGGGCACCCGGGACGCCCATACGTCTGGCCCACAGAAATTTGGGAAATTTGCCAAACAACATCAAACAAAAATGAAAGAAACGGGGAAAAGGCCAAATAAAGGCAAACATGATTTTTTACGCCTCGAGCAAGGCCATGCGTAATGTTCGCCCAGGGACATTTTTTATCGGATCAAATCTATGTTCTGCTTTTTGTACCGAGGTGAATACTGAAAGTCATGATCTGGGCTTCCATGAAGCCTTTCGCACCGTGGATGAGGTGTCCGTGCACGATTGCCATTTGGTGCGTGTTGATCAGTGCCGCCTACCTTTTATCTTCCCCACCTCTGAACCCGAAGAAAACCCTCCACCACAGCTCCCCACATCAAATCCAATAGTAAAACTACAGGCTTGTCTTTGGTGTCTTTTGAATTGGTCCCGCCTTGTAAGTTTCAGAAAGTACTCTTAAAAAGGAGTCGATTGCATATTTTTCCATGATTTTTGAAATATAGGGGTACGGCCAAATAAGCAAAGTGCGCACGGTTCAAGTCCATAGAGGCCAGAAATCTCTAACCAGGGGGTTATTTCAAAAAACAATAAATTTGTTTTAACTTTGAATAATGCAACACTGCAGATGGCTGTCCCAGACGCTACATAGACGCCAGAAAGCTCTGGCTTGGGATCCAACAATTATGAACATGTTTCCACTTGACTAATGTGACACCGCAGACGGCTGTCCCGGACGCCCGTAGCTGCATAGTGGCCAGAAAGCTCTAACTAGGGGATTATTTCAAATATAATGAATTTGTTTCAACTTTAACAACACTGCAGACGGATGTCCCGGACGCCCGTAGCTGCATAGAGGCAAGAAAGCTCTACCATGGTTGTCTTTGTGAGTACTTTCATGATATACGCACAGTTTTTACATACATGATCATTCCGAAATCTCGATTTTACAGAAAACATTCATTTATTTATTCTAAGACAATGATACAGGCACGGCATGGGTTAAACTATGTAAAAACTCATGAAACTGCTACAAGTTCACGCTACACTTTTATTTGAAGTGATTTGGTCAAGGGATGAGCCCAGACGACCCTCTCACTCAACCTGAATTGCTGGGGGATAGCCCAGTAAATTCCAAGCAGAACTGTCGCCTCAGAATCCCATTCCATACCTTTCTCGATTAGTGCAAGGCCTCGCAAGAACTCCGTCATTCATTAGGGGCAGTCACAGTCGTCGTTTCTGGAGCGTTTCTGACGGTGGGTTCTGGGGCCGGTTCTTGATTTAAAAAGCGTGGGAGAACCGTCGAGAAACGGAAACGACTCGAGTGGTAGAACCGCCTCTGGAGGCGGTTCTACCGCGGTTCCGGTTCCGGTTCTCGTCGACGTCGATGGCTTGACAACCTGAAAAATAAAACCAAGGCAGAACCGCCCAGAGAACCGCCTGTTAAAACTGGGTCAGTCAGTGTTGGGAGGCAGTTCTGTCACTTTCTATTTATAAACAATTCACAGAACCGGCATGCAGAAACACCCCAGAACCGCCCCAGAACATTCTACTGTGACTGCCCCTATTAAACAGATGCAATCAAATTGGCACAGCACCGGGGTTCCGGGCCCGAACTAATTTCACAGCGAATCCACGAGGCGTAAGCAAGCGCGGAATGCGCAATTTTGTGCCCGGGCGATTTTCTCGGATATCCCAATTGGGCTGGGCCGGAGTTTGAGTTTAAGTGTTTTTGAAATAATTATTTTCCACCGCTTCAATTCTGTCTCCTCAGATTTCCGTTTCCCGTCCTGTGGGGTCTGGTTGAAATTCACTCCTAGTGCCATGAAATTATCAGAGCTGCGGGCCAGTGCATGTACGACGTGAAGCCTCTGACCTAAATATATATTTGTAACGGATCTACCGCCACTGGGAAGCTTTGTAACGATGGCGCGGTACACCCCCTACAGGACTGTATCACTCTCTTTATAAAATTACGCCTGTCTGTCTGAAGCCTTTTCAAACTCCGCAATCAAACATCTGCTTCTCGACCCTTTCGTATCACTCTCTTTATAAAATTGCGCCTGTCTGTCTGAAGCCTTTTCAAACTCCGCAATCAAACATCTGCTTCTCGACCCTTTCGTATCACTCTCTTTATAAAATTGCGCCTGTCTGTCTGAAGCCTTTTCAAACTCCGCAATCAAACATCTGCTTCTCGACCCTTTCGTAGACACGGCCTTTCAGATGCACCCAATTTCGTTGTCGGATGTCACTTCCGGACAAATCCACAAATGCTGTCCACAATTACTTAATCAGTGGGATGTTGGTTCTATCTTCACAACATACCCATTCTGCATACATGATATTCTCGAGAATATCAAAATCTTATTCAGCGACGTCGACGTCGGGGATTGCGGTGGTGTTGGTCATACATTGTCCCAGGACGAGATTGCGGGAGATGGTCGTTTGTGCTACCTTGACGACACCGACGAAATCGGCGGGCTATACGAGCACGCAACAGCTAAACTCAAGACATTCAACATGGGCACCGACTTGACATGTGTGGAAGAAACGGTAAAAGCAATCAGGGCCGGTGATGTTCATGTTGGACGAGAGTTCGGTGTCGCAGCCTTCTCCCGTCACGGCCGTACGGATTACGGTGCAACGCCGGTGCTATTAATGCCGACCTGCAAGAAAGGAAGTTGGCAAGCATCCGCACAGATACTGCAAAAGCTCATACAAGCCTGGAAGTTATCACCATTTGGCGAGGCGAAACACGGGCCACTGAACTCAATAGCATCGGATGGCGATGGAGGTCGGCGACGTGCCCTCCACTTAATATGCATGCACAAACTGCTTGGCCCGGGCGATCCGTTATATGAAATTTTATCAGAGCTTCCCAGACTCAATTTATACACCGGCAATGGTGGTCTGACGATGGATTTCGACTATAAGCATTTATTCAAACGTGGGTGACTCCCAGGATCTATGTATAATTGCCGCTAACTTTATCTGTACATGATTGGTCCGACGAGAGTATTCACGCTCTTCTGAATCCAAAAGATATCCAGGATGTCGGCCCCACAGTGAAACTTCTGCCTTGATTCTTCCAGCTTCACCTCCGCAGAACGTCATACTCATCGGGCTCTATGCCTCCTTGGCGAGATGTTCGACGCTCTTTGGAGCCTTTCATCAATCCTACCCTTTCGCTTTCTGAGCAAATTAAAATTTGCTCATATTGTGTGCGCTCTGTTCATCCAAAACGAGGGTGACTTTATTTGTGACGGAAGCGAGAGGATCGAGTTCCGGCACAATGTGGCAAATCGAGAGAACTGGTGTAAGTTGTCGATTAACCGAAGAAAACCGTAACTACATCAGGTACACTACTTATATACTACGAATCAAAGGCTGTGCATGGAGTGCATGGAGCATAATGATGAGGTGCGGCAGCAGCTCATCCAGATCATATGGCATAATAGTCATAAAAGGAAGAGTTTGGGAGCATAGAACAACAAAAATAAATATTTCCGTTACATTACAATAGCTAAATGCGTACCGAAACGCTTAGTGCTATTTCGTGAATAAAAAAATAGGATTATCTTTTGGGAAGATGGGGCCTTCAAATTCGTTTTCTATGACATCGAATGTATGGACACCCAAAATTTCCAGCCGGTAGTCCTACATGGCGCAGAGAACGCTCGCCATTAAGTGTGATCACCGGATTTCCTTTTTCGACCTGTAACGAAAAATGTGATGTGGCGTGACTGGACGCGCTTTGCTGTCATACCACCACCTTCGGACAACTGCAGAATGGCCCGAACATGTCGTCCTTGTGGCCGTCCGCCTGGAACGGCGGAAGAGAACCGAAGAGATGCTCGGTTACGTCGAGAACGCGCCATTGACGCTGCTGCACGGGAAATTCGGCATGGCCAGACAGTTTCTGAAGCCGCCGCACGTCACGGTGTGAAACCCACCACCGCATGGCATCGCGCGAACGGACAGGTGTCTCGACATGCTGCCCGAGAAGCTCAGCAAGCTCTCACGCATGCTGAGGAGGACCAATTGGTCACAGACCTTGACATGCTTGAGACATGCACGGCGCCTCAAAATGACACGTAGTCGCGACGTAGATCATCTCACTCCCACTGAATGGGAAGGAGACTTGACCGCGCAGTCCTGTGACATTCGCGCTTGCTGGAAGGCAGCTGTCGAGTGGGTCAAAAGGATTCCCAACTCGCACGAAATAACCATCGATTTTGATGCCCTCTTCTGGGGGAAGGACGTTGATTTAATGCGTCCAAAGGGGGGGAAATACCCAAATAAGCCGTGACAAAAGCGTGACAAATCACGCGTGACCGTCCAAATTTCGAGGTCAACACATATAAGATTGAGTAGAACAGCACAGAAAGAAATGAGAATACAATTGGAGACTAAGGAGCATTAACTACAGACTGTTTGACCTCTTCTACTATATTAGGGGGTAGCATCCTGTGGCTACTGCATTCCTTTTTTATGGAACTCAAGTCCTGTGCTGTCAATCCATGAGAATATGCAGATATAAACTGGGCTGCCCTGTTAGCATATCGAAGAATATTTATGAGGCACTGTGTCTAGGCATCTCTTAACATTTTCTTCAATTTCATTAATATTCTTTGTTTGAGGGGACTTTCGATACAAGAATTTCGCAGCACCCCAGTACATTTCAATGAAATTGAGTTCACAGTGATATTTAGGGTAGAATTCACAGATATGACCAGTCCTTTCAATAAGCTCCGGAAGTGCACACTTCTGATTTTTAAAATCTGGCTGATTGAATAGAATTCTACGGCAACAGCAGTTAAGTCATTCCAGCCTCACATTTGAATCCTGGGCACTGAGCATTCAAGCCTGTTTGAAACAATCCCTGCTCTCTGAGAATTTGTTCCATGCCCTTGAACCATCCAGGCATTTCTGGATGATTGTCAGGAAAATACAATTCTTGAGGAGCGGTGTATGAGGGAACGGAGATGAGAAGAAGGCAGAAAATGCGATTTCAATGAGGTTTCCATGAGGCGCCGGCGTTCCAGGACCGACCGGACCGACCACGTGATTGATTATATAATCTGTCCAAATCTTTCGGTTTCAGAGCCTGAAACCGCGCCAAATGCATGGAAAATGTCATAGGAACATACATTCCAAAAAAGGAAAGAAGTGCTTATAACTTTTGACTGGTGCCCTTTTTCAAGATTTTGTTTCCTACAAAGTGTTTACATTGCTAATTAGGTCATATTGTAGCATCCAGAATATATTTTCAATGGTCCAGTATATAGTTATAAGAGTGTCACGCAATTGATTACATAAGGGTGTGGGGTTCCCACGCTCTCCATCTTAAGTGGGTCATATTGTTCAATATTGTCTATGGTTTTGCGCAAGTCCTCTATGTCTGGACGTATTGGGTGTGTAGGCCAAGGGGCAAAAACAAAACAATGTCGTCTGTTGATGTACGTAATTGGGTAGGTAAGTTCTGAAGAATTTCATCACGCTTTAAATTTTGAAACGCTTGACCCGATTGAATTCCTTTACATTTTGAAAGGCGTGACCTTATTGAATTCCTTTACATTTATTATTATAAATGGCACGAACCTGGCAGGAGCTTTCCCGGAGGACGATAATCAGAGCTCACGATATTTTGCGGCATCTCACTGAGAAGAGGCGACTCAACTACAGAGAATATATGCTAAAGGTGAGTGCCTGAGTATAACTAAAAGGACACTACGAGTGCCTTGATATATCTAAGAGGAAGAAGAGCAAATCTAGGGGGTGCCAAGTTTAAGTAGTTACACCGAATGTCCTACGTCAGAATTCACAGACGATTCCACGCCCTACCAATCCGGATACGATCAGCTGTTGGTTTTAGGAAGAACATCTTAGACGGCAGACAAAGAGCAGGAAGGTGCGTGGCCAGTGTGCTGCCTGAAGATTAGTGCATTACTCTGGTTTTGATGGCATCAAAGAACACCCTCAAGACAGCAGCGGACAGCGAAGGCGCTTAATGTTATTCGGCTCGCACCCTCAGGCAATCTCCTCCAGTCTCCTCCTCTGTGACTTCCCGTGGTGGCTTGTAACGTGACCCGGAATTGACCTCATCCTGGTAACGTGCTCCAAGTCTTACCGACACCCTCCTCGCCATGAATCGCTTCTGCTGGTTGTAGTATGTGTGAAAAGAACGGTTTAGTGCCCGTCCTCTAGTCCTCGAGGTGTGTCGCCCACTTCTCTATCCCTTTCCTTATGAGCTGAATTACAGTCCACAGCAACAATTTGAGCCCCGGCTGCGATATTCTCGCTTGCGGGGAGTCCACAGTAGCAATTTAAGCCCTGGCTGTGCCCTTTCGAAAAGCGTGACTTGGTACGTCCCCTGTCTTCCTCATTCGTCTTCCTTAGTCTCATCAAAAGTCAGTGTTCCGTCTTACCCCTACGCCCGGTATTGATTTGAACGAAATTATACGGTAAATAGTAATAGAGCTTCACCGGATTCCACCTAACAATACACAAGGTGTGCACGCCGCCCGCTACTCCCCCCACCCCTTTTGCGTTCATCCCTTGTTTTTCTTTGAGGTCCCATTTTTGCTTTATTTTGCCGTCGCCGTCGCTGTTTCAATTCCCTTGCCTTTCTACGGTCCTCGTCGTTCTTTCGACTGCCTGCAGGCGTAGTGGAGAGCGGAGTGCTCTGACAAGTGCAGCATGGATATTGTTCCTCATCATCAAAATGATCTTTTAAGTTCAGAATAATTGAGAGTGATTTCCGCTCCTGGGTTGATAGCCCTCAGGGTTCGGACTACGAGACCCAATTCACATCCAGTGATTTTCTGGTACTGGACGCCGGGTTTAGAAAATCTGTTGCTTGATGTCTCAATCGCTCACCTCCGCGTTCGGGCTGCAGTCGTGGTTAAGCATTCGGAGTGGGCCAAATAGAATTCTGGCTGTGTTGTCCTCGGCCCTATATTCAGAAAGGCGTGTGTGTTCGTGGCATGCCCGTTCGGCAACCTTATATATTTTGGCCGGGGCCACACGCAGACCTCTGGTGGTACTGCCCTTGCACTGCATCCGGGCGATCGTTAACAACAAGTTTTAGCCGGAATCCTCGGGTGCTGATCGATTACTTGCCTAATTTTCTAGGGCTAGAGGATGATTATATTACAGAAAAAGCTATGCCGTCGCTTCGCTTCGGCAGTGTTCCTGATTACGTTATAAAGCGGCTGCTGGGCCGCTTTTCTCATGGCTCGAGCCTATTTGAAAGAGAAGTGATGGAAGGTGATTGTGCGGACTGAATGTCGGTTCGCACCCTCTCCATCCCACCGCCATTTTGAAAAGTTTGTGCGGTTTTAGTAAACGGTGGTGCTCGGTTTGTGCTTACCATTGTTTGACTCAACGACGACTGGTTCCGTGTTGTAAATCCGACTGGTTCTCTTCGTAGCAGTCGCAAAGTCAAAACTGCCCGGTCAGATCCGATCAGCCCGGATTAGACGGTTACAGTGGGGGCGAAAAATAATGCAGGGGGGGGGGGGGGGGGGGGGGGGGGGGGGGGTTATATTATACTCATCAGGTCCACAATATGAACGACGAGTTTACTGAAGATATACATGTGGTACTGTAAGGGTGGCTATCCTCACAGAGATCCTCAAGATACCAACAGAACACACACCGATTCCAGGGGTTAGATCATGCAAGACGCTGGCAGAATGTGGCCTGGCCGGCCGTTTGAATGGCTGGGCCTCCGGTTAAAACCTCGTGGGACCTGACCACGAGCGGAGTGCGCAGTGTACGGGAGGAGTTCTCTCCTCCCAGGTAAAAATCCCCGGTGTCCACCAGTACACAAACGCTGTCGCATGTCGTCCCTTTGCACGATGCATGCGAAAGACCACCGCAAAATTCACGTGCGAGGCACGGGTGCTTCCACGCAGAGCATGGGAGTGGCATCAAAGATTTTTAAAACATCATAGGCCAGTTTTGCCAGGAGAGGCGTGATCTCCCTTTGAGGCAGAATATCCCGGAAGAATTTGAGGCAATTGTTGGGGTCCAGTGTATTGTCGAGTTCAGGTATTTCGGCATAAATCTTGGTTAAAAAGGCCTCCCGGATTGGTTTGAGTTCGGCGTGCTCGCATTTGAACATTGCATGAGCAGGGTCTTCAACATATATATAGCAGAAACGACAGAGGCGCCATTCGCGAGGCACAATTTTTTGCCGCGCTCCTTCCATCTTCGCCTCTCGATTGCAAGTGAGTGGCCTGACAGTATCATTCGCGTGAGTGCACGCCGATATTCTGGAGTCTTAACTCGTAGGTAGTGTCGGAAATCCAGGCTCTTCTTCACCAGTTTATGTGTCTCGTTGTCCATTTCTAAGCGACCAACCAGAAGGTCTCGTACGCGCGAAGACGACTGGATTTCGGTATCGATCCAGGCTTCCATTGAAAGCTTCACATTTTTCATGACAGATTCCACATATTTGACCGTAATTTCAGATGCGATATCAAATTCAACTGGGAGGTGGAGACGGGACAGCACGATCCGAAGGTCATTGAACCAAGAAATCTTCTGGATGCGAGCCAAGGTGAGTGAGTCTTGCAAAGCATTCCATGCAGGCCGTTTGTGGCTGAGCTCCAGCCGATAGCATAAAGTCTTCAAGGCCAGGTATACTCGCCGGTATTTAATTGGCCATATGCCTGTCTCAGAAAATAAGACGGCGCGCATAGATCGAGAGCCGAGTCCAAGCATTCGGCGTAGAAACATAAGTTGAACTCTTTCTAGCATTTTGAGGCCCTTTGAGTCCACGTCCAAGCATACGTCGCAGCCCGCCGTAAGATATGGGTCCACACGAGCCATATATAGTGTTCGTGCATCCCACGTCGGAAGTGACCCCACAAAGCGATCCAGCCCAAGAATAACGTTGGCAATGGTGCGAGCCTTTGTTGCCTTGATCTTGTATTGTTCTCGCCACATGGATTTGGAACCCATTTCGAACCACACTCCCAGGTAGCACGCTTTTTTGACGAGAGAAATATTTTGAGTGCCGAGATGAAAGTTTGGAACAACTTTGGGGACTCGCCCGTAGACTTGATATAAACATTTTGGAATTGACGTGAGACAGCCGTTATTGTTGCACCACAGTTGTGAGTGGTTGAGGTGAGTTTGAAATCCAGGCGGTCGTTTGGGCCCATTTCTGGGGCGAATCACTTCAAATAAAATGCTAACACGAACGTCGAGCGATTTCAGGATTTTATGCACCGTTTAACACATACCTTACCTCTGGTGTTCCTCCAGAATAAAATAATTCAGTGTTTTCTGAAAACTTGAGTTTCTGGATTTGCATGGTACCGTACCATTTCGTTCAGATCGACAGTCACGCGTCACGCACCCCCCTGTGTCGATCCCGAAATTTGGTCCCGGTCACGCGTCACGCGGGCCTTTGTCGAACCTCCCAAGCGTCACCCCGAGCCCAAAATTGCCTGAAAAACACAAAAAAAAAAAGAAAATTTCGGTGGGAAATGTCGGAATTTTGGGGGTGTCGCGCTAAAATCCAGCCGGTGTCGAATTGTCGAATAGGTAAAACCGGTCACACGTCACACCCCCTGTCGATTTGAAGGAAAAAATACAGTACTTTGGTAGACAAGTCAAGCTGTTACATGCACCAAGTGCCATTGCCAGTTAATCCACACCTCATAGCAGAGCCAAACAAAGTGTGAACACCCCGCTGCTGCCATGGCGCATCCGGGGACCATGAAATTCGGTAGCTGAGTATTTAATAGCCTTCAGACTAAGGCCTAATTGTTTCCAAGTCCCCCTAAATTATTTTCAAGTCCCCCAAAAAATTCTGAAGGGGTGAACGAGACATTGGATCGTCGCTGCAAGCAGAGCCAAACAAAGTGCGAACACCCCGCTGCTGCCATGGCGCATCGGGGGACCTTGAAATTTGGTAGGTGAGTATTTAATGGTCTCGAGGCTAAGGCCTAATTGTTTACAAGTCCCCCAAAAAAATCTGAAGGGGACATTCGATCGTCGCTGTAAGCGGAGCCAAACAAAGTGCAAACACCTCGCTGCTGCCATGGCGCATTGGGGACCTTGAAATTCGGTAGGTGATTATTTAATGGCCTTCACTGCGTTCCCACCCTACGTAGACGCACCCCGGTGTACGTTGGTCTACGTCTTTCTACGTGCGGCTACGTATGTCGATCTTCGTCTACATCCGGCTACGTATGTGTACGCCGTGATGTCAGTGTACGTGCGGCTACGTCTGGCTACGCGGCGTAGACACGGTCCGTCTACCCGTCGGCTACATAGGTCTACGTGCGTCTATAGCGTAGACGCACGTAGACATACCTCAGTCAACTTAATAATGCTGTTCACTCCCATTCTGCATTGAGTTTATGTATGCAGTTCCACAGAGTTGGGTGAGGTATGTGTACATTTGTCTACATTGGTCTACGTGTGTCTATGTCGGTCTACGTACGTGGACCGAGGTAGACCGATGTAGGCATATGTAGACGAGCCGTGTCTACATGATGTAGACATACGTAGACAAAGGGGTTTGTCTACCCTTTGCCTACAGGGATAGACAGACCCTCTGTCTACAAGGGGTCGGAACGCAGTGCTTGAGAATAAGGCCTAATTGTTTCCAAGTCGCACAAAAAAATCCGAAGGGGGTGAATAAGTGTTGCAAGTTGTACGTTGTTTGCCAAAGGCAGAGGGTCGGCCCAAACTTTAAATAGATAGGGTATATCATTAAGAAGAGAAGGAAGGAATACTGGTCGTGCCTAGGGAGGACGGCGATCTCCTTCACTTTGAGAACCATTCACAAGGTCTCTTAGGGCGACTAGAGGAACAGTGAGCACACGAAAGACAAGCTCAATAAAGTATAGGACATACGAATTCTTTTCCTCGCCGAGGTACTCGACCCAGATCAGGGCTCGCCGCCGGCTGAAGGAGAAGTGCTTTGCGTCGGCCTGCACCTCGCTATCGTAAAACTTGCGCGGCCGATGAGTCGCTTCGCATCACAGATGCTGCAGGAAAATTAGTACATACGAAAGACATGAATTGAAAATGGACGTACATGTCGTTGTGTGGCACATCACGATATGATTTTTTGTGGCATCGTCGATGAGATGCTTATTGTCGGAGCACGATACGTATGGGGGTGAGGTGCGGTTACCGAGGTCCTCGCCGATGCTCCCAACACGGTCGTTTTGCCAGAAAACCGTGCAGCTATGTATGCAGAAAGTTAGAAAGGAGATGGAAGGGTGGCAGAAAGGTACATACAGAACGCAGTACACAATCGCTGAAGTGGGGTCCCTTGGATGAGGGGTCGCACACGTTATTGGTCGGCTGGGGCTGCGAGTCATTCACGCAAATCCCTGAATACAGAAAAAAGAAAGATGGAAAAAAAGCACGCGCCGTACCTGTTAACAGTGATGCGAGGGTTAATTTCAGCCTAATACCGCCCTGCTTTCGGAGAGTCATGGTATGGGTCCAGGGCGAAGAGGTCTGCGTCGAGGTCGTGGGTGGGCACAGTCAATTTGAGGCTAATGAGGCTAATGTCATCTTCAATCGGCGCAATTTACTGTGCTGAACATGAGCTTTCTGGGTTGGATACATCGAACCTGAGTGGTGGTTAGAGAGTTTGAGGCCAAGTGGGAGGGAGACTAGCGGGCAGGGAGCGAGAAAGGCGGGGCAGAGACAGCCATGTGAACAATTGCCTATATAAGTTATGCCCAAATTAGGGCATACCGGCTGCCAGGGCACTGCACCATTGTCTACAACAGTGCAAGTCTGAGTAGAGAGCAACGGCGGTGGCCATCCCCCCCAGCGTGGCCCCATAGAATACTATCAGTTCCCACCGCACCGCACAAACCTAGAACTCGGAAAAACGAAGATTTCTTGACTGTTAATGCACCATTTCGGGCTGAAGCAACACTGCGACTTGGTGCTTGCCTCCGACCAAGATGCGTGATGCATCGCACGAAGACCTCTGCTCCCCGGACCGGCTCTCGGACGTGGTCGTGGCTATGGTGGGTCCAAGTGGGTCCGCTATCTCACGAATAGCTGTCAGGTTGGACGCCGAATCAGGTCGGACCGAGGTGCTATTATCATTATCAATCATCGGTCGGTGTATTAGAAGGCCGGGCCAAACCAGGGTGTTGGTAAAATGCAGGCAACTCTATTTCGATCGTCGATATAAGCATATAAATTGACCACTGAGGTGGTTCCGGTGGTGTCCGATTGCGCTAAGAACGGCCCCATGTGGTCAAGCTGTTCCTCTGGGAAATCGATCAAGTGCTTCACCTGAGGGAACGAATTAAAGGCGAACACTGGCGCAGTTGGGCGCCACGGTGCCGGAGCCAAACCGGAACTGGAACGGGATTTTCCGCCCACATCCACCCATGACCGGGGATCAAAGTCAGCTGTCCACAAAAATGCCGTTCAAAATGGTTCGCCCACAAATATCGTCCACAAATGCCAACCCCCATTGGTCGAACGTCACCTGGCGCTACATAAAGGGAGACAGGTACGTTAACGATTCAGTACCCAGTACCCACACTACCCATACGGACTGTAATGGTTGCGAAACGCAAGAAACTGAAGTACCAAAAATCTGGTCGACAGTCTGTTCCACTGGTACCTGTGAGTCTTCACTTCTTAAGTTCACAAGGGATCAATTAATTGCCCCTCAGTTTAACCGCATTCCGAAGCCTTTGACAGCCCCTTTCTCCACGAATGTCCAAATACGTGCTTTCTTGGCGGATTTGCGTCTGCTGGCGGCATCCAACACCACCGCCGTTTGGCCTTGCCCTATCGGTTTCTCCACGGGTACTGAACGCCTCAGCTGGGTCGCGCAATTTCCGTACCTTGCCGAGTATTCTTATGTGGACGAATGTTTCCGGGAGCAAGGGCCTGGTCCGGTGTGGATGGGAATGTTCATCACACCGATCGAAACGTGGGTGGGGAAATCGAAGCTAGCGGAATGGCACGTATGGGCGGCTGTCATCATCAGTCCGGAGGCGCCTGGGAGGGGGAAAAAGCTTCTCAGTTATGACTGTGACGGAGACGATGTTGATTTCCAGAGTTGCAGAGTGCGGGATGCTCTGCCACTGTCCTTCCAACGGAAACTGTCTCGGAGAAAGAGCCCAGCATTTGTAGAATTATGGCGCTCGACGTATGACGCCAGCACTTTCGGCCGCAGACAATGCATGAAGAATACATGCAACTTTCTTATTCAAGCCGTGAACTCGCCCCCACGTGTTATCACAGGGTCTGATGGCTCGCAGTTCATAGACGGTTTCCTCCGTGTGCATTATTTATAAACTACATAACTAGCGTATTTCACGACAAATGTGGATAAATAACAATTGGAGCGCGCTTGGCGCAGAGCTGGCATCGAATTGGTTTCACGGTTCACAAAATTTCCAAAATTTCAGTGAGACCACTGTTTTGGCAAGCCCACTGGCGATGGTATTGCTTATGATCTGGATCGGTTTTTCCAAGGGGATACCTATCTGTGATATCCACACTACACCTCGAAACTTTTTTTTCAGAGGGTTGGGAGACCACCCCCCGGAATGGAGGGTCCTTGGACACACAATATTATGGACTTGGGCAGCAGCACCCAGGGGTTCCCGATGAATAATAATATCTTCTACTGAGTTCTGTACGCGGAAAAATAATGTCTTCTATTTACCTGTCATTCAGCAGAACCCAAAAGTATGGGGTACAAAATATTCTCACTCCCATACCTATGCATCAGCCCAACTGAGTAACTGTGAATGAATAATATTATGCATAGCCCAGATGTAAACTTTTCGGGGTATAAAATACCAATATCAGCTGCAACCATCTGGTCAGGGGATCCTTTGATGATGATGGGCTCCCACCTAAGCTTTAGGATAAATAATATTAATACTGGCCCACAGAAATATTATTATGGCCCTAAACACACCGGATCAGCCCAGAATCCGGCGGATTTCGCCGGGCCCTAAACTCTAGGGATTAATCATACGTAGGGGGCCTAGACTTTAGGGCATTGTTGACTGCATATTTTGGGTGAGCACTGCATTGAGTAGTATATCGTTGTAGTCTCCTGTGATGTCCCATATCGCGAACCCAGAAAGACCCTCGTTGGCGATGAATTCTGGCTGGAAGAAGATTGGTAAGTTTGGAAAAGGGGAGAAAAAATGTGGGAACTGACCAAAGGAGATTGCGTTGTCGTAGGAAATAAGCACGCCGGGCCGTTCTTTATACACATAGGGCTAAGCAATATAGAATGGTAAGTTGGGTGCAAATTCTGATTCGATTGGCACACTGACTGCCATACTGCATTTGTCGAGGGTGTAATGCACGCCCACATTTACGGCAAACTTCGTATAGTCCAGTGCGATCCCGCCTTGCTCTCGCATGCGCAGGCGAGAAGGCATGTGTCGACTAGTCTCTCGTAGACAGACGCTTCAACAAGATGGTGAGCTCGTACCTCACTTTGTTGAAGTACCGCGCCCCTCCGATAAGGGTACAGCCTTATTACCAATCGTCGGAGTTTAAAATCTCCTCCTTTGACGCGTGACTTGGCCACATTTACTAGAAAGCATTTAGAAAGCCCCCAGTAATCATCGGGCAGTTAGCTTTTGTGCCTATGAATTTCCTCGGGAATTTATCACCCTAAATTAGAAAGTTGGAAGCCTTCCCGTTTGGCCGTTGTTTGGCGATGCTTGGCTGCAACGCCGATTTCAGAACCACTCGCCTGCGTGTTTCAGCCGGGTTACAACAAAGTCTGAGGAGACAGAACATCCGATAGAAGGGTACTGGAAGTCATATATACCCTTCATTTCAATGACTTGGATTAGGCCTCTCCGAGGCGGTAGCTGAACCTTTAGGAATTTATAGCATTATCTTTATCATTTTTATCGAGCTAAGTACTAGACGCCAGGGGCGCTTAGATAAAGGCGCTCAGATCACTCGATAACCGCAACCACAAAAAATGACGGCGTGATCCGGCCAGGGCACAGCAAAATATTCAAAAGATATTCGTAAAACATGGGAGGCCTACAGCCGTTTGCAGTAGAACAGGCGCGGACCGAAAATTTGCCTTTTTGGGCACTTTTTGATCTTTTTGCTCAGAACACTTGCTGTGAAGCGGCCTGGCTTCGGCAGAGGGGCTTCTCGCTAGATATGAAGACTGGGGCCGAAAAGCGAGTATCAATCGCCAGCCGGGCGCTTGTACCCTAGTGCAAGGAGCCATGTAACCCATGGCTTGGAGCTATGTTACCCTTAGCAGGGCTCCTGTAACCTAGAGAGGTGGGCAGACGTCTGGATGCCCAGCCGAAGATAGGAATATAACGGGGTCACACAGGACACTCAGGCCCTTGAGGTTCAGGCTCTGCTTGTCATGGTGTGCGGTAAAGATATATTGGATTATATTAGACTCGTGACCAGTCTGCGCTACGGCAAATCTGAGCCTACGGCATAGTGCTTGCACTAAGATTTGCCGTTGTAAGGCAGACTGGTAACGAGTCTAGGATTATATAATCTACAATGCTGTGTGTTCCGCGGAATTGTGACTAAACTACCAATTAAGTATCTATGGCCTCTGGGCATGCTAATAAGTGCACGACAGTATATCCCGTCGTCACACTTGCCCTGGCTTCAGTTCGTGTCCGTTTGCCTCGGGAGGCGGCTCAATCGATTCATATTCAAAATGCGCAAGGGATGGTCTCCTGAGATCTTTAATCTGGCATTGAACATCGCTGTCTGACTGATGAAATCAGTTTTTTCCTATCTTTTCTGATGATTTTCCAGTAGGACACCTGTTCTGCGCTCAATTCCTGACCGTTTTCCTTGCAGAACGTAGCATCAAAAATATGTTGCGTAGTTGTTCGTTCTCGACGGCATTGAGCGACTGAGAAACCAGTTTAGATTTCGGAGAAAACAAGCAAAAGAAAACATTACCTGATCATCACCAATAATCCATTCGACGATGGCATCGACAAAGGCTTCTTGCGAGAACTGTGCTCTCTTGTTCCCCGGTTACGAATTCAATGCGCTACCAGTTTTCTGACCCTTACGCACGCGATACTCGTCGACAGATTTTGCGGCCTCCTTCGCCTTGATCGGGATCTTCAGCTGATCGCAGCTCTCAACCCACGCGTCTACATGATGTTCGTAAAGATGTCGGCGGAGGACACCGTGGACGTCGAAGTCTTTTCCGTCATAGCGTCCAAATGTGAAGCTGTCAATCAGCTTTTGCTGATCGCTTTCTTCCTTCCGCCCACGACAGGCCAGGCTACCCACTCCTCCATTCTAATCACACAAAACTCTTCAATTACCCTCCTTGAATTTTCCCTAACCATAGAAGCACTGGCGACAAACTAGCGAAGCCTCGGGTGATGCTGGATCGCTCTACGAAGGCCGGACATCACGCCAGTCGAGATCCCAGATTGACTGCCTTCGGCGCTACTACTAGCATGCCACAGTCTGTGTTCTTCTCTCGTCGAATGACAGTTAAAGAGTCCAGGAGACCAAGAGGAAGTTGTGTAAAAGTCCAATTCCCCACCTAACGAAATACTGGTCGCTCTGGTCCATGCATGTCTTGACAACCTCGATGCACCACTTCAATGGATTGTGACCGTCTTCATTGGAATACTCAGACGCGCCAGGGCCGTCGATGATCCGGGGCCTTAGTCTGGACCGGAGAGCTACCATTTGGTCGGACTCGGTATCACCTATTCCTTGGATCATCGGACTCCCTCCGTATTCCAATGCAAAAGACATGTCCTTCCAATGGTGCACGAATAAGCAGGCCTCCGTCAGTACCGAAATCAATGGGTTGATCTCGTCACTTCCTCATGCGCTTTCCGTGCTAAGCCTCAGCGACATGATCCTAGAACTCATGCTCGAATATTATTCAAGTCTGAGATATTATCAATTCTGTCCATCTTAATGTTATTAAAGGCATTACGCCAGCAAAGCGTCCCAAGCGAGCGGTACCAGCGACGCAGTTTCGGCCCGACATCCAATCAAGTCCCTTCCAGTGCAAGGGCCGCAATTTTCCATGGCCGAAGTTGACTGATACCTAATATCGGGCTGTGAACTCTCTTTCGACACCGACAAGTCACTGCTTACGAGGCACTAGTACTAGTCACTTCGGTACCGGTCGTTCGGATTGAAATCTCCATTCCATGCTCGCCATTCTCTTCACGGAACCGGTGGGATGCTTGTGTGCATCTGGCGGCTATTGGTCACGTTCGGTCCATTGCGATACATGGCAGCGCGATACCATTGTTGTGCGACGAAACTGCCTCTTAAGCGTCACAATGGTTGCCGTGACACGCCCTCACTGGTCTGTTACTTGGGGGTCACCTTTTGAATATCGAACGGCTTCCCTATTCCATACACTGGGAGCTTCCCGTGTGAATTCGATGTGTGTAGATTGTGTCGAGGGATGTCGAAGACCAAGTAACATGCATGATTCGGCTGTACCGCAAACAGCTGCGCTGCTCGCAGAGCTTTGCCTCGTCACTTCCCCCTTGTTTCCAGGACTCCGTAATCTTGCGCCCGTCTTCTAAACTTTCTCGTGCGGTGTGTAGGTATTTGCGTGCTTATTCTTCCTCAGCGATTGAGCTGTTGACGACTGTAGCATATATTGGACGCATGTATGTAGGTACAGTACCTGCTTGTTCCTTATAGGTACCTCCACAGTAATACATCCTCCTCCTCTTCCTCCTCCTTCCTTCCTCCTTGCTCCCGCGCTTGGACCGAAAAATGACGAACCAACCAACTGTCCAAGCACGGAAGCAAGGCAGAAGGAAGGATGTGTGTGTGTGCGAGTTGGTTCACAACGCTCAGAGAACTTGGGCCGCGGCAACGGCGATGGCCGGGCGTGGGAACGACGGGGGACGAGCGATACGGGGCGAAACAATCATACAGGAACAGCTAATAGGATACAGAATATACAGCAAGTGAAATAGGAGTAAAATGGAAAGTACTCGTACCGAGTCCGCGCCATCCTCGTCACTTCGTTCCTTCGCTTAACGCTGTGAAAGCTCGTGAGTTCGAAAACACTGCGTGAAAGTTCGTGACTTCGGCTGGATTTATTAGAACTTCGTCACTTCTTTTGTAGACAGTGAAAGCTCGTAACTTGGCCTTGACTTGGGCCGCACTGAGGATAACCACATGACCGCGCCTATGCACTTGAACAGTCCACAGCCGGCCAGCTGCGGTCCATTGTTCAAATTCTGTCCCAACTTTGTTCCTATCGTTCATTTTCTCTGATTAGCACACTGAATATGGGTGCAACCCAGAGTGAACTTTCTTCGTGAAGAGTAACTGTTATGGATTATATGATTCCCAGCTTCTGGGGGGACTTGAATTTGAATTATTCTTACAAACTCTTGCGACTTAATTTCCAGTTGGTACTTCGGTACGATACTACATCGAGCAATGGTCCACCGCTCGATTCCGAATTGACGCGAGTTGTTGCGACTTCAGATGAGACATTCAACTCCATGGTGAACACATGATGAACCAGACTCGACAACGCAAGGTTCCGCACAAGCTGGAAGTGTCATCTTTACGAGCAGCGACTCCCTGATTCCGCGGCAGATAACATTTGAACCACGTATCGTCTTCAACCAGGATATCCAGATGTACATTGAGTCTGACCCTCAAAATACACTGTAAACCCGATTAACAAGTTTGATTTCTCAACCACGAGATTGTGTCTCTTGCACTGAATGGATATACGTTAATCAACATATCAAATTGCTGGTCTTCGAGCTTTCGCTACGATAGTATGGGATTAAGCTGCGCCGTATACAGTCGTAGATACAACAGTAACCATATCCCTTGCGAACTCGAACTGAAATCAACAGCTGTACTTAAATGTTCTGGACTAACGATTGTGGTCTAGACCGTTTCGGAAGTACGCATACACTGAGCGGAACCATTCCTCAACCCCTACCAGTGCCATAAGCTGCACAACGGCTGCCCGTAATCAGGTCTCTCAGCAAGAGAAAGCCCTGCTTGAACTCAAGCTAACCAATGCTCGAGTTTGCCGATACCGCAGTGTCGAACCGACATATCGCCAGCTGTGCCCAGTGTTATCCTGGGACTTTATTATTCATTCTTAAGCTACTGTATTTAAAGATATGTATAGGAAGATAATAGTAAGGCAATAATCTATCTATGAATCGCTAGTGTCTGGTAGAATGATAAGGAATGTATCTGTAAAACCGTCAGAACATTTTCGACCGGGGCTCGTTACGTGCTCGGAGGTTTTGATGGTAATCTACCGAAGTTTCCACTCATGGTACGTCTTCAATAAATATCCCAGTCTCAGAGTCGTACCTGGCATAGTTTCCTCCGCGACGGTCACATCACTAGCAGATGTTGATGTGTTGGAGGGAGCTAAGTTGCCAGTTCAGGTCGAAGTTTTGCACACCAAGAAAACAAACCTCGAGTCGTCGAAGATTTACGCTTACTGCTACCATGAGCATCTATCTGTGTGTGCGGGGAAAACGGTGCTCATCGATCAGCATGGCATCTGGATTCTGAAATCTATCGCACCTGATTTGGTCGCCGGACTCTTCCGGACTCGGGGGGCAAGAACACGCCCCGAAGTGTTGCCCTGGATGTTGTGAGAAGCCGGAAACAAACTCAGAAAGCAGAATCGAACCTTTGACTCTGCCCGTTTCAGCTCGAGGTGGGCCTGTGCATCTCCAAAAGCTTTCTCTGCGGCCTGGAGGTCATCCTCCGCAGCCCGAGCAGCTTTGACCTTATAGGTAGCGTGGAGAGTGTGCACTGCGACTTACATACCGTAGCTACTCACGAGACACCTCATTGCGAAGATTGTGTAGGTTTTCGCTCTGAAGCGAGACTTCAACCCCAGCCGCACGTCGGATATCGAAAACTTCGTATCTGACAGCGAGTGATCAGCGAGAAATAGAGCAAAGAAAGCGGACTCGATGACCGTACTGCACGCACCGAGAACCCGTCGTAGCTCATAACGGGCGGGCACGCCGCTGCGAATCACCGGCAAGGGAGCTCAGCGTAGATGGTGGTAACAAAGAAAGGGATTGGCGGCCTGTGCTTCGTAATTCCAGCAATCAAACCAAACAGTACACACGCACGGCCACAGAAGTGACGAGCTTTCGCTAGAATTGAACCCAGGTGATGACCTTCACCAAAATTTAGTCGAGGTGACGAGCTTTCCCAGAGTTTCGTTGAAATGACGAACTTTCACGCTTTCCCATCAAACTCACGAACTTTCTTGCTCCTAAGCGAAGTAACGAAGTGACGAGGGTCACTACTACTCGAAAGTACCGTGTCTAAGGTCAATAGGAAAGGCACTGTAAGGGGAATTTGGGCTGTGCGACAGCGGAGGTTACGTAGGCGTCGAGGAACAGGAACGTCAGGGGCCGAATGGGTTCCACCGACACAAGATGTGTCACAATACGTCAGCCGAAACTACCACATCACATCGGCTCGGCCGAGCGCTGGTCGGCAGTACATGGCATATTGTCGCATCTGATCGAGATGCCGGCGCTGTTGATGTTTTCACCGAACTTGCTCTGGGAACAAGTGAGATGACAAAGCTACCAGGCAATACATAAAGCTCTGAGGGCCGAGGCCTAGAATGCCTGTAGACTTCTCAATTGGCAGAGTCAAGATTCAACCAAAACCATTATGGTTAAAACACAGCTGTCTAATTTGAGAGACTTATGGAGTCACATACGTGAAAAGTTATCGTTTTCCAGGGCATGGGGTGTCCGAACGTAGTCTAGTATATATAATATGAAGTCATCGAAAATGTTAACCACCAGCCGCGATAAAGGACTAGCCACCCCTCCTCCTTGCAGATCTTCTGAAGGCAGTCCAGAGCACCTTTATAATCCTCTTCCATCTGATCATCCTGCAGCTGGATTACGGTCTCAGGCCCTGGTATCTCGATGTCTGCGGCGTCGACATTATGACTACCCTGGACGGCCAGGCAGACGATAATAACCTCCGGTGGGGTAAGCGCGAAGCAGAATGTGACGAGCCGAATGTAATTATAAGCGAAGGAACTTGTGCCGAGCAAGCCAGATGTATCCCCAGCGCAATATTCCATGCGAAATTGAGCGTGTGGCAATCGATTTGATGGCATTCCTGCCCACCATTAACAGCCATTTTGCTATTTTTGGGCTGGCATTTGGAGGGAAATGGCAGCGCTTGACTGAATTAAGCTTTCCTGCGGTAACTGTATACGGTTACGGGCGTAAGATATACAGAACCTTACGGGTGTAGTTTTTACCTCTTACGGGACGGTATACGGTACAGGCTCCGATACCGTAAAAGCCGTATTTATACGGTACACGGGTCGCTAGAACAGCGCTAAACAATGCTGTGTGAGCTTGCATACGGTAGATATACTTACATAGCTCTTTCTTACACGTTTGTGTCCCAATTTGACCTCTTCCCCAGGATCCCTCTCAGTGTCGAATTATTCATAATGCCGTATATACCGTAAAAGGCTCTCCAGAGGGCTATACGGGACAGTTACGAGTTACCGTATAACCTGTACCCGTAAACCGTATTGTACGGTTATGGCGGGGATCCCTATAAATAACTTGAAGTTGTGCCGGTTTGCTCGGTTCACATACGCGACTGTTCGTGTTTGGTCCGTATGTGTCTGTCTCTGCCAGTGTCAAGACCAGCTCAGATCCCCTCCCCAGAATTAATGGGCATTCATTGGATGCCAGGGAACACCCTCCGAGCTTTACAGCCATTTGCGGAACTTAGGGCGTGGCCTGTTTTTTTTCTGTTTTTGGCAAGTTTTCACAAGAATGGCTGCCATGACCTCAATTCTCAACCTTTTGCCTCAGGAATGTGCTCATTAGATCCGCATTGAAAATATGGAGGGCTGGGCACCTTCGATTTGTGTTGTAAAGTCCCAAAATGATTTACTGGGTTCAAATTCGGTGTTTTCGCCTGTCTGACAGCAGAATGTGCCGCACAGTGGCAATACTGGCTGGATTGACCTAGATTTTTGATACAATGTACGTTAGAGCATTCCGGAAGGCTGCAAATACCGGGATAGTTAATGCATCCCATAAATCAAATTCACAGCTGGTATGGGCTTTGATTGGATGTTCTCCCTAGTGCAGGTTGGATCTTAAGAATTCTATTTCTCCGCCAGTTGCGCTTACAGAACGGCTTTTGGCATGTGGAAAGGATTGGCAGGTGATAGCATCAAGTTTACTGGGCCGACCAATTACATACCCCAGTCGACACGTCAACTCATACTCCTCTCTGAGTTCTCTCAGTCAACACTCCATTGCCTATGTCCTTGTCTCTGGTGGAGTTCTTGTCAGTGGTGGCCAAACCATTCTTACCGATCTCATTGCCCGCAGAGGATATTACATATCCTTTGGTTATGTCATCTTCTAGACTGGGCCGCAAGGACTTATGTGGTGCTAAGTATAATCTAGGGACACGAGGCAGCCAGATCCATCAGATCAATATCACATATGAATGGCACTGCTTCTGTCAGGCTCAAGGTTAATGAGGAAAATGTGCAGTGCAGTTTCCTGGGTCTTCAATGGTGGGTTCCATGAACGTGGGTCGGTTCTATGAACGTTCCACCATGGAACCGTGGGTTCCATAGTGGAACATTAACTACACTATGGTTCGATGAACGTGGGTGCATTCTATCAACATCTAGGAACCCACAGTGGAACTCCACTAACTCCGCTGTGGGTTCCAATAGTGGAACAGTAACTCCACTGTGGGTTCTATAGTGGAACGTTCGACTCCACTGTGGAAGACCCAGGAACCCGCACTGCATGTTTTCCTCATCAACCTTGAGCCTGACACAAGTGGTGCCATTCACATGGGATATTAATCTGATGGATCTGCTGCCTCGTGTCCCTAGATTATACTTAGCACCACATAAGTCCTTGCGGCCCAGTCTAGAAGATGACATAACCAAAGGATATGTAATATCCTCTGCGGGCAATGAGATCGGTAAGAATGGTTTGGCCACCACTGACAAGAACTCCACCAGAGACAAGGACATAGGCAATGGAGTGTTGACTGAGAGAACTCAGAGAGGAGTATGAGTTGACGTGTCGGCTAGGGTACGTAATTGGTCGGCCCAGTAAACTTGATGCTATCACCTGCCAATCCTTTCCAGGTGCCAAAAGCCATTCTGTAAGCGCAACTTGCAGAGAAATAGAATTCTTAAGCCCAGTCTAGAAGATGACATAACCAAAAGATATGTAATTGTGGTGCAATGAGATCCAGTCACAATATGGCGCCCAAGTTTGGCAAGGGAATAGGCTTCCATGAAGCTGCTATGAAGGTCTTTGGGAATGTCTTGGAGCGCATCTTTCAGTAAATTACAGCCATCTTGTTCAAAGACCTCGACATCTTACGAGTCTTTCCCAAGACTTTTGTCTTGCCTAAGACAAGGGGCCTAGCTTTGGGAAAGACGTGAGTCTTTCGGCAAAACGCGTCTTTGGCGTCTTTGACGTCTTGCCCAAGACGCCAAAGACGTCAAAGACGAACTTGTAGTTTTACTGATGTACTCGCTATGTCGGAATAGTGTTGCCGGGATTTGGCCGGGAATCGGTTAGGTTCGGTTCTGACCGAAATTTTCTGAATCCCGAACCGCAAGATGAGTTCGGTTCGGCACTTTTGGTGACCCCAGAACCGAACCCAGAGGTTCGGTTCCAATGGGTTCGGTTCAGGTTTGGGAGGGGTTCGAACCTCAACGAACCTGTAATCCCAGAATAATTCTAAACAAAATTCATGTAGGGTCTGGTACGTCCCACTCACTCACAGGGAGATTGAAATGTTAATATGAGAATCTCCTCCCTTGATTTTGACACTCCCCCGGGGAATACCGCTAGATATGCCATCACGAGATTTCGCTTTTGGGCTATGGATCGAAATTCAACACCACTTACGAAAAGTAGGACATGTCCCATACTCTGTGTAGTTGTCCGATTGACCTAGTTTTTTTATATGTTGTATTTGGGAGTACTATGGAGGGCATGCCATACTGGGATTTTCAATACAACTTGGATATTTGATGTAGTGTACATTATGACAATGGTTCCAAATGCGAGCTAACATATATTTGAAGTAAAGGTCACACAGGTTTGGATTTAAAGCGAATATCTCATATTAAATGGGGTTCATTTTTAATTTCGACCGCTTGGTCCATGCGCTCGATGAAATTTGCATGTTTTTGCCCTCAGGGATCGTTTTCCATCCCTCAGAGACCTCTCAGGCTTGGATTTAAGGCGACTTTGGCAGCAGGGTTACAAATATATGTCTATGATTCTATCCCACGTACGCACACGTTGAAAAGACATATATCGCACCACGCATCATTGTCAAAGACCAAGGACCTTCAACGCCATGCAGAATGAGTCAAGTTCCTTCAGATTTTGAGAGACAGAATACAATCTTGACCATACTTCCCGTTTCTGAAATATCTACAGAGCGACAGCAGTCGATATTGTGTTTTGGTGTATATTCAATACATTCAAGTTACATGGTATCCCCCGGGCTAGCTAGCGACCGATACTTGTGTTTTTCTCTATCATCTATTCATCATGAACCGTCTGATCCAAAAACATCGAAATTTCAAACTGCGCAACGTCCAAGTGGTTCGAGTTGAAATTCCATGCGCTATATTGAACTAGAAAGCCAATACACACGTAAATTGTACTTTTCTCAATCCTCTCTCCAAAACGAACATTCTCTTCAAAAAAATATCCAAATTTCAATCGGCGCAACGCTCGAGCGCCTCGAATTAAAATTCAACGCTAAGCACCTACATATTGAACTTCTGAGCGACCTAACGACCAATACCCAGGTAAACCGTACTTTTGTCTATCATGTCTCCAAAACGAACAATCTCATCAAAAAAAAAATCGAAATTTCAACGTGCACAACGGCTCGATTTAAAATTTGAACACAATATTATGTGGTCAAGCACGGACTGAAGGTGCGCCATGACCTGCTTTTCATTGTCTGTCTGTGCTCGCTCGGCTGTATGCTGTTCAGCTTTCCTTATCCATCCATTCTTTCTCTTCCAGCTCCTATGGTTCCTATTACTTCCCTTGCTCTTCGGGTTCCCATCTGACTTGATATGCGTCGGATTTCACTTGGAACTCTCTTCTGACTGCAAGGACGCGCGTCAATGCTTCCTTCGTTTCTTTCCCATTTTCTCCTTCATTTCGTCGCTCTCTTCCCCTTTCACCTCCTCTAGGTTGGTCTATGGGCCTGCTGTCGACCTGAGATCCCCAACGCTGAGCAATCTCTATCCGCCGGTATTCCCTATGGCCCTGTTGCTTCATTTCTTTTCAACTTTTCTCAGTGTAAGTTCGGATTTCCCCCTTGGATCTTCACACCCAAGTCTCCTACAATGTTGATTATCTCGCTCTGGGCAAATTTATTGCCCATTTTATATCATGTTCCATCCCTTCACGTACTCATCCATCGGTTTTCTTCCAGATTCGTTCCATCGTGCCCCTCAAGTTCATATCGACCTCAGCGATTCCACCACGATGGATACATCCAATTCTGAAAGGTACGTATCGTATCCTCAATTCCACCCCCTATCTCTCCCTCTTTCATTTCATTTCCCATTCTTTTCATGTATGCTCAATCTTTCCCTTGCCTTTTCACGGCATATCTGCGCTCGCCGAGATCGCCGGGCGAGTCTTTGTTCATTGTGCTCTTTGATTCTCATCCATGCATTTGGATTTGATATCGATGTGTTTCCTCTGCTGCCCCATTTCCCTTGTCTCTGTTCTTGCTGGGCAGGACCGCCGTGTCCGCTCTGACTTCGTTACTTGTCTCCATCGTCGTGTTCTGATTTTTTTTTCACTGTTGATTCTCATATCCGCATCTTATTCTCTCCCTTTCCTTTTTGACTGGATGTGTGCGCCCGAGGTCGCCGACGCTGTGCCGTACCCTAACTCTCTATCGTTCTTGTTCAATTTTTTTTATTCTCTGATGTCCCTCCATGCACGTTATCCTTTCTCACATTCCCGATGGATCTTTCCTCACTCGACTAGCTTTGATTTTTTCGAGCCCCATTTGGAAGTTTCTCACGGGAGTTATCCGAACACGACGACCATTTTTGGCTGCTGCCGGAACTGCTGAGGCGGCAAGCTCTCCAAGGACGAGGTTGATGTTTTCTGGCCATGCCGACCTTGGTCCGGATACATCACACCAAAAAACTCCATTTTTTCGACCTTCTCAAACGCGTTTTTGAAGTGGCCTGACCAACTTCCGAAAACTGAGTAAAGAGATCTCGACCCTCCCAAAGCTGTGCTTCGGCATCTTCCGGTGAATACCCCTTGGTTGTCTGTAAAAATTGTCACACGAAGGCGGCACGAGGTGGATGAGCGTGGGCAGCCGTTGAGGGTGGAGGAGATCGAAAGCTTCCTCGCAAGGGAGCCTTGCACGCGTGGATTCCACGGCCGCGGAGTGGCCCCTGTTAGAAGTCTTGGTGAGATAACCAACTGTGCCAGGCTAGAACAATTGGTTAGCTCACCAAAACTTCTAACATAAATGAAACAGGCAAAAAGGGCAGGGGAGAGAGCAGCCCTCAGCTTCCCTCGAAACAAATGGGGCATTAAAAAGAGATCTGAGGAGACAGTTCAAACTGAAATTTCGCGGGCTATAACGCCAGACAGATGCGGTCAAAATCCGACTTGAAATGGCCCCATACAGATGCTACCATCGGCCGGCTGCACCAGAAGCTCAGTCTCACCACTCTCCCGGACGAGCGAAGGCTCTGGCTGGGAGTATGGCATCCGACTCGCGGAGGTGAAAACCCTGGTTGCTCGATGGCGTGGGGGATATAATTGGAGGCACCATGAGGCGCTCAGCGCTTGGGTCCCGCACTTTTCTTCGGCACTCTGCCTGACAGTTATTGCCGCGTTCGAGAGGGAGGGTAGTCCGGACTCCGGACCACCATAAGTAAAGCAGGTGAAATTTAGAAAATTGAAAGCAGAACAACAAGATATGGAAAATTTCTCCACAAGCCCCGCTCTCAGTCCACTCCGGCCTCCGATCCTAGTCCCCAATGGCACTGAGCAACTGATATTTACATTATCAGTGGTAATATCCTCCCCCTTGTATCATACCCAGTCTGATGTATTTATATCTGCCCAAGCTCCTGCCCTCATTGAGTGCGTTGCTCGCTGACGTTTGTCGCATAGAGTCGACACGTGTGGCCTGGATGAATGTGGATGAACGTGAAATATACGACATCTTGAGAAGTAACATCGCAGTGTTGGTATGCTTCTGCTAAACCGGCCGGGACTTGTGTTGATGATTGCAAAAGGCATTTCACGGCGATTTCTTGACCGAGTTTTTGATCTCCAGAGTGAGTTTTCCCTTTTCTCTATTATGAAAATGACTGAAGATATTAGATCTTAAACAGCATTGTTGGGACAGCTGTCGCTGGGCGCCTGCGGAAGGTACTTGTACTCAGTTCCAACTGAAGCGGCGCTAATCCACTAAAGTTATTCCCCTCCATACGTGAACTCAGCGAGTCGATAGCGGTTGTGCGTGACACCAAGAAGGCCTGGACCACATGCAACAGCAATGACCTCTCCGCTTTCATTTTCGAGATCCTGTCTCAGTTGACTGTAGGACGTTCGTGCTGGTTTGAATTATTTTTGCTGAAATTGGGTCAGATGTTGGGCTTGCCGACAGTCGAAAATATCGGAACGAAATGTCCCCAAACCGCATCTCATCTGAGTGGTCTCATACTCACTGAGGATGAAATCAGCAAGCTCAAAGTGAAAGAAATTCATGAACAACTAGACAAACATCGGACACTTTGGAGCCCCGGCATGACAGTAATTCCTCGGAACTATCGGCTGAAGAATAAACCCTCCAAGCTGCGTGCCCTTCGGATTGCTGTTGCAGAACATTTGAGGAGCATGCACCAAGGTTCGGATATGGGAGATAGTGACACTTTGGTGCCCGGGAGCAGAAGGCACTCCACTAAGATGTTGGATTTGGCATTCGATGAACTCCAGCCAGATACAGCCGACGTTGGGATGGAGGTCATGGTCGTATCTTGATAGCCTTGAGTCCTTAAGCTTGAGATACAGAATACCATAAAATATGAATACAGTCAACTACCTCACCATACGCTCGGGAGAGGCCAAAAAAAGTCGAATAGCTTGTAGCCTTTGCAGCTATGTTTCAGAGGGTAATGACTGTTTCATATTTTGAAACGCGTTAGCCTGCAGAGTGTTTAGATTCCGCCGCGGTAGGCGTGCGCCCCATGAATGGATAACCCTGATCATTCCGAACATTTCCAGCCATTCAGATCCCGCTCAGAGGTAGTATGGCCCTTTCCAGAGGGCAATTACTGGTTCATATTTTGAAATGCGTGACCCTATTGCCTTTAGATTTCCAAAGGCATGACTTGACATCATAATCGCCGGGGAACCCTGTTCTTCAGACCGTTTCAATTCGAACATTTCCAGATCCCGCTCAGAGCCATTATTGCCCTTTCCAGAGGGCAGTTACTGGTTCATATTTTGAGACATGTGACCCTATGTTCTTTGTTTCCTTGCCCATTCACACAATAACTCTTGTGCAGTGAGTGACGCGACACCTACAGTATCTTCGCAAGTGGCTGCTCATTAGCGCTCACTGCTCGTCTTTCGCGGTGGCCAGTTGGAGGCTCCTTCCCCGTCCCTGCTTCTCATTGTGTGACACATGATGCGATCCATCGCCTTCTCCGTCGCGCGGCTGGTACGTCATGCTTCCCTGATGCTCGCCCTCATCCTGATTGATATCCATCTACAGCATCACTGCAGTCACTCGTCGGTCAGGTCCTAGTGCGGCTGTTTCGCACCTGTTCCTTTTCAGCACTAAACATCGGTTTAGCTTGTCCGGTGCCCCGCCTCAGCCAGGTTCATGTTCTTGCCAGCACCCATTGTGTGGTCACCGGTCCATTGCCGCAGTGTTTGCAGTGATGTTGGGCAACACCTGCGTGCTCGTCTTTGTGAGTGCCCTGAGTCTTCGACGTTGCTCCTGATGCTAACAACCCCCAAGGATCCTCATACTCGTTGCGTAGCTTCCTCTTGTCTGGGCCTGCTCCGCCATCCGACATTTGTCCTCCGTGATCTCACATAAGGCACCCAGGTCTCAACTTGAATGTTTGTCCACCGATGAATATGGTACGCGATCATCATGTGGCGACTTCCTGGGTGAGTTCCGCTTCCGCTTGAATGTCGTGCACATCCTAATATGTATACAGCTCCAAGCCGTGGACTGCCACGCAACCTCGTATCCCACAATCAATCTGGTAGGGGCGCGCACTCGCAGTATGTATAGCAGATTGGGAAGTATGCATGGTACGTATGGTGCTATATAGTATATCTAGTCCCTGTTACATCCGATCTCGGCCGTGACCTGATGGGTATCCAGTGCAATACAGGAGAGAGATATGACAAGTTCTTGAGTGAGGACACCTGCTTCCGGCGGATGGACAATAAATATTTAACTCACACAGTAGTTTTTAAATAACCAGTCCCCCACATTAATCGCTATTCCTGCAATGGAATATACAACCCGGGATAGCTCCGGAATTTCTCTCCGTAACTATGCGAGCAAACTTCAAACAATGTACTAAACCGCATGGTCTTTAATTTTGTTCGTCTGTGTTCGGTTTTTTCGCCGTCCGATTTTTGGGCCCGAGGAGAAGAAAAACAGCTTATTTCACCCTACCTTGACAACATCCGGGACAAAACACCCGTATTCAATATTTACTAGATACATTGATGCAGTCACTTGTCCGAAGAATTACTTGCAACATGGGTCTAATCGTGAGTTTCACGGGTGAAATAGGACATTCCTCAATAGACCACATGAGTTTAGAGGCCTCAATTTCCTTCCGGAATGTACATGGACAGTCCCATTCAAGGCACACTCACAGCGAAACAAAGTAAATCATGATCCAAATAGAATTGAATGAACGGTTCTGGAGAGCCCAAGGTGCTTGGTTGGAATCATACTTTCCGTGGCTTATTCAAGGAAACATGCTTAAGAATAATGACTGTGTACAGGATTTTAATTTTCCAACCTGCTGTGGTGCAAAAGTCGAGACTGTGCTTGAATTACAGGCTCAATCATTGCTCGACATGGAGGCAGGTTTGTCCAAGATACCGTAGGACATTCAGGGTACGTCACCGATGGTACATACAAAAGTGAGGATAGAGTAACACACAGAAGTAACTCGCAAATTGAAGAATGCATCTCGAGGGAAAGCTTTAAACCATGCCGTGTTATGTTGCAGAGAAACACGTGGGGACTACAGTGAACTGTGTTATTCATCCGGGGACAGACTAGAATTTACATAGAGCAACAGTTCAACGACAAAGTCAAATGAAAGATTGCATCGAGGACTAATTACTCGGTTCTGATTTTCACATATACCAAAGACAAAGAACGGCTGAAATGGCCTGATTGAGGAATGCGGGAATCAGCGATGATCTGTTGTCTGTCGACTCCAAGATCACGGCGGAGCAGACGTGAGATAATACAACCAGAGGATGCAAGTGCAGCACCGAAACCGAACTGTTGGAGGTCTGATGGGCACGCACTGTCTTGGTCTTGCACATCCGGAGTTAACTTGGTGACCGTACGGACGAGGAACACACATTTGTCTTATGAAATCCATTTCCCGCTTTTGTCCACTCACTGATAAAAGCATGCCTCAAATGAGCGAATGCATTTGGATTAAGGAACATGTTAAAGTTGGGTGACAGCGGCAACTTTCCAAGATGTTCATGTGTTGATTAAAACATCGCAGGGTAAATCGTCGCACAAGAACACATGATGTGGCCCGTCGAATGCCCCGACCCGAATCCTTCTCATGTATACATTTTCCTTGGGTACAGATCGGGAGCAATTCAAGCAGACGATCCCACGGATGTTGCATGTCATCGGCGGGTACTCGGGGGCTTGAATTTGGTGTTATATGAGGGCAGGGAACGAAGATTTTTGATTTGAAGCGGGCACACAAACAAAATCCCACGAAAAAATCCATATTCATTCCACTTCTGAATAAACAAGGAGCAAAACACTTCCAAATATGGAAATATTGCACAACTTGGTTCGCCCGTGGTTAATTTTTGTGTTCGCTGCTTAAAGGACTTGTTTCAGGCACACAAACAAAGTCCCATGAAAAAATCCATACTCATTCCACTTCTGAATGAACAAGGAGCAAAACACTTCCAAATATGGAAATATTGCACAACTCGGTTCGCCCATGGTTAGTTTTTGTGTTCGCTGCTCAAAGGACTCATTTTAAGCACGCGAACACAATCCCACAAAACAATCCATACCCATTCCACTTTTGAACCAACAGGAAGCACAATGCTCCCAAATATGGGAATATTGCACAACTCTGTTCGCCCGTGGTTAGTTTTTGTGTTCGCTGCCCAGAGGACTTGTTTCAAGCCCACGAACACAATTCCACAAAAAAATCCATACTCATTCCACTTTTGAACCAACAGGAAGCAAAATACCCCCAAATATAGATGCAGACTTCATGAGATATGTTTTCTTCTTGCTCGGTTTTTCCTTGAGGGTTTTACCCGTGATCACCTGGACTTCCAGGATACGAGAACCGTAAATTTTGAGCACCGGAATATCGTCAAATACCGTCTCGATATCACTCTCAATTTCCTCAGGTGTACTACGCTTGTGGAAGTGAACAGTTTGGCTATTCAGTTCAGCAGGCCTGAGAAATCACTCAGGTTCGCCAGTTACATATAGATAATTCTTACTTAGAGGCGGTAGGTTTGTGATACTTGTTGGCACAAATGCTTTCGTATTTTCCGCCAGAATCGCCGTGTACTCACTGCCCCACTTATTCTATAGTCATTTCTACCTTGTATCGTTGGCCATAATATTCATAGGTCGTTATAGACTCCCAAAGTAAAACACACAGCATTTATAGGTCATATAGACACATATAGACATCCAAGGCAATCTCATAGACAATCATAGACAATCATAGACCAGTGTAGACGAATATAGCAAGCCTTGTGTCTATCATAGCATTTTGCTTTTTCCTGATGCTTGGTGGTTTGTCCCGTGGTATTGCTGGTATGTCCCATTTCCTGTCTGCAATATTTGCAGTTTGTCCATGGTTGTACCAGCATGTCCTGCCCTCTGGCTCCTGGTATCTGTGGTTTCCCCCGGTCCTGCTAGTTTTACCCGCTTTTCTGATAGGTCTCTCATTCCCTCTTTCTCTAATCTTGTGCTAGTAATTATTATGTCGGAAAAGCGAAATTGCCTCGGCTTTTCACTGAGACGGTCTTGCCCGTTCGAGACTTGTTTGAAGTGGTTTGGAGTGTCTTGGCGAGACTTGAGCATACTTGGGGTATTTGATCACAAAGTTGGGTCCTGAAGGCCCGATGCATGCCAAGATTTGAGACTGGCTTGGATTGCAACTGCGCATATGCGAGGACATATGCATTACGTATGAGCCGTTCAACTGTAGTAGATAGAACACTCACTGAGAAGTGGTCGTTGAATCTTGAATTTCCCATCCAAGAAAAAGAAGCTATTTTCTTATGGTGCAGGTCACCTAGTCACCGCTACCAAAATTTAGTGGCCAAATTGGCCGGAGAAAAAATTTGAATTCAGTGTACCTCTGGAGTGATTTTAGGCGTAGTTTTGAATATATTATGGACTTTAATTTGACTCAAAGAGCCAAAAGCTCCCGTTTGTGATGCGTAGACATCTGCAGCGTTATTTTGCACCTATTTGCGGCTCTGACAGAGCTTTTTCAATATAATACGTGCATGTGGCCAAATCGGGGGATAACTTTTTTTTACTCACTCAGTTTTGCAGTAAATAAAAATCCCTCTTATAGATCTTCTTGGACGTTGAAAGTTTTCTTCCGGCACTCTTGAGTATATAGGTCAGTAACACAGTGAGTACTTGAATTAAATAAAGGTAACTTAATGGAAATAGAAATGGAAACAAATTAATTTAAATGAAGTGGCTACGGGCAACAAGTGAAGTTAAAAAAAAAGCAACCCGGAATGGATTTTTGCGCAAGATTCTTTTATTCTGTCCTTTACGAAATGCGCCAGTAACGTTGGAGAAACATTAGAGAGGTTGCACAAAAGCCGCATGAGCCGCATACAGCTTTTGGCCATTATGCAAAGCCGCGTGGAAAAATCAAATTCCTGACGGTGTGAGCTCACTGTTCTGAGTCTGAAGTTACTGGGACGAAGGAGAGGTAGTGAGGGGTGGGGGAACCTCCCCGACACAGCCCCTGCCACGTGACAGACTTAAGAGTATGGAAGCGGAGTTAGTGGAGCGGCTGGAGCTGGAGTGATGCGCTGAAAATGCGGCCTCCCACGCTTGCAGATCCAATGTGTATTATTTTCTGGAATCTAGTATGAGTTTGAAGGGACAATGGATGGTATTGAGCAAAAAAGAATGGATAAAGAACTTGAGAAAACTCAGAAAACCTTGCGGCTTTGCACAATGGCCAAAAGCCGCATGCGGCTCATGCGGCTTTTGCACAACCTCTCTATTATCAAAAACATCGCTCAAACATCATGTTGTGGAATGCTTGAGGAAGTGACACTTTTTTATTTTGGCAACGTTCGTAACAACATCCGGCAGCTGTTTCGTGACAAAACATTTTCAAAATGTTCTTACCAAACGGCGGTGTACTGCTCCTATTAGTATTACAGCTCTTTGCGGAACTTAGGGCACGGCCCGTTTTCTTTTTTTTCTTTTGTAAGTTTTCACGACATCCCTGATTGTGAGCTCAATTCTCAGCCATTTTCCATGAAAGTAGGCTCATTCGATTCGGACGGAGAATCCGGAGGGCACCTCGTGGCCCGATTTTTTCTAACCACCTCAAGATCATTTGGTGGCTCAGATTTGGGTGTTTTTGGCTGTACGAGAGCAGACTGGGTCTCACAGTACCAGTAATGCTCGGATTGGGCTAGATTTTTGACACGATGTACTTTGCCGTATTCCGGAGTTCATCTGGTACCGGCATAGTGAATGTGACCTGTCCTTCCAATCTATCACACACTTTGGAGTGCAGTCGATTCTCCGTCCGAATCGAATGAGCCTACTTTCATGGAAAACGGTTGAGAATTGAGCTCACAATCTGCGATGTCGTGAAAACTTACAAAAAAAAAAAAGAAAAACCCGGCCGCGCCCTAAGTTCCGCAAAGAGCTGTAACTTAGTTTTCAAATATGTCATACATCTACGGCACTACTGGTCAACTGCACCGTTTATAGATTTCAGTGCACCCAGATTGTTATGGAGAGCTCTACTTATTTGTGGGATGTAAATGTCCCCCTCACGAAAATGTGTCACAATTGTTGGATATGTTGCCTATACAAATACCCGATGAACTAAAGATTTTGTAAAAGTGTGTGGTCCCAAAAGTCCAGGGTAATTGGAGCAGTACTTCCATAGCGGCACTTGTTCGGCTGAACGTGGGCTCATGCTCAATAATATTATCGTATTCAAAATAGGCAGTCATAATGTCGTGCGAGGTGGGAATGCACCTACATAAATCGGGTCCGGAAGTCGTAGGTCCCGAAGATGCATATAAGGGGAGAGGGTTGAAATAGTGAGGAATGTTGCATTTTATAGCGCCGCCCAAAAGCGGCAATCATATAAACGACCACTTTCATCCCTATTCGAAGAACGAATCAAGACCAGTTTTTCGACTACGGGACGTACTTGAAGATCTGCCCAGGTTATATAATTGACGCTTCGTCAGGGCGGAGGTCTTTCATGACACCAACCATCCAAATGTTGAGGCAGCGTTCGAGGTCCCCGGCGTTATGCCCTCCGACCTCAGCATTTCCGTAGAGCATAACATGCTCATTATTCAAGGGCAGCGTCTCCCGAGACATTGTACTACATGCAGCCCACACCCACTTGTAGCACCCCCACCCACTCCCAGCATATCACAACCGGAGAAAATGCTTGTCCGTCCCCTGGCCATTGGAATCCAAGAGTTCCACTATGGTAAATTCTATCGGGCTCTACGTCTCCCGTCAGGAACTGATGTAAGTACTTTTGGGGTGATATATCTATCGCATCGGAGCATTATTGTGATCACCCTGTAGATTGCAGGCATCCGAGCAACTTTAGCGGATGGTGTTCTTACAGTCACTTGGCCCCGGGCAATGACTGATGAGAATCACAGTGGCGGCGAGAAATAATCCACGCGGCGATTGGGGCGATTTAAAGTAGTTGTAGAAGAGCACGCGTCGATAGGAGGAGCGGTAATGTAACGGCGGCATTATAGGTATGAGCGGAAGTGCATCCCCGATTCGTCTAGTTTATGGATATGGCATACCTATACATGTTACTTAGTCAATGGTACCACCAGGATTATCAACATGAAAGACACTGATTCCAAAAGTGTGAAATTTGGGGTTCAAGAATGTTGGACGAGAAACCGGTTGGTTAGTATTCTCACCTTTCCTGAGGAAAGGAGTGATCGCCAAGGTCCTGCTTGCAGTGCGGGATATGAAGGAAACGAGCGAGAGAAAGCGTAATAAAGCAAGTCCCAAAGTACTCGCAAAATAGACCTTATCCATGCTTTTGTTCACCCTGATTGATGGTGTTTTGGGCTTGCAATGCCCGGTGCAAGTTGGCCATTTTGAGCATTTTTGACGGGAATGCCTCAAAGTGGACAACTTGGAGGGTCCGCCGTGAGCTCAAAAATGTATGGATGTGTATGAATCCAAGCATGGATAAGGTCTATTTTGCGAGTACTTTGGGACTGTATACACCATTTTTACGTACAAAATGATTCCACAAACTCGACTTTTCAGATAACACCAAAATATTTTATTACGGAGGAATTAATGACGTCTGGGTTTAACCATGCAGATCCTCATGAAATCGACAGAAGTTCATGCTGGCATTTTATTTGGAGTCGTTTGACCCCGAAATCAGTCGGAGTAGGGTGAGCGGAGTTTCACCCGATTTTCTCTCACCCAAACATTGTTCGTGCTGAGTAATCTGAACTTTGCGCGCGGACATCAGCTTATGCTTTTCGGGTGCTCCGGTCCACCAAAGTAGATGCAGCGAGAGGTATCATGGACGCCCACCCCATTTCCCAGGGCCTCACAAAACCAGCGACCGCGGAACGATTAACGATTGGACTTGTCCCCATCAAGACATCCGGTAACTTCACGTCTGCAGGTAACATTTTGAAATGCATGTCGATAGACAGGCTTTGCTTGTCTTCAGACGCTTGGCGCCGACCGTGTGGTTCGAATAATCAACAAGAGTGGGGACCGGCACCGCCCTTGATGGCAACGGCAGGTATGCATTTGTTTGTTCTCAGTCAAACCTGTGCCTACCATGTTCCTTAGTGTAGCGGATCCCCTGCGCACTTTACGGGCTTCTTTCGGCGGGAGAAAATGTTTATAACTTCACAGGCGTATGGTGCTTACAGCTCTTTGCATAAATAATGACACTCATCAAATTTTGATGAATAAGAACAGTTTTGATCTGCCGGATTGCCGAGCTCGTTTCTCAATCATTTCTCAACCGTTTACCATGATTTTAGGTGCGTTTGAGAGCGGTTAAGCGGCGCCTTCGAACCATATTATTTATCCAAAGTCCCTCGAGAGAATTCCATATCTGAAAATTCCGGCTGTGTAATTCAAACGGGACACGCCGATGGCCTGTTGTCAATCAATTCTGAGCGGATTTCCTTGAATCCAGATGATATTGAAATTTGAAATAGCGGCAATCAAGTCTGAAACATCACAATGTGTGGCACACCCCACCTGCAGCATCAAGAATGAAATTACTCCGTGCTATCACCAGTTCATTCTACGCTACTGATTTTGACATATAACCAAAATGTCAAATGTGTGCAGCATGTGCCTCTAGAGCCCCGTTCCAACATCATCCAAATTGACTCAAAATTGACCGAGTAACGGTCAAGTTAAGGTGGGGTTTGAACCGGGTAATGGTAAAATAGAAGATCCTGTCTTTAGTGAATTACCCACTGTGTCTAGTACGACTTGAAAGCCCTGTTTAGCCGCTCTCGAACGCATCTACAACCAGACAAAATGGTTGAAAAATGGGCGAGAAACGAGCTCGGCAATCCGGCGCATCACATTTGTTCTTATTCATCAAAATTTGATGAGTGCCATTAGTTTTGCAAACAACTGTAAGTGATGCATGTGAAAATATGATTTCTTTGCCTTTTTTTCAAAAATTGACTTGACAAAACCTTGCATCTCCGAGACCTGTGGGGTCCGCAAAGATAATCCTGATACTCAGAACACTCATTCAGTCTGGATATATGTCTTCAGCAACAATTCAGTACCCACCTTCGAGTGTTCCCGGTACTCCAGTGTTCTAAAGCCAAATGGCAACATTTTCGATGATCTGAAATCGTGGTGCGGAAAGTGCCTTCATTTCCTCCTGCCTTTCCTGCCTTGTCTTCAATCGTGTAGAGACGGCTACTCCGACGACATGAATCCCGACATGAATACAAGTCTTGTCGCCGAAGGTAGAGCTCGAGATGTGGATCAGTGTGTTCTAACATCTGGCAATGATACCACCCTCAAGTGGATCATGCCGCCTGCATTATTGCAAGGCGTGGTAGATCAAGCCTTCGTCGAGGAGTACGCAAAATCTGCAGCCAACGTCATCACATTGAGCAAAGAAGCCGCTGCTCTCTTTGCACAGAATAAAGTTGGGATTGACGTTGATGTACGGATTATAACTCATTTTCGGTACACTCTAACCAATATATTCAGGATGCAAACGCCATCATTCGTTTTCAAGTGACTTGCGCTTTGGAATCAGCCGCCAGCCCTCCAGGCGTCTCTAGCAATTTTCTTCGTTTGCACTTCCAGCATTGCCTCACAGTTCAACTCCAAGGGGGGGACATCAAAACCGAGTTCAGCCCAGACTATGTCGGGCAACTATGGGAAGACTATCAGGAAACCCGACACACAAAACATGTTAAATTGCGAGGGACGTTCGAAAGGGCTTTTGCCCGTCAATACCTCGAGGACATAACTGCGTAAGTCGTTGATGATAATATGGGCAGAGTATATTCTGAAGCAAACTAGGGCGCTTGAGGGTGACACCTCCCACGCATTTCGCACAACTCTCCGGTTGGACGAAGACTCGGGTGAATAATAAAGAAATCACTTTGGGAGGGTCGTCTGTCCCAATTTCCATCAAGCTGGTGGAATGTTTACCAACCTCTGTTGTCGTAGTTGACACAACAGACAAGTCTTCACATAATGACTGATATCCTTTTCGAATTCTGGCCACCAAAATCTCAATTCAATCAAGGATTTTGTAGCAAAGAATCCTCTGTGTCCTAGACTATCATGTGCTGATCTCATCATAAACATTCGTCTATCCTTATCCACAACAAGTTTATGATTTCCATCAATACACTTTTTATACAGCCTTCCTTTCCTATCCATGAAGAACATGGAAGCAATTCGGATGTATCAGGGATGAGGGAGTTCGGCTCGCGCGCATTGAAATGAGGGGATTGCATATCACGAACACCACTGGGTTGAGTGGAAAAATCTTCTTCAATCTTCTGGAATAAGACCTTGACGTTATGGGGATAACCTTGAAGGGGATGTGCGGAAAGAGGTACAAACGAATTCGAGAGATTTCGTTAAGAGAACGGATAATTCTGTTGGTCGAAAACGGTGTCTTCGGAGGATGTTTTCGTCGTCTATATGATTGATAGTGCCCGCCATGCCTTTGCGCAATCGGACAGTAATCAAACGCGTTCCTGTATGCATAAAAACTACACGGACATTTTTCATCATCCCGCAATCTACAGAGAAATTGCGGAGGAGACGGAATACAGCATTCGGTTTAATGGTGAGGGAATGAAGTGGGAGTCCTGGTGGCGGATTTTGCAACGTAGTCAAGAGACTGTGGCATTACCACTGCCGAAGAAAATAGGTGTGTAAATGGCACCTTGGTAGTAGGATCGTCGGCATAGATGAAGTCGCTCCGAACAGGCAATCACACGGTACATGTCCAAAAGGGGTGATGTCGAACTTTGAAGTGTGAACGTAACGAAGTTACTACAAAGTTGTAGTGCCAAAGTGCAGGCTATAGATAGTCCCCATGCAACAATAGAAAATGATCAGTACGCGATCCGGTTGAACGCCTAACAGCTCTCCATACGCAAAATGTTGGCGGGGTCGGTCAAAGAAGTTTCCTGAATTGTAGTTTTGTAGCTTCCCATTGGTCACAGCCGCAATACTTAGTACCCTCCGAAAGTGCATCGGGGCTTGAGATGATGCCATACGATTGAATTTGTCTCGACACGATCAAATGATTAGATACAGGACTGAAATTGGTTGAGCCACTTCTCCACCAGTGCCCCCGCACGATGTCTAAAGTTGTACTGTTCATCCCCCGGTACTTGACTGGCACTCAGCCGGTGAATATGACGCAGTACCTTCGGAAGCTTGGAGAACTGTCATGTCTATAGCTCAGACCTTGTAACGGGAGCTACACTGGTTCACCCACTACTAGATAGTCAAGACTCATCGCGCTGAAGCCCTCGATTGCGTTCAATTTTGCATCCGCTTTAGCGATGTCCTTGGTGCGCCCGTCAACAGAGATTCCATAGGAGCCGCTCCTGACTCGCCTCAGACTTAGGAACTAGATTTCCCAAAAAAGTCCTTTGAAGGTCATATCGCCACCTGCGAACCTGAAATGCGTGGCCATCTTCCCCGGGCAATTCAGATTTCGAAGTAGCGGAGCTTGATTCCGCTGAACCCGTTTTTTTCATCGTCCCTGAATCAATAAATTAAAATAGACTCGTTCCCTGATCATGAAACGTACGCGTAGACCCATTTTGAGTGTTTGACAGCGCGTAATCGAGGGTTTCTTTATATCCAGCCAAAATGGCCGTTCGCTGGGTAGCAGGATTGTTCATGGCCTTCTCAAGCCATTCTCGATCCACCTTTGAAATATTGTTGGGAGAAAGCCAAGCACTGGTGCCCTTGAATCAGTCTGACAGTGAGCGAACTCATGGCACTCAACTGATCGTGGGCCGGGAAGAATACAACTGCATAGTACTTGCCACGCCGCACTCCTCCGATGCTACTCTTACGCAGCACATCTGGATCAACCACCTGTACGCGAAAAAAGGTTGGCCATGCTCCATAAACAAAAGACTTGACCAAAAATCCCTGGCCAAGCGGTGTGTCCGCGAATCTTTCCCAGAACCAAATCGCCCGGCTCAAACGTCGAGAGTTTGCCTTTCTTGTGAGATGTCAATCTCATGTTTCTAAGGGGCACTGATCGAGCCACCTTCCTCGAGAGGGGGGGCCAAGAACTGTGGAAGAGGCCGGAGGGGTCACAGCTTTATGGACAGTTTTTGGATGTCACACAGCATGTGGCTTCTCTAGGTCCGATCTCCGATCAGTCGGCACCCTTGAAGCCGAGGATACTTGGGCGATTCCTTTCAAACAAAATAGTATGCTTTATTTTTCAAGTACTTTCATGCTGGTATGACTGTTGTTCGATACCATGCAAATCCACAGACCCGATTTTTCAGCAAACGCCGAATTATTGGGGGAGCTTGCGACCCCGATCTATCAAGGGATTCAATATGCGGTAGTCTGGATCAAGTGCAAGAGGTGAGCGAAAATCTTGTAAAATACACCACCCTCTTTTATGTAGATTTAAGCCTATCTGAGCCAGATTTTGTCTATCCGAAGGTCTCATGTACCCCACCCAGAAGGGTGATCGCAAGGGCAAAAGATTATTTTCCCACGAACTTTCGGCATCTCTCTAGCGGCCTCAATTTTCGATATTTTGGCCTGGGACCCCGCCTCCATTTTCGGGTATACGCTATCGATTTATGACTTCAGCTTTGTGCAGCTAGGTGTCTGGAACGCAGAATCGTGTTTTTGATTCAGTGCCAAATCCGGTCAGAAATTGATGGCGATTTTTGCTTTTTGACCGGCAACCCGCTGGCGGCTTGAAATTTTTTTTAAAATCCTGATGTTGGGCTTCATACAATGTGGATTGCTCTTGGCTTGAACTCAGTGTCATTTATTTTGTGGTAAAGGCAGACCGGAACACAGTGTAAATGATTTTATTCCAAAAGTAGGTTGTCCGAAATTTGATTGCCGCAGCGGCAATCAAATTTTTTAGTACTTAATTACTCAGTTAACTGATTTTGATCGACTAAATCAATAAGCCGACTGAAGGGTGTTCAGCGTGTGTTGACCATCCCAAACTCGTCCCAATCAAACTCGTCTTTCACGAGCGTTTGGAGCCAGTCCAGCGTGAGCCGCACACAGCGGCCGTCGATATTCGGTTCCCGAATCCACTTGTTTACCCAGACTTCTGCTGTCGTACTGCCTCGCTTCGCAGCCTCGAAAAACCCCGGTGAAAGCCGAGTACCGACTTCTTCTGCACTCCACCAATCTCCTTTCCAAAGTTTGGGTCCCACACCAGAATCCGTTTCCCATACTCGCCGGGATGTGTACGGCAGTGGATGAGGGGCCAAAAGTGCTACGGAACCTGCCCGAACTCTGGGATGGACCGGGCAACCCTACGGGCGAAACAATGAACATGTGTCTAGAATGATACAGTATCCCGAAATTTGGGATTTTTCATGAAGTCGTCAGCGGGCAAACAGAATAAAAAATGTTGTATCATTGACCCGTAGATTCGTGTATCGTGATAGACGACACATCACTGTGCAAGAAAGTCCGTGTTAAATAACGCTATTAACGTGTTATTTACAAATGTCACATGAGAGGCCTGTAATTAATATGTGAGGACGGGTGCCTTAGTTGGCCTATAACACTGACGCGGCGCGGGTGCGGTATTTTTCTACATGCGGGAGGTGTTCGTGTCCCTCCAGATGTATTAATATGGATCCGCTGAGGCGCTGGGTACGCCTGCGCAGCACACAGAATACAAAATGCGGTCTAGACCCACGGATCTCATCCCCTTTAAATTTCGATTTTTTTTTTCTTCTTCCTCCTAACTGAATGTCCGGCACCGCTCGAACCGCCTGCGAAAGCGCCATCGTTTGGGAAGCCTTCCCATCGCGATAACCCAAGAATTGAGTGAGTTTGAGAGCCTTTTCTCACGCAAGGACCGTCAGTCACCTATGTTTTTTTTTTGTACTTGTCTGCTGTATATTCCAGCCCTCTGCCTGGTCAGGTGTGTTAGGGTAGATTTTCTCGCTGCGCTCGCAACAACTTACCTGAGACGACATTGAGTGAGTGCCAGAGAAGGAACTGACCGAGGTCGGAGCCGGAGTACATATTTCGGGGTACTAAGTTCAGTGATTTATCTTCATCCGCAACTGTCCCTGTTGACCTTAGTGATGTTCAGGCCCGCAAGCCGAACCGAGCCGGGCCCGGGCTTGATCAAGCCGGGCCGAGCCCGCCACAGGGCTTTGGCGGGCCCAGGGCTCGGGCTTGAGGAATGCCAAGCCCAGCAAGCCCGGGCCTAGATATATATATTTTTCTAGTTTACATAGGGTCGCAAACCGTAAATAAGTTAGACTAAACCATTTAAACCTTTTCATTTTCGAGCTAAATTACCCCGCGCAGGACCGTTATACAAGTCGTAAATCGCCTGCGCGTTCACTGCGGACTTACTACCGATCAGCCGTGCTTCGGCCATCACGTTTCCGTCATGATGAGTTTACTTCCCTTGCATCCCCCACCATCTTCCACTTGGCTCGTGTTTTCCGGTCACCGACACAACCCAACAATTCACCCAATAGCAATTTGAATGTGGTATGCCTAAGGAAATGTTTTTTTGGTTATGAAAAAGCCCGGGCTTGGTCCCGGGCCCAAGGCTTCAGGCCCTGCACCCAGGGCTCGGGCTCGGGCCTGGAGAATCTGAAGCCCGAGCCCGCCCAAGCCGAGCCCGAGCCCGGGCTTTCAGGCCGAGCCGGGCCCTGAACATCACTTACCTCCAGATGGGTCATTGGCTGAACCTTTAGGTTTAGCTACCCTGGGGAACTTCGGTTTCGATCCATTTTCCTAACATGCACAAACAATATTTAGTCATACAACATTGGTCACAGAAAGAAAAAATTGGAGGGACGTGGTAAGACACAAAATTGCATTCGAAAAAATATGAACATGTTTGTTCACCCTTTTTACTGCTTTCAAGCTGGTGTTCCACCTCATTTCACTCGCAGAAGGCCAATGGATCCTCTCAGTTCAATTTTGTGTATTAGTCATTTCTGCTTCATGATCCCGCTGAGTTAGTCATTGTTGTTTAATGTTCGGCAAGCCTCCGGGCCGGTGAGCCGTGGAATTCACTGTTCGTTCATCGTTTCTTCCCGACTTAACTATTCAATTGATTCCTGTGCGCTTGAACTGAGTTCCACAAGTCAGCTCCTGATATCTCTGGTGCCAGTTGTCTCTTTGGTAGGCTCGATCAATGTCGACTCTCGAGGCAACCGAAGAAGCTCACAGATACTGCAGCTGGTTCCTGCATATTGTGACCCAGAATCTATTCCCTGCTTCCAGTCTCATACTTTCCACTCAGTGTTTGACTACCGACCAAATTTCCTGGCTAGAATCAATCGTATTTGCTCCTCTTGATCCTTCTCAAGCTCCTACTACTGCGCCCGTCGCATATCAGATTTCAAATTCCACTCCAATTCCACTCCTTTTAATCTTTGAAGTTCTTGCAGCCGATTCGCAGAAGCATTTTCTTTTCCTGTGCTTTGTTCTCCCAATTCCGTATCATGGGTTCAACCATCTTTCAATTTGTTACCTCGGTTGCCTCTCAAAAGAATACCAGCCACAAAACTATCAAAACTTGATAGCCTATCCTAGAAATTGTTGGCTGTTGCTTGCTTCCCCACTCTTGACTTTTTTTTTCCAGCTCACACCATGCCCGTTTACATATCCCGGTTCACAAATACTTCTCTGACAGAGATTTATTCTGAGTTGTGAATAAAATTACTCCTTGATTCTGGGTTGCAGTTGCCACTGGTTGTGTCCGCAAGTCCGACTCGGCTCTCTCTGCAAGCAAAATTCCCTCACCATACTCAATAAAGATTCACTGGATGCTAGGGCATGCCCTCCGACCTTTATGGGGCTGACCATGTATTTTACAGGCTCCGATATATAGTACTAGACAACCTTCCGACTGAATTTGGCTGTAGTGACAGTACCTGAGAGCCCAAGATCGCCAGAAAAACAGCGACGCGGGAGGAGGAGGGAGAAAAAGGTTGGATGCCAAAATTTTGCATACGTGTTCGGTCAAATCTTGTAGGGAACATGAGATAATGTGACAAAATCCGAAAGGTTCAGCCACCCGCCTCGAAGAGGCCTAATCCCATGTCATTGCTGAACCTTTAGGTTTGGCTACTCAGGAGAAGATGGATTTCGGGCTGATTTCTGCAACAAGTACAAACAAGATTTCGTCATACAACATTGGTCATCACAGAAATAAATTGAAACAGGGTGGGGAAAGACAGTAAAATGTTAATATATTTTTCAGGTTTCTTACTTGTTTAACTGCCTGTGCCCCAGCCCATTTCAATCCCAGAAGACAGAGAGATTCAACATGTTCAATTTTGGCTATGAGTCATTTCTGCTTTATGTTCGGGATACCATCCGTTGACGTGCGAGAGAACATCAATCCGACTCGGTAGTGTTACCGCGGCTCGGCTAACGTGAGAGGCCGGCTCCGACCATGGCTCGACCGCCGTGCTCCTATGAGATTTTGGCGAATATCCATGTTTTGCCCAGGCTCCTACCGCACATTACGGGGTTGGGAGACACAGTAGGCGGTACTCAAAAGTGAAATCTCTGTGTATAGTAATATGAAATGTCAAATCACACTTAGCCGACATAATCACACCGGAAAATCCGAATTTTCGCCCCAGCTGACAACGTTGCTGAAAGCATTGGTTTAGGCTGCAAAAATAATTGGGCTGAAGACGTGTTTGAAACTCAAGAATTCGGGAACGATGAATGTGTTACCGAAACTGTTAGATTAGGTTGTAGTTTCGTCGCGGCAGAATGTAACAGTTTCAGTTACAATTTTCTTGCATCTGAAAGTGCCGCCTAGACCTGTGAATTCAGCGGCGGTTTCAGCTGAGTCGAAACCAGCGGCTTCGGCATGGCCGGAACGGCAGATGAAAACAATAGTTTCAGCTTCCGCTCGGGTATTCCCGAAATCACGGCTGATTCTTATTGTTTCAGCGTTTCCCGGCCGAAATTGAGGCTGAAATTATTGTTTTCAGCTGGCAAGTACTGAAACAATAAGAATCGGCCACAACTTCGGGGATGCTGAAACGGTAGCTGAAACTATTGTTTTCAGCTGCCTTTCTGGCCATCTCGAAGCCGTTGGTTTCGGCCCAGCCCAATTTGATGTCAAATTGACAGGTTTCAGCGGCACTTTCGGAGATACAAAAATGTCACTGAATCTGTTACATTCAGCAATGACGAAACTATAATCTAATACAACGGTTTTGGCAACATTCTCGATATTGCCGAATGCTACAGTTCCAGATGCGTTCTCAGCCGAGTGTTTTTTGCAGCCTAAACTCTCGGTTTTGGCAACGTTGTCAGCCGGGCTGAAAATTCACATTATCTGGTGTGAATAGAAGGCCCCAACCCCTCCATGGTGGCTGGCATTTAACAAGTGTAAACAACATAGCCACCCGCTTGGCCTGATTCCTACAAACCACTCTCACAATGTTCTGCTTCAGTAAAAAAATGGCAGGTAGGGTCCAGGACCTCATGAGAGTCATCGGAGCAAGTCCCAAAAATTTGTGCAAGGTAAATGTGAGGAAGGAATATTTTTGACATTTTGTATGACCATGAGTCCTACATAGGGACGGATTTCACTGGTAACTACGCCTACTACTCTGTCTCCCCAACCCCGTAACGTGTGTTGTGTAAGAGCCTGGATTTTACCCACAATGAATCTTTGCTTTCTCCAAGGATCGGACAGTCTGTCACGGCACTTGTTGGCCTGCATATCCACGGCCAGATGAAACCTTTCTTGGTGTGAGTATTAGCAAAGCAATGGGCAGGAAATTTACCTAAATTAATTAATTTACAGCTATTCAAGTAGTAGGAAATTATAGGCCCCCTATGTTTTACAAATATCTTTTGAATACTTTCCTGTACCCTGGCCAGATCACGCCGTCCTTTTTTGTGGTTGCGGTTATCGGGTGATCTGAGCGCCTTTATCTAAGGACCCTTGGCGTCTATTACTTAGCTCGATAAAAATGATAAAGATAATGCTATAAATTCCTAAAGGTTCAGCTACCGCCTCGGAGTGGCCTAATCCAAGTCATTCATAGTGAAGATAAGAGCTTATCACGAGGTAGGTGGGTAGCATTACACGGCACGGTCCGAAATATGTTTTGTATTTCGGTACCCGGATACGCAAGGGGGAGCGCGCTAATACAGAGTTTTGTTTTTCGCCGCTGCGCGGCAGCGGCATCGTGGGAATCAACTCGTGACTTATCAAACAAAACAAAACCGCTGTTTTGCACGTGACACGCAAATCGGACGCTGGATCTGGGAATTACATATCGTGGACCCGGTCGGCTGGGGACGCTAATTTCCCAAACGTTGGTTTGTTACACCGATGCAGACTGGGCCGGGGATAAGGACAAGATGCGACCTACATCGGGCACACTGGTTCTTCTGGCTGGCGGGGCTGTATCCTGGATCAGTCGCCTGCAAAGTGTTGCTGCTCAATCCACCACCACTGGGTTTTAACCGCAGGTTCAGCCACTCAAAACGGCTGGCCAGTTCACAGAATGCCATTGCATGCTCTAACCCCCGGAATGGTTGCGTGTTCTGGTGACTTTGTGTAGATATTTGTAGAGATAACCACCTCTACAGTACTACATATTTGTTTTCAGTAAACTCGTAGTTCAGGCACTTGGACCACGCGAGTATAATATATCCCCCCTCCCCCCCCCGATGGGAGTGCTGCATGGAGTTACAGGCGACACTGTACCTTTCCGCTGGGAATTTACCCATCAACGAGCCTTCGAAGAAGCTAAACAAATTGTTCAAGCTCATCGGGATCACCATCGTGTACCTATGGACTACAGGGATGGCGCACCTCAGATCTGGATGGCTGTAATTCGGGGATCACAGGTGTCATTTCTCAGGGACATGACTGGAAAACAGCCAAGGTTGCTGCCTTCTTCTCGGCTAAGCTGAACCCAGCGCAGCAGAATTATCCGGTGCATGAAATCGAGATGCTAGCTGGCATTGAGACAATGCTAAGACATCGGGATATTCTCCAGGGCGCACGATTCAAGTGGCTGACAGATCATAAGGGTCTTGAATATTTATTCACCCAGAAAGACTTGTCAGGCCGGCAGGCTAGATGGATCCAGAAATGCTCAGGTTTTGATTTTGAGATTGTCTATGTGAGAGGGACTGAGAATGTCCTTGGTGATGCGCTTTCTCGGATGTACTCTAACGAGTCCCCGGGTACGGTGCACGCAAGGTCAGAATACAGTTTCCATGATGATGCTCGCAATGAAAACTTGACTTTGGCTTCAAACGCGATTAGCATGCCCGTGATTACTGGGCTTGAAGCCATGGCCATAACCCGTAGCATGAAGTCCCGAATGCTTGCTGAAGCAACTGGAATCAAAGCACCAGAAGCAGTCGGGCCAAGAAATCCTGCCGTCTTGAAGGGATCACGGAAGGCATCAGGGAAAGCAAAGAAGGCTGGTGATGCAGTGCCAAAGAAGGGAGTGCTGGGCGTCCAGACAGAGAAAGAGACGGAAGCAAAGGAGGTTGACAGCGCCGATTTGATCGCTGACAGCGTCGATCCATCAGTGGCTGCACCAATGCCCAATCCGATCGTAGAATCGGCTGGCGAGGTTCTGTTTAACCCTCCTGTTGAATTTTCTCTGATTGGTGCTGTCCACGGTGCTGGAGGACTTGACATTCAATCTACCATACAAGGCAAATACACTGGGCTGGCATTTGGAGGGAAATGGCAGCACTTGACTGAATTAAGCTTTCCAGGGCCATTCCAAGCCAGATGCATCCCCGGTGCAATATTCCACGCGAAATTGAGCATGTGGCAATCGATTTGATGGCATTTGTGTCCACCATTAACAGCCATTTTGGTATTTTTGGGCTGGCATTTGGAGGGAAATGGCAGCACTTGACTGAATTAAGCGTTCCGGGGCCATTCCAAGCTAGATGTATTCCCGGCGTGAAATGGAAGGCCATCCACGCGAAATTGAGCACATGGAAAGCAATTTAATGGCATTCCTGTCCACCATTAACAGCCATTTTGGGATTTTTGGGCTGGCATTTGGAGGAAAATGGCAGCACTTGACTGAATTAAGCTTTCCTGGGTCATTCCAAGCTGAGTGTGTGGCAATCGATTTGATGGCATTTGTGTCCACCATTAACCATTTTGGGATTGTTGGGCTGGCATTTGGAGGGAAATGGCAGCACTTGACTGAATTAAGCTTTCCTGGGCCATTCCAAGCTAGATGTATTCCCGGTGTGAAATAGAAGGCCATCCACGCGAAATTGAGCACATGGCAAGCAATTTAATGGCATTTCTGTCCACCATTAACAGCCATTTTGGTATTTTTATGGCCCAGGAAAGCTTAATTCAGTCAAGTGCTGCCATTTCCCTCCAAATGCCAGCCCAAAAATCCCAAAATGGCTGTTAATGGTGGACACAAATGCCATTAAATTGCTTGCCATGTGCTCAATTTCGCATGGATGGCCTTCTATTTCACACTGGGAATACATCTAGCTTGGAATGGCCCAGGAAAGCTTAATTCAGTCAAGTGCTGCCATTTCCCTCCAAATGCCAGCCCAAAAATACCAAAATGGCTGTTAATAGTGGACAGGAATGCCATTAAATTGCTTGCCATGTGCTCAACCAAAAATCCCAAAATGGCTGTTAATGGTGGACAGGAATACCATTAATTTGCTTGCCACGTGCTCAATTTCGCATGGATGGCCTTCTATTTCACGCCGGGAATACATCTGGCTTGGAATGGCCCAGGAAAGCTTAATTCAGTCAAGTGCTGCCATTTCCCTCCAAATGCCAGCCCAAAAGTACCAAAATGGCTGTTAATGGTGGACAGGAATGCCATTAAATTGCTTGCCATGTGTTCAATTTCGCATGGATGGCCTTCTATTTCACGCTGGGAATACATCTGGCTTGGAATGGCCCAGGAAAGCTTAATTCAGTCAAGTTCTGCCATTTCCCTCCAAATGCCGGCCCAAAAATACCAAAATGGCTGTTAATGGTGGACAGGAATGACATCAAATTGATTGCCACATGCTCAATTTCGCGTGGATGGCCTTCTATTTCACGCCGGGAATACATCTGGCTTGGAATGGCACAGGAAAGCCTAATTCAGTCAAGTGCTGCCATTTCCCTCCAAATGCCAGCCCAAAAATCCCAAAATGGCTGTTAATGGTGGACAGGAATGCCATTAAATTGCTTGCGACGTGCTCAATTTCGCATGGATGGCCTTCTATTTCATGCCAGGAATACATCTAGCTTGGAATGGCCCAGGAAAGCTTAATTCAGTCAAGTGCTGCCGTTTCCCTCCAAATGCCAGCCCAAAAATACCAAAATGGCTGTTAATGGTGGACAGGAATGACATCAAATCGATTGCCACATGCTCAATTTCGCGTGGAATATTGCGCCAGGGATGCATCTAGCTTGGAATGGCCCAGGAAAGCTTAATTCTGTCCGAGGGTCAGGCCGAGCTGACGAGCGAGCCACTAGCTGAATCTGTGAGTAATGGGTCTTGGCGGAGCAAAAACAGCGACGCACTGCCATATCTGATAAAATGCAATCCCGGAATCCATAAAATTAGTAACCCCTTCACTCCTCCGACGAATCCGTAGTATTTTCTGGAATTAAACCAGCAAGCATTCGATAAATCTTGTGCGCGGTGCATCAAAAGACTCGGGAAGAGTTTCTGGAGGATTGAGACATTTTTCGAAGACATTGCGAAGGCTTTCCGCAGTTACAGAAACCGAGATTGGCGCTGGTTCGGCGAGTCGTTTGATTTTTTTCCAGAAGATAGCGGCTGATGGGGCATCCAGGAGCTTTTTGCGATTTTACTCGGATTTGAAAGAGACGGTACCTCTATGCGTGGCAGGATATGATGACAGGAATCGACTTTCAAGCCAGCTGATGTGCGAGAGCGCGATGAGGATTGAGAGCTCATCGTCAACTCTGTCTCGACCATAACTCGAGGTAGTGCGCTTCGCGGCAAAGCCCACTATCTCCCGCTTTCCCATCCGTGCTGATTCGCCACCAATCTGACATGAAACCTACGGACATCCCTACGCGGTCATCCGGCGCGACCATCAATATGCAAGGGGGGTGGATTTTCTAGGGTTGAAATGAGCATAATACGGTCGTAAATAGCTCGCTACCACAGGATCAGAGGAGAAGACACGAAACAAAAATAATCAACTGACCTGCTCAGCCGTGAGTTCGTCCTTGAAAGCACAGAGATTGGTTGGATCGCCGGACCACCGAAGGCGCTCGGTTTCAACCTCTTGTTGTCTTTCTGTCGGCTCCGGAAGTCCGATCTCTGAGAGGGATTTTCCCAGACCATGTAGTAAGCTTTGCAGTGCCAGCAAAAGTTCATTGATGATTAAATCTGGCTGTGGTGAAGCCGTGGTTTGTAACATGCGATCTCGAATGTCTGCGCCAAGGGATTCTTATGGGCTTCCCATATGGTCAATGCTGGACTT
>JARJLF010001305.1:0-86070 GCA_029378395.1 Mycena leptocephala | reverse complement strand
GGGAATTGCCGTTTCATCCAGAACCCAGTGTCCTCCAGCGCGTCGCCGAGGCGGAGGAGTACACCCCCTTCGGGTGCCTGTTTGGTTTCCGGCGGCGGGCGGGTGGAATAGAAGTCTGGAGGTGGCGGCAGTACAGGCTCTGTGGAAATCAGCTGGAATTCATCCACGCTGGCGAGTGCTTTCTCCCCATGGGCCTCTGCGGCCGCCTTCCCGCTCACCCGGCTGCACATAAACATATACGCGCACAACTGCCGTAGTTCCTCGTCCCAGTAATCACTGTCGGGATGCTGATGTTCATCGGTTTGTACGCCCAGAGCACATACGTGAACAGCGTGTACAGCGCATGCCCCCCCGTCGTGATCTCCAGGAGGCTGATCGGTAGGTGCTGCGCACCGCGTGCAATGCATTGGAGACAGAACCACGCTGCTTGCAATGCAACGAGCAGCTTTGCGAGCCCGTCCGCCTTGCTTTTGTCGTTAATATCTTCTTCAGATACGCGCGGGATTAGTGTTGCGCGTGCTTGAGGAGGAATTGGACGCCGTCGGGGTTAAGGTGAGACGGGTGATTCCGTTAGGAAGGAATGGGTCGCCGGAGTTGTTCAGGTCGACGACATAACCACCCATGACGGCATAGAACCCGTGAACGAGGTTCCAGTCGTCGCCAACATGCCTGGAAGGCGAGAGGCTGGGGTTCTGCACTCGTATCAATTAAATCCTTCAAATGCAGAGGAGATGAACGCACCATCTCGGTAACATCCACTTTATCGTACTGAGATTTACCTCCAGCGACTCCAAGGGACATCACCCGCCTTCGAAGGCCGCTCCACAACGAAGGCCTCGGCCTCGCAGTCTTCGCAAGTTCCCTAACCAGCCGCGCGGCATCCGCATACTGGTTCCACGCGGTGAAAGTCACGACCTCCGGTGCCAGCAGCCCCACCGCAAGCCAAACAAGTTTGCGCAGGAATTGCCGCCCGGCGGAGGCACGTTCGGGGATGTTGAGGTGGATCGCGGTCCACACGCAGAGGCCGAGCGTGAAAATGCAGCTGGAGACGAGACTGTATGTCCCCCGCGTGTTCGGCTCGTCGAGCCACCACGAAGCGCTGGGACGGTGCATATGGTCAGCCGTGTACTAAGCGCCGTATTTCGCATGATTTCGCGTACTCCATTATTATCCGTTCTGCGAGGTTTCAATCCAGGGATTCGTACGGGAGGTGGGCCGTATGAGGAACGTGGCGAGAGATGCAGTTAAGAGGCCCAGGGAGCTGGGCTGTGTGATGGATGGACGTCTTGATGTGCCAAGCGCACGCGAAGCCAGAATAAGCGCCGGCCTGTCAGCACAAGTCTGGTAAGCCTCTCAATCGTGAGAGGCTGTTGAATGTGGCGTATTCTTGGCGAGAATATTTAATTCACATCGAGCGAGAGGCGCTTGCTTTGTATGTTCGACGCTATCATAAAGAAATCGAAAATCAATAGAAATGGTAAAAGCTATCGTTACGAGCTCTGTGGTTACAAGTTAACAACGTCGTAGTATTGGACGGAAGAGATTGGAATTTCCGACAAAGCGACTGCGCCACAGATGCGCGAGACATGGAAAAAATATTTGTCAATCGAGCGCAAGTCGGAATGCAGAAAACAAAGTCCACGATTACTGCGAATGAATTGAGAGGCGAGTGTTATTACAATGTCGAAACTGCAAATATACCGTCCGGTGCATTGACTTGGGTAGTGCTCTGGACTTGAGCTTTCCTTTCCGACTCTCGACTCCTGAGTTCCGTTTTTTGCCATCCACTGCTCGGTGCCAGGTGGGACTGACCTTGACCCGTCCAAGAGTGTGTCAGAAGTGACCCGAGTCGCTTCCATGCATAACAATTGAGGGAGGCTCAAGCTTGAGGGCCTTGGAGGAAAGTAAGTAATCGGGATGAGGGGAAAGACCTTATCGTGGGAACCGTCGAACCTTCTACACGTGCGATGCCAAACAACGGCTTACCCAGTGATGACCGGGTTCCAACTAATACGACATCTTCCGCGAAAAACAGGCTAGGCAATGACGCCGCCTCGCCAGCCTTATCTCCACCGTGCAATTACCCGCGATTTCAGGATGAGGTCGATCGCGGCAACAACGACGTTAACTTTAAGATGACGCTGCAATTGCCATGCCGTCGACGCGTCGTAGTCCAGTTCCTCTGGAATGTCGCCGGTCTTCCAGAGGGTTGCAATCATATGCCCATGGCTCATCCCATGCGTAACGAGCCAGGCCCACCAAGCGCCGGGACCATAGAACCCTGAGATTGGTGTATCGGCGGTGATCCCGGAAAGGACTCGGAGGCACCCTTGGATAGTGAGGGTTCCTTGCTCGAGGATGACCATCCCGAATATCATCCAGATTAATATGACTGTAATGATTGCGTAGGGTGTATCTCCATCCCGCTTGAAACGTCGCAAGGGCATGAGACGACGGAGGTGAATGGGAATTCGGTCGGTGACGGGAAAAAGATGCAGGGAAAGCCTCGAGATGGGGGGTCAAGGCGCGGCGTTTGTGAAGGCAGTGCCGTCGGGTACAACGTCCATGTCACGTCGTTCAGTGGCGTCGAGGTAACGAAACTCCGGATCATAAGAGAACACTTTGATGCTGTGAAGAGAGGCGCCCATGACCAAGACGAGTACGAACAGAGCAAGAACACACGCCGCGAGGTTGATAAGACCGCTGCACATCTCAAGATTCAGGCGAGGGTGAATTTGGGGCATTCAGTATGGGTATCGGTATTTCTGAGGAGATTTTCGTTGGGTGCACATATGAGGGATTTCATCGAATGACATCAAGGGTGTACCATAACTGAAGCCTCATTGCTTCCAATGTAATACTCTCCAAGCTGCAAATTTACCGACCAGTCATTAACTACAAGATGAAGAATTAAGATAGCCGTCCTCACCTGGAACGACTCCGGTGCTTCACTGCAATTCCCGAATCGCAATTTCCAACGAGACGAGCTCCAACTCTGTGAGACCCCGTTTCCCTCCAAGATCGACCTCGTCCCCGGTCAACACCCGCCGCAAAGTCTCCTGCAAGTGCCTCTTCTCCCACTTCGCCATCGTGCGCAGCGTGTCGACGTTCTCGAAGCCGCGCGCAGTGAAAAGGGGTAGATGCTTGGACATATCAAGGCCCATGACGTCTTTGAGAAACGCGAGAAGAGTGTCCGCAGGTGGGGCCTCGGGTGTGAGAGCGTGGCGAGCAGCCGCCTGAATAACGGTGATTCACAACTGGCGGGGAGCCGTAAAGAGACGATGCACCTTTTTTCGTGCTTGTCGTGGCTTTTTGGTCGTCTGAGATACGTATATTCGTCAGCTCAACCGATGATGAGAAATGACATACGCGAATAGAGTTCTCGGCGTCAGAACCCTGGGTGCGAGTGCGTTTATTATTGGAAGACGTTCTGAGCTTCAGATAGTTCAGAGAGCTGAGTGCGTGCTCGCGAGATGATACGTACCGTCGAATTTGCAGCATAATCTTTCTTGAATCGCAGGACAACTCTTTTTTTGTCCTCACCGCTATCCGAGCCAGCTTCTTGTTGATTACTGCGGAAGTTCTATAGTATGTAAGACCATAAGTAGAGCGCAGAAACCTCGCATTGTTTATTACCTTATGCTCCTCAGTCGACCCACTACGATCGGAGTTGTCCTCTTCCTCCTCCTCCTCTTCCTCAGGTCCCGGGAATTTGGCTCTGAACTCCTGATCCGCGTATTTATAATCATTGATCACATTGTCGGGTGGTGAGTACGAGTTTTGAACGGCTCTGACGATCGAGCCCCTCGGTAGGCGGAAGATGCTGCCAATCTTATCAAACGTCCAACCATGCCGGTGAACGATACGGCAGATGGCACGTCCTTTACGGTTGAGATGTCGCAATTTGCCACTACGAAACGTATGAAAACAAAATCAGAATCGCAGAATCCACACTCACAGATTCACGTTGTGAACTTTTCTGACAGGGATATTTTGCTCGAAGTTCGAACATCGAGGATTATCCCTTGGACCGGTATTGCTTAAAGTGCTTTCATACCCTGATTCGTCGCCGCTGTCGTCAAGACGCGACATATTCGCAGGAGTAAGCAGAGCCCAACACGCAAATTTGTGGATGACGGTTCTAGTCAAGGGACGCGCAGTCACGTATCACACATTGACACGTTATGTCACATTTCATACGGCATCACCGCCTCTTTGACTTCGCCACTCATGCCGGCAAATGCGAGATGACCTTAAGACCTCATATTTCTGTGTGCCGACTTCGTATCGATTCTGGCTGAACTTCATACTTCCCACGTCGCCGATTCCCGAAGCTCGAACGACGAGCCTGTCTGCGAAGTCCCAGTTGGGAGCTTGGGATCTGATCTGCTGCATCTCTCTCCTTATGCTCCAGGCTCTGTATTATGACTGATACCAGCTTTCCAGGTTATTACATGTTCAGGTGACCTTTTTCATACCGTCTTACTGCTCGGTTTCTCTGAAAGTTCGCCGACAGTGGCAGTGACTGATTTTCCTAATCAAAGGGAGTTCGATTGATTTCGGAACGAAAGCGGAGGATTTTCCTCGCATACTCTGCGAGCCCGCAATAGAAACCTTTCTATCGTCTCATCGATCCAATTTCCCTATCTTCTACACTCTAGCGGCGGAAAAGCTCTCTTGCCTGGCGGACCGCACCTGCTGTTATTTGAAGCAGTCCCCTCTGTCGATAACACGCAATTTCCGATGACTTTAATCTTTCTGTTCTTTTTATACCTGAACTTCGCAAAAAAGGTGGCTCCGCAGCCGCCACAGAGGCAGTACCTGCCTGTGGCGCTGACATGCATTTAATTGCGCGCGGAGGTCGTCCAGATTGGCATTGTTCCGTTTATGGCTCAAGCTCGTCGATGTTCACTTGGAGACAGTCGCCCTCCATGCGACCTTCCTGATGCGAGTCCAAGGGGCTCACAACAACTGAATGGGTCCGAGTCTGGTCTTGGCTCTGGCTATGTGCTGCTCTTGTAACGAGGCATTATTGCGAACACGATCTGCAACACCTAGGAAACGTGCCAAAACACCGCATTTATTTCTAGTGCGATTCCACCAAATTCGACTGCGCATACGCGATAGCGCTTGAGGTGTTCCCTTATTCGGGATACTTCTTCTCGTTCTGGTATGTGCGGCAGGCTATGAATGGACTTCAGTGAGTCAATCCTCGTGGGCACCGAGTAGTTTATGATACGTCGTAGAACCAACGTGCGCCTTCCGCGAGATCTATCCGCAAAGCTGTAGAATTCATCCGCGCGCAATACAGATGAACGAACGGTCCAACTTATCGCACTGGAGGCATGGACTTGATATAACCATTTTGGGAGTAGCTGTGGGTGGGAAAGCGGTGTGAGAGCGAGGCCTGACTAATATGGCTGAAATCGTTGTAGTATTTAACGCGAGTGGACCACTCCCCACGACCAACCGCACCACTCGCGATTATACACCCTCCTCCTCCTCCTCCTCCCTACAGGCTAGGCATGCCTGGGCGACACGTCAGGTTTCCGCGGTGAACACGGTCCATTCGCCTCCCCCACCCTTGAGCCCCTATCGCGATCCTCAACATCCTCCTTTGGTCCATTAACACCCCCGCCGCTTCCGTATGTGGGTTTTCGCAGGACCAGTACCATTTATGTCGAAATCCGCGTCGACCGCGAAACGGCGGGCGAACAATCTCATCGCCCTCTCGGCAAACACCTCTTCTCCGATATGATATCTCCATGCCACCCACCCTGATTTCCAGCCACTACCCTGGCCTCTCCTCTGCGGGATTCCGCGAGCCCGCTGTTTATCCACCCCAGCCCACTATCTCGCTCACACACCGTACCTGCCTTGGTCGATCGCCGTCCCCGCCTCCAACGGCGAATACGTTACAGTGGCGGATGTGCTTAACACGATATACCACACACTGCGCGTCAATGCGACGTCCGCCGAGTTCCAGACGCTGCGCACGGACAAGCTCAAGCGCCGAGTGTCGGCGGCGTATACGCTGCGGTGCCAGCGCCTGCGAGGGCATCGCGCTTATGCTCAGGAGAAGGTCGAGGGCGTGAAACGCGTCGACTTTTGATGGGGTACACGAAATTCCAGGGGATCGCTCCTACCGTCGTCCCTGACGTCTGGCAGATCGTTATTTCATGAATAAGGATGCACGTCTCGAATATTACTTTGGCAATATATGTATAATGATCCTCATGTCGTAGCTCCACAGAATCCGGCTGGCCCTGCTTGCACTAATAATGATGATGATAACGTTCACGCATAGTGAAATAAAACTCCAGTGGACGCACATTCGATGCATTCAATCATTTATCGAAGGAAGCGACCCTCGATTTGGCGTTGTTTGTGCGGCAGACGTGGGGACGCGACAGTCATGTGACACACTGACCAGAGAATGTGGCCTTGACTTTCTTTTGTTCTTTGAGACACTTAAAGAGACGGCCATTGCCATTCCTTCTCAGGCTACCCGAGGCCCGCTTTTTCTTCTGCTGAGAGCGTAAGTGGGTCGTTGGTAAGTCATTGGATTTCGTAGAACCGTAATAGTGTACGCTACATAACAGATTCGGCGAATCTGTTTATGAAGCCGGTTTGTAAAGAATGTTTTGAACAGGTGTTTATAAACCGGTTTTTAATGCCTGGGCCAAACCACCCTGGTTTTATTTCAGGTGGCAGTGCTCAGCAAGGCTGGAAATTGGACAGAATAGCAATATTTTCGGCGTGATTTAGGTTGGTTTCTTGGATACAGTGGATGGAATTTAACAGATCAGACTCAAAAATCTCCGAAAACGCAGTACACATTACCAAAATTGTGCTTGCCTTTCCCGCACATGGTTCCGAGGCTCAAAAATCGACCTTACTGGTGTAAATGGAGCTGCATTTTGGGCCACAAGAACCCTTAGATACTGAAGCACTTGGGAAGGAGCACAAAAACCTCAATTCTGGGCCGTTTCCAGCATTTTTGCGTCGCCGTTTATGAACCCGTTTATAAACACCCTGTTTATAAACCAAAATTTAAAAACTGTTTACAAATGCCTGCGGAACTATAAACAGAGCCCTAAGATTCGCCAAAGATTCCAGCTAGCAATGGTCGATGAAAGAATCAATACGTCTCCGCCATTTTCCTCGAGCCGAAAATGAACTCTCCAGAAATCAAGCCAGCTCTACGCTCTCTTGACTCCCCTTCTCGTTCCCCACTGGCTTTGTTGGCACTTGTCCCAATAACAGCCCAGGATGCGCGATGTTGAGCGTGAATATCGCGAGCACAACCATCCCAGCGTCCAGAACGTTAAAGTACACCTGCGTGTGGATGATGCGGCCAGTCCAGCCCGACGCGAGCTCGATCACGCGATACACTGAACTGTAGACGTACGCGTAGCCCGAATTAATTAAATCGCACATGATGAGATGTGGGGAACGGAACGTACCGGATGAAGAGCGTCGTCGTTGAGAACGCGAGCGCCGCGAGCATGATCTTGATACGCGGAGTCAGGTCACCGCGGATGGCCGACTCGGCGCGCGCAGGTTTGTCGTGGACGTATCGGAGTACAAAGTCCACCGCGAGCGTCGAGAAGACGACGATGACGGCTGCCAACGGGAGGGGGGCGTGGAATCATGAGAAGTGAAAGAAAGTCAGACAGGGCACATACCAAATTGAAAGACGATCCCGCCAAGCATGACGTTGGCGCCCTGCACAGATCTAGAGGTAAACACTTGTGTATGATTTCAGAGAAGAAATGGCCCGGACCACATTGGCACCGGCAAGGTCCTTGGCGCTTGAAGCCATTCCGCCGCCCACTCCTTGGACTACGAGCGCAATGAGATCCTACATCGTCACTGAGTCTCGAGAGCTAGATATGTAACATGGGTGGCCCACGCAAGGGAGGAAGATAATCGTGTCTGTAGGTAGAATATACAACAGTTAATGAGCGCTCATCCCAAAGCAGTTCAAACAACGTACACCACTTCGGGGTGAGCCGTGAGTAAGGCGTCCCGAGCTGGTGGATTATACGCGCCAGGATGGTGAAGCTCGCCGCCAGAACCGCAGTCGGCGCCATGATCGTGGTGGAGATCCTGCGGGGCGTATAGTATATCAGCGGCTCAGCCAATGAGATGTGCAAGTACAATAAACCTACTGCATGAGGAACGGGGTATCCGCGGTCGGCGAGATAGAGGACCACAGTCTGCCACTCCACCCGAGCAGTTCGATGACGCCGCAGAGCGCTGCAGTCGGCAAAAGCCACCACATACGGTAATATATCGCCTGGCCGATGTGGAGGACTGAATATTAGGGATCAGTATTTGCACAGATGTCGAGAAATGTACGAAAGCCTAACTGGTGCTGATCCCAAAAAGCGCCACGAAAAGAATAGCTATCGTCTCATTTGGTACATAACCGTATTGGTTGTCGGGCGGAGGAGTCGTGTCGCGGAGTGCCAGGCGAGAAATGGTTGCTGCGGAGAAGGAAATGTAAGCGCAGAACGGCGCCGGGTGATTCCAACTCACCTTGGGTTTCGAATGTGCTCATGTCGGGGAGAAGCGATCGCTCTGGATGCAATTTGAGAGTCACTGTAGCCACCGTATTTAAAGAACTCGCGTAACCGATCATGACACAATGCGGTGTATAAGTCGTCTGTCGGTAAAGCGGATGTGGAGGGAAATGAAAGCCGCAGTAATTGTCGCAGCAGGGGTCGCATCAACCGTGGTGCTGCTTCAACTTGCGGTCATGGCCGAAGGACACTATCCGGGGAAAGCGGCGACTGACAGTCCATTCAAAAAGACGTACAAATTAGCCGACTGCTGGTGTTGCGATCACGCCCGCACAAGAGCGACCGAGGAAAGCCAAGAACAAGCAGATGTGTACCTATCGCATTCAAGGAGGGTCGTAAACAGTGTCAAGATCAGCGCAATGAGGACTTGGTGCGGACGGGCATCAGATAAAAATCGTTGTGCCCAGTGATCTTGAACCTTTCATTTCACGTCGCTCAGACTTTCTAGGGACACCTATAGTTTTGAAACGAGATCCTTTATATTAATAACGATCTTTGTGGCGTGGGTTTGACAGCATTTTGCTAAAAAGATTAGAGGCCCAAGATGGATGGGTTCTGGGTCGCGGTCATCCCATTGAACCAAACATAGAGTAAAAGATAACCAGGAAGGATTAAATCGCCGTCTTTCGCCAGACTTCCAGAGCAGCCTTCAAATTCCATGGTAGACGGATCGAAAACCCGAGAGTGCGGAACCGACGACCACATTCTACTGCGTGAGCGTTGTACATGTTCGTGAGGTGGATGAGGGTCAGGGCGGGCGCGGAAGCGGGTTCGATGCCTTCCACGAGGAGTTGCCAGGGTTGACTGAAAGGGAGATGACGCGGCAGACGAGTTTCTGACTGTCGGAGCCAAGCAAGAGCCAAGTTCCGTCGCAGATATCGTGCGGAGAGGGATCGAGCCATTCACAATGAGATTCAGTTGCCCCTCCGTTGCCGGGTTTCTTCCCCCAAAATCCAGACCCTGTGGAAAGCTGGACCGACTGGAGGTTGCCAGAAGGAAGGAAGAGGGTTGCCGAGCACAGCCTCGACTCGGCGGATCTGTGACGTATTGCTACTGTGACCACGTCTTGGACCTGAACCACCATGTTCGTCGGAGTTCGCTCGCGGATGGCCCAACTCAGTCCTCACAAACGACATTTTCTTCTGATATTGCCTAGCTTGACAGAAAGGGTAGGTCTGCTCTGCTGTGCATACCCCGGCAGAAGTTAACTGATGATTCGCCGGGGCATACTGGTAAGTAATGATTAATCCGGATACCTGGTCTCTTTCTTGAATGGTGAGCAGCTATTGCGTATTTTCTACATGTAGTAGCTGGGGTATCTTTCGTTCTACTTATTTTCCGGAGTCTGTTGACCATCATTTCCCAGAATCAATGTCTCCTGGGACATTAGTTTCCCAGTCCATGAGCTCCATTTGAGCAAAGCCGTGCACCTTTTAGTACGTCTTCCGCTGGCATCTATTGCCCTTATATTCTTCCGATGCTCAGAGTTCAGCAAACCACCTGTTCTGCGGCGCAGTAGGAGCTGCGCGCTGAAGGTGAACCCGCGGAACAAGCTCTTGTCCGACGCGACAGCCCTACTTACATCGGTGCAGGACTTCGCAGTTCGCAGCTGCCCGCCAGTGAAGCCGCAGCAAAACCAAAAACCGGCAAAATCCGTCGAGCCGTGACGTAACTCACTGCTTACGCTACTCAGCTTACTCATCATTTGAACCAATTCGGACACAAGCGCACAACCGACTGCGACTCAACCGCAGAACCTATTTTCAAGTCCGAAATGCTCTGACACCGCCAGTCAGGAGTGCGCATACTCCGACAGTTGCTTGGGCACTTTTGCCCGTAAGTTCAGACTTTGTGTTACCGACGGCTTGGTTAAAGCATCGTCCACCTACGATGAACACCACGGACGCAGTCGAAGAATACTGTTGTATCTTTTTCAACTAACAGCATGCCCGAGGACAGCCTCTCCCACTTTATTCCGCGGTTCGTCGACGCGGTATATAGATATGCGGGCAGGGTGTTCCTTCTTCGACATCATGGCAAACCAAGGTTCAAGTTCAAGTTCAAGTTCGGCGGCATTTAGAGTTCCCGCTTCCAGATCAAAATGTGCGAATTGCAGGCGGCGGAAAATTGTAAGAAGCCATGACATTAACCTGAATTATACTGGACTCACTCTATTCTCCCGTACCACCACAGAAATGCGACGCAGTGCGCCCCAAGTGTGGGCCCTGCTCGCGTTCCCCGAACTTCGAAGACCGCGAATATCCAGCGGGTGGGCCCACCAGGACACAAATACTTGAAGGTCAGTCGGGATTATTGTCTTGTGGATTTGGCGCACATTACCTACCGGGTTGCAGAACAAATCGCATTTGTAGAGGCCCGAATCGAGGAGCTGGAGAAACCGCAGGAACTCAGATTAACCCTACCTCTTCATAGGCCATATACAGACGAACGCCGCTCGCCCTCCCATCAGGCGCTTTCTCGGGGCAGTTCCTCGCACCTCGTAAGAATTTATATGACATTTTCGCATTTCGTTCCAATGTTATCTATCAGATTCAGTTCTTTTCTCTGGGCCGTCGAGTCCTTTGGGTATGTCAGCATCGTCCTCGCAGGTATGGCTTCTCCATTCTTCCCCTGTCTCTTGAATTCAAGATTCATTTCAAGACACTCCCACCAATCGACCTAGAGCCCCTGTAAGTTCCCGTGCCCCTTGCACCACTTTCACTAAATCTTTCCTCCCTTTCATGCTCTATTTTTTGCAGAATAAACAATTTCCTCTCCCACAGCTCCCAATTCGGCTTCTTCCTCAACGTTCACCGGTTCCAGGAAGCCCTCCGAGGTGGCGGTGGCGGGCGGCGGCCCGCGGCCGTCCTGCTCGACGCTGTGCACCTCTGGGCCGTCCACCTCTCCGGCTCGCCCGACCTCACCACGCACGAAACCATTTACCTCTCCCGCGCGCTGAGCACCGCGGCCGCGGCCCTCCCGGGATCGCACCCCCTCCACAGCATCCAAGCCGCGGTCCTCCTCTCTTCCTACTTCTTCCGCAATACCCGTTTTTTGGAGGGGAAGTACCACCTCGGCGTCGCGGTGGGGCTCGTGATTGGTGCGGGGATGCATCGGATTCGTTCAGTCCATACGAATGCCGGCGGGCGCACACTGACACTGGCGCCGGCGCCGGCGAGAGAGGAGATGGAAGAAGAACGGATCGCCGCGTTCTGGAGCGTACTCACACTGAATAACTGTTGGACAACCGCGGATGGGTCGCCCTCGAATATCTCGTACGGCGCCAACAATGCCAACGCCGATGCGAATGCGCATGTCCGCATAGACACGCCGTGGCCCCTTGATATCAATTCTCCCCATTTTCCGGTGAGTGGGAGGAAATGAGCGCGGGCGGCCACAGCTGATTGGGAGAGATACAAACCAGAACCAATTTCAAGGGCTAGGGAATACTAGCATGGGCATGGCCACGGTCACTGCCTTCCTCGCGGGGCAGCCAGATAACGGGACGTCTATGGCAGCGTTGCATGCGAAAGCGGCGATTTTGTTTGAACAGGCGGCAAGTTTGGCCGGGCGGTATCGTCCACGTATGCTGCTTTTATTCCTTGGTCCAAGTGCTTCGACTAATTTGATGCTCCTCTCCGAAATTCACATCTAGAAATTAACGCCGACCAGTTAACACAGTTCTACCTCTCCTTCAATTCCCTCGACGTTCTACTCGAGGGATTTAAACCGAGGATCCCCACTGTTCCTGTTTCTGTTCATCACGATCAGAACTTGAACTCAATGAGGGACCTGCTGGTGATCCACAGCCTGGCACATGTAGCTACGATCCAGCTGCACAACCCCTTCGTCGGCGACGTCGATGCATCCCGGGTGCGCGCGTTGGACGCGGCGCGCGCGGTTGTGGCGAGGCTCGCGCAGATGCCGGTGAGAGAATTCGGGTATATCAATCCGATTATGGGGGTGCGTCCTGCTTTCTTTTCTTGCCCAAACGCCCGTCGTTATTCCTCCATACTGAAAACATTTCAGACCCTGCTGATGGCGACCTGCCAAGTATTCCTCGCGGAGCTGGCGCGCGTGAGGCGCCGGCATCGGTCTTTAAACGCCATTAACAGTAACATACCTCAAGAAGAACGGGCGCTGAGAGAGGCGATCAACACTGTCCTCGGCGTAATGGGCGTTTTTGCGCGGGCGTGTCGACTTATGGGTGCGTTTTTTGTCTTTCTTCCGACTTTAGACGAATGAAACTGAACTGAAACTGATATTGGATTTGGTGTAGATTCGCAGCTCCGGGCTATGCAGGAGCTATATCACTGAATCTGAATTATAATTGACATTTGATTGGACGGACGTGTAGTTTTACTTTTGTTATTCTGTGGACCTATGGACTCGGACAGTCTCTTCTCTACTCTGTATTTTACTTCACTTATTATATAATAGACATTCGCTCCCTGCACCGTTGATCATGAGGAACAGAAAGCCCAGGCCGATGTAAGCGAACAAAATATTTTTTCACTAGCGCAGGATCCCGGCTTTCTTACTACGCTGTGTTGCTTGTCATGGATGCTATTGCATGGCCAAAAAAAAGCGCAACTTCTTGATGGGCCCGTCCCGAAACGAACGCCTGGCTCGGCGTTAAATACCGATGCAACGACGTATGTGACACCTACCGACCTGCACTGTGCAGTTTCAATACGAACAGACCCGTAGTCTATAATGCACAACAACTCCGAGTCAACTTAACGGCCTGTTAGTTCACCATGAAATGGTACTCCTGGTAATTTGGGGCGATCTTTTACCCCCCTGCAAAACGACATATGAATGAAAAATAGGACTATTTGAGGACTATAAATTTCATGAACCCCAACCCAACGGTATTTGGCTCAGTTTGTCTTTGCATCCATCACAGCCATCAGCCAAATAACACGCCTCTTTCTTCCCACCACATACCATGTCCACGCTCAAACTCCCACTTCTGCTCGCTGTCGCTCTGGGGACACATCTGACGATGACACCACCTCACCCACCGCCACCTCCGGCCGAGCAGCTGCCCGCGCGCGGGATCGAACGCGTCGCACCAAAGTGGATACCGCTGCTCGTCAAGGTCGGTCGTCGCGTACATTTGCTGGTTCACGTCCGCATTCATCCAATGGAGTTTGTAATTAATTTTAATAACACCTCCACAGGCCTGCTTCATAAGCTGTACGCTCTCCGAAAGCCTTGTCCTCCTCGCTCAGCACCTCCTATCTTTTCCCTTTGCGCGTAGAATTCTTGCAACGCTCGATCCCGCATACGGCGCGTCCAGGCTTACGCTCACGCCTCTATTCCTGCTTGGTGCGGCACTCACCGTGGCTGGCACCGCCCTCCGGGTACATTGCTACACAGCCCTGCGTACGCTCTTCACCTTCGAGCTCGGAATCCGCGCAGACCACCGCCTCATCACAACGGGCTTGTACGCCGTCGTGCGACACCCGAGCTACTCCGGCGGCGTGCTCGCTGGCACAGGCATCGTGATGTGTACGCTTGCGCCGGGCTCGTGGGCAGTCGAGTGCACAGGGCTCGTGGGTCCTCGGAGCCTGGCTGCGCTGTGGGTTGTTGGATTCGGAGCGGCGGGGGTAGGATTGAGAACACGGATGAAAAAAGAAGATACGATGCTCAAAGAGAGATTCGGAAAGGAGTGGGAAGACTGGGCGACGAGGGTGCCCTGTTGGATCGTGCCGGGAGTATATTAAGTGTATTCTTATGTTTTTATTAAGCGGCGATGATTCTCGATTCCGCAGCGCACTGCGCAGTCTCTGCGCGTGACTTGGGATACACTCGGTATCCTTCCTATGATACGTGTGCACCCGTGTTTAGGTCCCACTGGAGCTACATAAGCACAGTACTTTTTTCATGAACGACTTGGATCACAAAGTCTCCTGTTACACCGGTTTGAGGTTTCTGATGTCAATGGGGAGCATTTCAAGACGTACTGAGACAACACTTTTCCAGACTTCCGGCCCGACCTGTCCTCTATGGAGTTAGAATTCAATCTAAGTGATCAATCCGAGCTCGAGTTCGTTTGACGGTCATAACTGCAATGCAAAGTGCACACAGTTCACATCAACGAACGGCATGCGAATTCTTGACGTGTTTTCCTTCCATATGGGCGACACCGACGAACAGATATAAAAGCGCCAGACGATGCCAATAATTCACCTTTCCTAAAAGACTTCCTCGTCCGTTCGATTCATCCCTTTTTCTCCGCGATTATTCTGGTCTCCACTGTACCCCTTGGTCTGGCGACGTGCACCGTTCCTCAGCACTCTTTGTAATAACCAAATCACATTTCACCGAGCCGGTCCTTGATGATTTTTCGGAGGTCGCGATTCGCGATGACTTTTCCTCCCCTGATCCTTTCTGAGGTTCTCGTTCTCTCTTCAAATGGCCTTGCGAAATTTGCGACTTCTTGAAAAAGGTCGGACCGATGGGATTGGTCGGCTCGGGTTCTTCTGGAACCCGAAGAAACCGGAAACAAATCGCCAAGGATCCAATCTTAGACTGTCTTACTCAGCGTCGCTATTTTCCAGCTTCTATTGCCTTATAAGCCAGACATTGGGTCACGTCCCCCATGGCACCTGTGACCAATACCCGAGTTCTCTTCGCTGCAGTCCCCAAGGGTGCGTCGGCGATTATTGTACAAACTACGGCCCAGAACTACCATTCGGCCCTCAGATTTCCCCATCCCCGGAGAAACGACAATATACGATACATCCCAGACCATCGATCTCGATGGCGTCCCCCTCAATGGCGGGTTTTTGATCAAGACGTTGGTGCTTTCTGTTGACCCATACATGCGCGGGAGGATGCGGGCTCCCGAGAAGAAATCCTACTCCGTACGTCTGCCTATTCCCTCTCATTATGTGCTAATTCCCCGCCCGGACGTCAGGCTCCGTTCACTCTTGGTGCCCCGCTTGAAGGCTATGGTGTCGGAGTCGTGCTGCGTTCTGATAATCCCGATGTCGCAGTGGGGAAATACGTGTACGGCAGGGTAATCCGTGCGTTATTATCCTCTTGGAATGCAACACCCTCACGCCCCGTCAGCGCACCAACAATACAGCATCATGCTGGGCATGGAGGGGCTTATTTTCTTGGAGAAGGACCCTAAGCTGCCGTGGACAGTGTACGTCGGAGCGGCGGGAATGCCGGGTGTGTAATCTTCTTACGGGAGGTCCATCATTGCGCTGTATTGAACGAAAGCATTTCAGGCAAGACCGCATACATGGCTTGGAAGGAATTCTCTCATGCTAAAAAGGCGGGAGCTGTGGTTTTTCTCTAATGCATCGATGCCAATGGCGACTTTGAATGATAGGGTGAAACAGCCTTCATCACCACAGGCGCAGGTATCTGGCTCCCTTTGGGTTCTTTGGCTGAAAACTAAAACACTCTCGTGCAGGCCCGGTGGGCTCGTACGTCTTCCCTTGAGCCTGCAACTCGAATACTCACGAGCCGACAGGATGGTAATTCAACTGGCCAAGCGCGACGGACTCAAGGTCATTGCCTCCGCCGGATCTGAGGAGAAGGTCAAGTTCATGAAGGACATCGGCGCGGATGTCGCGTTCAACTACAAAACCACCGACACACGCGAGGTGCTGGCGCAGGAGGGGCCCATTGACGTGTAGGTGCCTATGATTTTGTGGGTCCGTTCCCTTGATGATTCACTTTTTCATGGAATCGATACTCCAGATACTGGGACAACGTCGGAGGCGACATCCTCGATGCGGCACTGGAACACGCAAATGTTTTCGGACGTATTTTGGTTCGTAAAGCGATGCTGTACTGTGCTGAGACAACTCAAGTGGCATGCTGATGGGCCGCAGGGATGCGGGATGATCTCAGGTACATCGATTCTCTCATCGTCATCCGTGAAGGGCACACGCAAATTCATTAGGATATAACACCGGCCACAAGGCGATCAAGGTAGGCACCCTGCATTATATATCTCTTTCCTTCATTGGACCAGACTTGATTTATTTCTTCTCTCCCAGAATTTGAGCATGGCCTACTCTAAATCTCTCACAATCAGCGGAATCATCGTCTTCCGCCTCCAGCCCAAGTACGATGCGGAGTTTTATGCGACTATGTATCCCCGCCGCGCTAGCCTCGGGTGAGCTGAAGTATACCGAGGAGGTGAGCCGGGGGTTGGAGACGGTTGGAGATGTTATCCTCCGCGTGCAGGAGGGGCGGAACACGGCCAAGGCCGTCGTGATTATTGCGGATGAATGAGCCGAGTGTCGAGTGCAGGGATTTGGAGATGTGTCTGACTGCCGGAAACATAAAATTTCTGCCCTTCTGTACAATATCATGTCGGCTTCAGCATTTGTTTATTGTCACAGAGCACTGGCTTTGCGCGCGCAAACCACCGCACGGGAAAATTATTATCAGGCAATTGTCTTGGAGAACACACAACATCTCAACGACCAAAAAAAGCCGCGATACAGAACCAGATCAATTGATCATGATATGGAGAAAACGATACAAAAGGAAAAACAGCACCCAGATTATGACTGCAATGCAGCGAAAATAAAATAAGTGGAAGAGCGAGGGCGAAAAACCTACACTACACATTCTGCGGACATACCAGCTCACCTCAAGAGGTGCAGTTGGACCTATGCATGCTACTCACACAACGGCCAACCGGGCCGCAGAACTAAATTTCCGCGAGCGCGGAGGCAACGGCTCTCCGTCGTCAGAGATCGTGTACTTCGCCGTCCTTCCGCCATTGCCGTTGGTAATAATTGGATCGACAACTGTTACAGGCGGCGACGGAGCGTCGACGTCCATCTGCGCATCCCTGGCTTCGTCCTCGTCCCTGGAGATCAAATGTTGTAAAGGGTGCCAACGCGGGGCGGCGTTGCTCTGCAGGGCAGGCGGGCTTGAGGCTGTGAGCATGGGTGGTGCCCCTTGACCTTCCTCGAGCCGCCGCACGCGTGCCTCGAGTTGCGCCACCGACCCTGGCGCGGCGCGCATCTCTGCCCGCAGTGCACCGACTTCCGCGCGCAGTTCGCCCCACGACTGGGTGAGGCGCGCGAGGAGGCCTGGTTCCGCGGCCAGTTCGGCGAGTGCGCGGCGCGGGGAGAGCTGGTACGACGTAGACGCTGACGAGGGCGCGGTCAATTGGTAGGAATTGGATGTTGATGCCAGCTGATAGGATGTAGACGCAGGGGCAAGCTGGAGGGCGTTTGTGGGGGTGGGCTGATATGTTGTCGCCGTTGACACGGGCGTGGATTCCGCTTCCGCGGAGAGCAGGGCGGATGGGGTCTCAGATGAGAAGTGTGCACTAGACAGCGACGCCATGGGCAGGGAAGGTGAGCGCGATGATTGGCTCGGTGACCGCGAACGGGAATGTGACTGCGATGGAGAGGTGCGGGACGCACGGCTGGGTGAGCGGGCCTTGAGGGGTGAGGACTCGGGGTAGAGCAGCTGCAAATCCTCGAGATCGGAGTCGTCTTCAAGCATGGGCTCGATCCCATGCATCTTCCCCTTCCCCTCTTCAATGTCACTGTCACTTTCACTCTTCTCTTCCTCCTCTTCTTCCTCCCGCTGAACAAGCCCATCCTCTATCCCCTTCCCCTTGTCTTGTTCTTGGTCTTCATCACCGGACTTCGCGCGCTCATCACCATCTCCTTCTGTGTCCATCTCCCGCCGCCTCTCATCCAGCTCAACCGAGCCCGCTTTCTCGCTCAACATCCGCTTAAACACGTCCGTCGGATGTCCACGAAACGGCGCGCACCCCAGCTTCGTCGTTGCCGTCTGCGATTGTAGGCCACCGACCGCATTTCTCTGCGCTTGCGCTTCCACCTGCGCGGCACTCATCCCTGCATCGCGCATCTCGACAGCCTGCGATCCACCTCGGCTCACCTATAACAATAACAATCACAAATCAAACAAAATATTGAATACTGACAAAAGCGTAGACAGATGGGATAGGAGACGTACCACTTCGCCTTCGACCGGCGGCGTGCGGCTCTGCGATTCGGAGCGGCGGAGTTCGCCCGGGAGTGGGATGCGCTGCACGAATGAATACAAGGTATGCGTTAGTACCAGAGAAGAGAAAGATGCGCGGAATTACTTACCTCGTTCTCTTTCGGCGCAGGAGCGCTATCAACAAACATAGACATGCCCTCAGACATCCTCCCCGCCTCCACCGGCCGAACTACAGCCGTAGGTGTCACGGACTTGCGTTTAGTCTGTACAAAAATCCACCACATCAATATGTACTCAATTCAATTCAATCCCATTCATTTGAAGCAACGTACCTGCGTTGTCTTGGCGGGACCCTCGCTGGGCTTAGCCTTTGCCTTTGCGGGAATGTCGACGGGATCGACGTGCAGTTGTTCTTGCGATAGACGTCGACTCCTCTGCACATGAAGAATTAAAATGATGACTAGATAATTGAGCAGCACACACCGACGCAGCCGTCTCGACCTGAACCCCACTCCCAAGCACACGATGCCGGCCGCCTCCGAGGGGGATACGCTGCGAACATATATATAGACATCCCGATAATTAGCACGGTTTGGCGGGCGGGCGGGCAGGAACAGGGAAGAGAAGAATGAAAAGGGATAACGTGAAGAAAACGGATAACATAATATGATGCAGGCGGGGTAGGTTCGAAAACGCACCGAAACGAGCGCAGCGAGCGATACAGACCCACGCACAGGCGCGGGTGCGGTTGTGATTTCAGTACGTTCAGCAGCAGCAGTTGCGTCAGGAACTTGAACTCGTCCTTGTCTTTGGACGGGCGGGGTCCTTTTGAGCGGCGGCTTGTCTTTGTCTTTCTCTTTGTCTTCGGCAACTGGCATTTGCACTTGGACGGGTGCGGATGCGGTTTTTTTGTGCGGCGGGGGTTGGGCAGCGGGTGTGGATGACTTGCGCTTGCGTGCATTCCGGGTCTAAACAGGACAACGTCAGGAAATAAATATTCGGATTTCAATGTCCACATACCAGTGGCGGTGGCGGCGTTGGCGTTGGCTTCGCGGGATCGGGCGTCTCTGTCGGAATCTGTGCAATTGAGGGCGATGGAATTAGACGACTCTGATATTTGTCACGATGAGAAAATTACCTTTGGTACGGGCGGCGCCTCGACTGGTACAGGTATCTGTGTCCTCACTTCCGGTGAGTCCTGTTGCCGTCAGCATTCTCGCGTGATGTTCAGAATGCTATTCAGATACGCACCTCAACCCAGTCAAACGTTCCCTTTTCTTCATCGAATACAAATCCGCGCATATATTCCGCCGCGGATATCCCGTTGGCGACTTCTTCCTTCGTGATCGCGAAGCCCTTATGGCCTTTCAGTACCCACTGGCCCCAGCCTACACGGATCAAAAAATGTTTGTGCCATCATCAGAAATGAATGAATAAATGACCCTCACCCAGCTTGAGCACATCCCCCTCGTATTCCTCCTCCTCGAATTCCCTCCAAAAATCACGCACAAACTCGTCCTGCATCACCAACCACCGATGCCAATACCTTCTCAGCGCCCTATCGAACGGCGCACAGCGCCAGCCCCTATCCATCGTACCACTCTCCTTTGCAGCGCGAGCGCCAGAAATGAGGGCCGCACACAGCCGTGCGACGTGCAGGATGTCCATTTTGACGGCGTCCCATTCGCGCTGGCGGTCCACCTCCTCGTCCTCGCTCGGCTTGAGCACGAGCGCGACGGACATCCACAGGAACTTGAGCACCCACAATAGCGGAATGCGGTACCCGCGCGGCAGCGCCACCTCCGTACCGTCAGCACAGCACACGAGCACCCACGGCTCCATCGTCGAGATCGCGCGCGGGGGGATGCTGAGCACGTGCGCACGCAGGAAGCGGATGATGGAGAAGTCGTCCCATGTTTTACCGGGCGTGCGGATGAACTGGAGCTCATCGGGGTGGCGCCAAGTCTTCGTTGGGGCCGGGGCCGCACTTCCACTCGGCACGGTGGAGCCTATGGACGCGGGGATTCGGAGTTTCACTGGGGCGGAGATGGATTGTGTGTTTGTGGGGGTGGTAGACGGGACCGGTGCGGCGGCAGGGCCGGAGGTGTTGTTCCCGACGAGGCTTGCGCGTTGGAGCGCATCTCGCCTTGCGCGGCGCATGGGGGTGGTGTCTACGCGAGGCATCTAGCGTGAAAACCGTTGGAAAAGGTGGCAAAAGCGAGGCGTGTTAGATATCCGCACCTTCAGCCTATGCAACTATCTAACAGTAGTATACAGCTGTACAAGGGTCTCTTAAAACGAGACGAAGGGGAGACAAGCGGGAATGGCAGATGATGGAAGAGGGAGAGGCGAGGCCAAATAATGACCAAACACGAAGCAAAAATAAAGGAGGGTGAAGCCCTTTGTCGTTTCAGTCCTATCCACTGCGTAAAGAGGCTCTGCGTGCTATCCACTGCTCTGTTCAACAGACTGCGGGCGTCTGTGCGGCGTCGCTGCCTGCCTGCACGATCATCTCGGCGCTCGCCGTTGCCGCCGTTGCTATCGATATGCATCACGCCCAGTACTAGTGTCATGCCACCTCCCCATGTTCTTCCCCAGCTTGCTCGTCTCTTGTGAATATTCCTCGCATCTGAAGCTCAGCGGAGACCGTACGTAGAATCGGATAGTGACTTGAGAACGAGCGGCATGCAGCCCACACATGTGCAGATTATAGGTATCAGGACCAATCTAACGACAGGGGTGGACCTCGAAAGTATATATCTTGAATGGATAATCTTCTGTGCAGATCCACCCTCGAAGATAGTACGGCTCGAAAATGAGGCTGAAGCCCAAGGAGCTGCTAGCCAAGCAAAAAAAAACGGATATCGCACATCAATTGATGCCACTCATCGAGTCATTCCTTCCTTCATCACCCATGTCAGGAAACCCAGAACCCAGCGGCATCTCATCTCTCGCCCTCTCCTCTCCTCGCAGGAATGAGCGAGAACGATGTCCCTGAAGGCAGGGTGACGTGGCATTTGGAGTCATCGGACAATGATAATGCACCAAAGCGCCGGGCCGCGTCGGCGAAGTCGACTGACACCGGACGTTGCCGCGTTTCAACCACCGCATGCGGAATGTATGATGCATCTGCACATGCTCGGGGTCGTGTTTTGTTTCCCGGAGTGTTCGGGTGCAGATCCAGAGTTTCTCCTCCACTTTTCAATGTTCCTTCCGGCTTGAAATCTTGCCGGAGCAGACAAGTCCCGACGCTTTGGCTCATGCACTTGTCTTCTCATAGATTCTCAAGAATCTCAACACTTCCCAGCATCCGACCATCCAATATTCATTGCCATCTTGGGAGTCTTTGTCTCTGCACATTACACTTTACCCAAAGATGCCACCGAATCACTCGCAACCAGCACACACAGAAAAAGCCTGATCACATATGAGATGCCTCAGCACCACTTCCATATGTACAGGGAAATGCCTACGCAGCAGAACACCCCGTTCGACTTATTAGAAAATGATGGAATTGTCTTGATCTGTTCATGGGGTGAGATGATCCACGGAAATTTTTCACGGTTGAGATTTGGGGTACTTTGTTGCACAGATCGAAAGTTTTTTTGTTGTACTCTGTGTTCCTTCCATCTTGAAATCTTTTCGACAGACAACGCCTCGCATTTCCCGACGGTTCAGCTCATGTGTTTGTCTCCTCCCAGTATCCGAGCACATCTTTCTTCGCTCTCTTTGTCACCTTGGTTTCTCTTTCTCCACACTTCACACAAAGAAGCCTTGCACCTAGTCACCCGCAACCACACCCCCAAAAAGCCTGATAGCATGTGGAATGCCTCTGCACCGCTTCCATAAATGTGCTGAATGACATTCAGAGCACCCTCATTCGACTCGGGGTCAGGCAATTATGACGAGACTTTCTTTTTCCCTTTTTTCCCTGTCTTTTTTTTGGTGCTTGGGGAGAGCTGATCCATGAAGCTTTGTCAAAAGACCCTGCCCAGTTTTCCATCTGTTATGTAGTCAGTAATATTCCCAGTGGAAGCAATATATATATATATATATGATGCATTCAAGGATGTTACCATACCTCAATCACCCTCATGTCTAGAAATCCAGATTCCAGACTGCAGGAGATTCATAGCTCTAGCAAAAGGCCTGATAGATGCTGCATGTGTCTACACCCAATTAGCTCTAAACTTGAATGTATGTAGAGTTCCCCGTTCGACTCGGGGTCGGGCTGTGACTGCTCAATATTATGTTTATTTTTCGTATATCCTTTTCTTTTCTTCTGTTCCTGCGGTGATCAAATGATTCATGGATATCCTTCAAAAGTCCTGCCCACTGTGTCCTCTGGTGGGCACTGCTGAAGGTATATTCAATTTATAAAGTTTTCCATACTTCAATTGACGTCATCCCAGAAACACAGGTCTTATTACTCTAGGACCTTCCTAGCTCCAGAGAAAGGCTGCAGTATGCATCTGCATCTAATAAGTAGATATGTCCTTGAGGTAGGTAGATTACCCCATTCAACTCGGGTGGGGCCACTGATTGTGATGATGGATTCTGTTTTTGTGCTGAGTCTGTCAGAGGATTTTAGTGGAGTTGTTTTACCACTGGCATGGTTACGTAATTTCAGTGATCCTATTTATCAGAGGATATTTCCCCCAATCTTTTTCCGCAGAAATCGTTCCTGACTGAAGGAGCATGCATTTGAGGAACTGAAAACTCATGCACAGCTTCCTGGAATGTACATCTGAGCGGAAATTGTCCCTGACTGAAGAAGCATGTGTTCAGCGAACGGAAAACTCATGCACAGCCTCCAGGAATGCAGGATTGAGAGCGGAAAACTGAAGCACAATGTGCTCCTCGAGCAGATATCCCATGCGCAGCACAGGAACAGAGCGGGAACTTTGTTCAAGTCACAAAGATGGGTGGAACCAGTCAATGAAGCATGTGGCAACGGTCCAAACCCTGATTCAGGGAACAGGATGGGATAAGTCAGAGAAGAACAAGAGCAGAGTTGTTGAAAACAAGTTTAGGGCCTCCCAGCACACGAAGCACCCTAGAAGAGGTTGGAGGACCAAGGGTAGCTGTATACAAAGGAACCCATAGTGTTTATAACAACGAAAACTGCATCGCATCTGAACAGTTGTCTGCTCCTCGACAGGATTGTAGAACAGGTTGTGTTACAAAATTCAGGGAAGGCTAGACTTTTGGGCGGATTCTCCTCCATACTTCAGAATAGCAAACTGTATGACCAGATATTCTCTGGGGCATATCAAAATCCTCCAAATAAACCACACACATTTACTGCTATCACTAGTCTCACGCAGCGACACCATTATCTCCCCCAAGGATGAACACTCTCTACTTGCCCTTACTACCACCACCTATCGGCACCTTGCAGAGGTGCAGTCAACATCACAATGCTGCAGCATAGCTGCAGCTGCTTTCCTCTATAGTTCAACCACTAAACACAACTATGTCTTTGGCAGAGAAGCACTACAGTGGTGTGATAAGGACTGCAGCACCGCTATGAGAATTTGTTTTATCAAATAGACAGCATGTTCAGCCTCTAGGGGTTAATTAACGTTGGAGGATAGTGGGGATGTAGGATTGGGACGTGTGCGTGGTCCGAGTGAGAGTGTTGCACAGGATCACATGGGGCGTATGTTCTGTGGGTTTGTGTTGGGGGTACCTGCTGTTAGCTGTAAATGGGCGTGGGGGTGATAGTTACCTGTCCTAGGTCACAAGCTCAAGTGAATGACGTGTTGTTTCCAGTAAAATCCGATGCCTATGCTGCAATCCTTCCCTCGTGTTTCCCTGATGTTCCCGATGAAGGTGGAAGGCTTAATACAATGTTTGATGGTTATAAGGCAAGTGACAGCAACGCCGGCTGGTGCTGGTCAGTCGAACATATGGGACATCCGGTCGTGACACTGGGTTGCAGACAGCGATTTAAACCAATATGGCTTCACCCAGGCCGGCTTCTACAGAGCGTGAAGCTCGTGAAGTTGGTGATCTATTACAGGGAAGCCTGATGATATGACTTGGGGTCCAATGAGTTGGGAGCTTGCTAAAGGGGGTGTGAGAGTGAAGTGCCCTGCTAGAGGCAAGTGAGGATGTGGTCAACTCGGTGTGAGCGAGGCTTAGTTGCACAGGTGGGGGTACAGGTGGTGGGGGAGAACTAAGCTCTGAAAATTGACTAACTACAACACCCTTTTCCGCTATCCTTTAATACCTTTTCGCCTCTCAACTGTCCCCTTGATGCCCACTTGTTCAGTTCCATCCCCTTTGTGTTTGAGGGTGCTTTCGCAGGAGCAGACGTGGCGTGCGTTCAGTATTTGGGGCCACGGACGAGGCTTACATTCGAGTTTTGGGGTTTATTTCCATGGATGGATGGAGTGTACGACACGAATTGGTATGGCCGCAGGACCCGTTCCGTTGTGGAGCGGGTTTCTGGGTCACAAATGGTCAGTTATTGGTCGGAAGACACATCCGGACGCATCTGAGTGGGTTTCGAGTGGTTTGGACGAGTGGAAACTGGAATGGACGAGGCTTGCACTTGAGCGTTTGGTGAGTTCCCAGGTGTGGGAAGAGGCAACCAAGGCCAGGATGCCCGCTATTGGTTGGATCGTAACCTTCTTGTGGGGCGTAGCATGTGGCGCCGTGCTTGTAAGTGAGGTGTGAGTTGTGGAAGGCGGAATTCATGTAATGGGAGTGTCCAGTGAGTGTCGTGGCTAGTCGGGCAGGTGGTACGAACAATGTGGAGGGTTGGATGGGGAGCATAAGCAGCGTGCGTTTAATGAGAAACCGGATTTGGTAACTTCGTTTCCTGATTTGGATGAACAGGCACCTTGTACATTCTTGTCCTGGACTCGGTTGAAGGGGCCTGTCAAGTACCGGATACCGAGGTGGCCGGAGGGGCCGAGGTTACGGGAAGTCCGAAGGTCGGGAGACAAATAGTATAAGTCCAGCGGGGCCGACCGGGCCCGTACGGTGGTGTCGACTATATGATGTAGGAATGGGCTTTGGCTTCAGCTCGTGCGCTGCGCCCTTCACTACGCCCGGAGCCCGATTTCAGAGCGGAGTTCCGAAGAGTATGCCAGAGGAGTAGACACAATCTTAGTTGATATTCAAACTGAACTACAACTACGATACAGGTCACTATTTATAGTGATATACAAAACTAAAGGAGATATAATGTAATTGGCAACACGACCGGAGGTCCGTGATGCGGTTGAGTCAAAGCATAGCCTAGCATAGCATAAGTGTGGAGAATAGGTTACCGGAACATCCGGAAACTGATGTGAGTCAATGAGCATATGGAAAGGCTGTGGTAGATACGATGCTGTGAGTATCAATCGGCAGAGTTACGGGCCCGCTCGGGCCCGGATACGGTCCGCGGTCCGGGATCGTGACACGGCACGTGACAGTATCCCCCTCTTAAGGCCGAACCCATGAGGCCATAAGCCGGAATGCCGTTTCGGAGTACTCCGCGATCACTGTATAGGTTCACGTGACGAACGGATCAAGAAAAAACTTCTTGTCCTCAAACCGCCACCACCATCCTCCATTTTCCCCGTCGCTCCATCCCCATGGCCCCGAAAGACACCGGCAAAGGTCTAAATGAAAGCACGGCCGAATTCCACGAGCGCCTCGTTCAAATGAACGGAGCAGATGCAGAGGGTCTGTCGGAGGACAACCAGATCCTGCGCATTAATTTGCGCAAGGCGAAGAGGGAGGCGGAGGAGAAACGGGCCCGGGATGATGAGGCCCGGAGACTCCGGGAGTTGCAGGAAAAGAAGCGGGAGGACGATGAGAGGAAGCAGAAGGAGGCCGAGAAAGCCAGGAAGAAGGCGGAGAAGAGTAAGGAAAAGAAGAAGCGGGACCGGGACAGGGCCGCGGTTAGCGACGAGGGCGAGACGGATGCGCCGAAGAGGAAGAAACCCAAGGTCGGGGAATACGACCCAAGGTACGTCGCAGTGCGGGGCTCCGAATGGTACTGATTTCAACTTGGTTTTTAGTGCGAAAGGTGCGAAAAATCCGGGGCTCCGTGCGTCCCCCAGCCACAAGGTCGCAGCCGCGCATGCGATGCGTGCTCCAAGGCGAAGGCAAAGTGCAGCCTGTCCGACGGGGACTCCGCTGCGGGACTGTCGGGGCTCGCCGGAGCCTTTCAAGGACTCTCAGACTCCGTCGACGAGTTCTTGGTGGAACAGAGGGCGCAGTGGGAGTGGGAGAGGAAGGAGAAGGAGCTCCACGACGGGCATGTGGAGAAGAGTTTCGATAACATCGAGAAACTCCTTGGCCAACAAGTGCTCGCGTCGCAGGCGTCCGCCGGAGCCCTCCAGCACATGGCGCGCATGCTGGAGGCCTTCGTTCGGCGAAGCAGCCCGGACTTCATGTCTGCCATGCCGGCGGGGCCGCCGGACTACATCCCGATTTCGTCCAGGTGGAAGAAGAAGAAGCCGGCTGAAAAGGAGGACAAGGAGGAAGGTGGATCGGGTGGCAAGGAGAAGGAAAAGGAGGGCGAGGGTGGAAACAAGGAGGGCGAGGATACGGGGCCAGGTGGCCCCGCGATGACTTGAAACTTGTACATATATATTTTTCGCAATAATGTTTTTGATGCTTGTAAGAACATAATAATAAGTAAAGAAAAAACAAGAAAGTTTTTTAAAGGAAAAACGCTCAGAAGACCTTCATTGCGTAAAAACCTGTGAGACGCTCGACGAGAAGCGGAGTTCCGATGTTCATGAGGGACCCGGACGGTCCGGGTATTTGGCGTGGTATTCTTCAACGAGTTCGGATGCGTTATCCAACTCACTGGCTTTCAACCAATCCGTTTCCTCGGGCGATCCGGTTAACCGTCCCAGCGAACGAGGTACATAAGCGGAGGTTTCCGACGACGGTCGAACTTGCTATCCAGAATCTCTGCGATTTCGTACTCGAGTTCACCTTCAACTTCAATAGGAGGAGGCGGAGGCCGAACACGTCCGGGTATAGTGTCGGGATGTCCGGGTTCGAGTTGGGAGATATGAAATACTGGATGGATTTGGGCATGTCTCGGGGTAGTTTGACGGTAAAAGAAACCGGTCCGGGCTGGGCGATAACTTGTAGGGACCATAGAAGATTTCTGAGAACTTCTTGGCTGGTCGGGCTGTCCGAAAGCCAGCAGTGTTAATATAGACTTCATCACCGATAGAAATCTTTGGATCCGGAGTCCTCCGTTTGTCTGCAGGACCCTGATAGCGCTTTTGTGCAGCGCTCATCTGGTTGCGGAGCTCTTGATGTAAGGAATCCAAGTCAGTGACAAAATCGCGGGCCCGGGCGGACGTAATATCGCGCTCGGGGTGTACTGTGACTGAGGGATGATAGCCCTTGTTGGCAAAGAACGGGGACACTCCGGTAGTATCATGCGGGGTGTTATTGTATGCGAACTCGCCAAGGGGAAGAAGCGGAGCCCAGTTGTCCTGCTGATAGTTGCAGTACATCCGGATATATTGTTCCAAAATCTGGTTGACGCGCTCGGTCTGTCCGTCGGCTGATGGATGGTAGCCAGCGGTGAAGTGAAGACGCATTCCAAGCGCTTCGCCCAGGGAACGGAAGAAATGATTAACAAACTCGGAGCCCCGTCGCAAGTGACATGATTGGGGACTCCGTGCTTGGAGAAGACATGAAGGACGAATAAGTGGCCAACTCGGACGCCGTGAGTTTTCCGTGGCAGGGAATGAAGAGTCCCATTTTAGAGAGACGGTCGACAATAACAAGAATGCTGGTATAACCATCAGAGAGCGGTAATTGCTCAATGAAATCCATGGATATAGAATCCCACGGACGCTCCGGGACAGGAAGTTGCCGTAGGAGTCCGTAAGGTCGATGGTGAGTGTATTTGCCGCGTTTACAAAGAACGCAAGCTCGTACATAACCTTTGACGAAAACCCGGAGGCCCGGCCATACGTACTCCTGACGGACTAGGGCGAGAGTCTTGTTCTGGCCCCAGTGTCCTGAGATCTGATGATCATGCTTGTCGAGTAGAACCCTGAGTCGGAGTTCCGCAGAATCGGGAACATAAATGCGTCCATCTTGATAGAGAAGGCCATCTCGGGTTACCCACCGGGGGTCCGAGGTATCGTTAAGACGACGTGAAGCAATCGAGTCCGCTGGAAGAGCCGCTCGTATGTCCGCATGTAGTTGATTAACACATTATGTGCGCCGCTCGGAGTGCCGGTTCATAGAAGTAAGAGGCACGAAGAGACGCACCCAGTTGATCCTGAGTGAATACTGGTCGGAAATTATGCGGATTTGCACTGGCGTAGCCACTATCCCCCTCTTTTGGGTAGACGTCCCACCGTCTAGTGAGAGCATCGGGCTTTCCGCCGAGCCGGCCTGGCCGGAAACGAAGGATAAAATTGAAAGCGTGAAGGAATTCCGACCAGCGGGCTTGCCGGCGAGTCAGAAGTTTTGTCGTAGCAAAGTATTCCAGGTTTTTGTGATCAGTAACCACATCAATAGCGGGTACCGCACCCTCCAGATAACGGCGCCAGACGCGGAAGGCTTCAAAAATCGCAAGGAGCTCTTTATCGTGCACGTCATAATTGAGCTCCGCCGGAGTGAGCGTCCGCGAATGAAAAGCCATGGGCCGGATTTCTCCGTCGGGGCAGGTAATGGAAAGAATAGCCGCTATGGCATAGTCGGAGGCGTCCGACTCGAGTGTCAACTGGGCGCCTGGAATCCAATGAGTCAGAATAGGGGCAGAAGTAAAAGCAATTTTAAGCGCATCAAACGCCTTTTGGCATCGGGTGACCAGACCCAACGTTCCGACTTTCGGGTTAGCCGCGTAAGAGGCACCACAATGTCGGAGTATCCGGCGATAAATCGTCGGTAGAAATTTGCGAAGCCAAGGAAAGACTGAACGTCTTTGACTTTGCGGGGCTCCGGCCAGTCACGAATAACCTGAACCTTGGACTCATCCATAGTGAGACCCTCGGGTGAAAGAATATACCCGAGGAATTCCACTGTCTCAACGCTGAAAGCGCACTTCTTGAGCGAAGCAAAGAGACCGGCTTTCCGAAGGCGTTTAAGCACTTCACGGACATGCCGTTTGTGGTCCTCCGGATTTTCCGAGAAGATTAGGATGTCATCCAGATATACAACGACATTAACGTCGAGGAGGTCCGAGAAAAGGTCGTTCATAAAACGCTGGAAAGCAGCAGGGGCGTTGGTAAGACCCTCGGGCATGACACGCCACTCAAAAGAGCCATAGCGAGTTCGAAAAGTGGTTTTCCATTCATCCCCTCGGCAATCCGGACAAGATGGTAGGCGTGTTTCAGGTCAATTTTAGTGAAGACCTTAGCGCTACGCCCTGCATCCAGGAGGTCCGAAATGAGAGGAAGTGGGTATCGGTCCTTCCGGGTGATACGATTCAGAGCCCGGAAGTCCACACAGAGTCGAAGTTCGCCTGATTTCTTTTTGACGAAGAGAATCGGGGCCCCGTGAGGGGAGGTAGATTGTCGAATGAAGCCGTTGTTGAGGTTCTTGTCAAGGAACTCTCGGAGGGCCGCTAGCTCAACCTGCGAAAGGGAGTATATGGGACCAGGCGGCGGAGCCGCCCCGTCCTCAAGGTCGATCTTGAGATCGTATGGCCGATGGGGTGCTAACTTTTCTGACTCAGAGGCCGAGAAAACATCAGCATAGTCGTGGTACTCCGGTGGAAGCGCGGACAAGTCCGGAGTTTCCGATGTACCGGAGGACCGTCCTAACACCTCTGAGAGGCCTAGGCGGTAGAGTTGACTGCCTTTAGCGCGTAATGTGCTAGCAAAAGCAGCTGCTCCAATGAAGGAGATCGACGGGGGTGGAGCATCGACCGTTGGAGCATCAGGAATTTCCACTGAAGGAGGGATAGGATCGGCTGAAACCGACGGAAGGCCTCCGGCCGGGGCCGGAGGTGGATCAACAGAGCAAGGTGAGCGGAAAGAGATTTGGCCAGATGCCCAGTCAATCAACGGATTGTAGCGGGTCAGCCAAGAGTATCCAAGAACAACAGAGCAAGTAGAATCCAGAGTTGTGACATATAATTCAACCAGAGTTGAGTCACCAGAAGGGAAATTGATGTTCAGGGACACCTTTTCCGAAATGACGGTCCCGGAGGAGCCGTCCAAGAGACGTAGACCGATCGGAGGAATAGAAACGCGCGTGAGATTATTGGTGGTACAGAGAACAGGATCTATAAAGCAGTCGGACGACCTGGAATCTATAAGAGACCGGAACTCCGTGGGTATCTGCGAAGAAGTTAACATAGGGCATAGGGAGTTGGGATTCGTAAGAGCAGAGGCATTAAGTCGTAAAAGAGGTTTGGCCGCACGATCGAGGAACGTTTCACGACCCTCGGGTCGTGCGGAGTCCCGAGAGTCGCTACTCAGTTTCCCGACTGGGAAGTAGCGGCAGCGGGAGTGGATGCAGGAGTGGAGGTCGAGGTTGTAGTGGCGGCGCGTCCGGCTGCCTTACGCTTGGGACAATCAGCACTCTGATGTCCTTTACCTCCACAAAGCAAACACAGATTTTCAGCAATCCGACGGGCCTTTTCGGCAGGCAAGAGTTTGCCATCGGGGCCCAGCACCTTCGCATATGGTTTCTCCGTAGTCGAAGTTGAAGCTTGAGCGGGGGATCCGCCGGAGTTCCCTCCGTTCCCCCCGCCGCCCTTCTTCTTCTTCTTGGAATCACCATGTTTAGGTGACGAATTGTCGGTACTGGGCTTTCCGCCGGAGTCCGGAGTTTTGGATGTAGACGGGGCCGGATTCCGTCCACGGCGAAGTTCCTGCTCCTTCTGCCATTCCCAATGGGAGGCGTCGATGGTTTGAGCAGAGACTTTGAGCACACCGAGTTCGGTCGGCTTTCCGCCGGGAAGATCACGAAGTTTGACCTGAATGCGCTCGGGAAGGCCGTCATAAAAGACCTTCCGGAGGGCCTGGTTGTTCCATTCTGTGAGCTGTGAGAGCTTGTTGAAACGAACCAAGTACTTTTGGATGTGCTGGTTTGAACCCATCCGGAGAGCGACAATTTCGTTCTCGGCGTCCTGCCGGGGATCGAAAGTTCCAAAATTGAGCTGGAGCTCCGAAACGAAAGCATCATAGTTATTGAGCCAGATGGGAACATTGTGGGGGTCGGGATTGACCATGGAAGGCTCGAACCATCCGAGAGCATCTCCAGTGAGATAGGAGATCATGTAGTTGACCTTCTGCGCATCTCGAACAAACGCCGTCGGGCGATCATTAAAATTGAGGATGCCTTGAAACCGTACCGGGCCCGAGCTTTGTCCCGAGAGGGACCTTGTTGTTGCTGTTGGTGCTGATTGAGCACCCTTCCAAGGCCACGGCCTATGGCCGTAGACATGGCCCTGAAGAAATCAGCAGGGTTATCCCTGTCGAAGTTTTCCCAACGGGGAGAAGACGGTTCGGAATCTCTGTCATTTCCGCCACCACCACCTCCGTTTCCGCCATCCCCATCCCCACCTCCGCCATTACCGCCTCTATTGCTCCCATTGTTATTGTCGTTGCCAGCGTTACTTGGATTATCCGGTGGGTCCCTTGGTATGTCCCTCGGAGTACCGTCCTCATACCGGAATGGATTGGAATGATGCCTAGGGCGATCTTCCCAAGGACCACGGGGAGTCCGGGGATGTGGAGGAGGAGACCGATCGAAATTCAAAGGGCTGGCTTGACGCCGATGTCTATGTGCATGAGAAGCAGAATCATCAATGTCAACAAGAGGAGAGGCAGAAGTATGATGTGAATGGACGGAGGCATGGCGAGAATGTAGGGAAGGTGGATTAGGTACGGGGGCTGGTGCGGGCCCGGTACTGGTCTGGGTGCTGGGACGAAAGTGGGAGTCGGCCCAGGATGTGTATAAGTCCTGGTTCCTGGTACTGGACCGGGTGCCGGTACGAAAGTAGGAGTAGGAGCAGGACGTGTATGAGTCCTGGTTCCATGTTGCCAGAAATATGGGAGTTTTGTCGAGTATAAAAAGACGAGCGAATTTCCTGACTGGCTGTATCTCGGAGGTCCGCAGCGTAAGTGTCGCGGTTAAATCCACTTGTTCGTTGGGCCCGGAACTCGTTCAAATTAGCCTCGTGTGCACGTTGTTGTGCTTCTACTTCGGCTGGAGGAGTTAGATTGAGTCTGGCAAGACGATCGAGATACCGCTGCGTTCTTTCTTGGGCTTGAACGTTTGCAGGCAAGGACATAAAAATGTGGGCGTAAGAAGAGTGAGTTTGAATATACTGTCAAGTACCGGATACCGAGGTGGCCGGAGGGGCCGAGGTTACGGGAAGTCCGAAGGTCGGGAGACAAATAGTATAAGTCCAGCGGGGCCGACCGGGCCCGTACGGTGGTGTCGACTATATGATGTAGGAATGGGCTTTGGCTTCAGCTCGTGCGCTGCGCCCTTCACTACGCCCGGAGCCCGATTTCAGAGCGGAGTTCCGAAGAGTATGCCAGAGGAGTAGACACAATCTTAGTTGATATTCAAACTGAACTACAACTACGATACAGGTCACTATTTATAGTGATATACAAAACTAAAGGAGATATAATGTAATTGGCAACACGACCGGAGGTCCGTGATGCGGTTGAGTCAAAGCATAGCCTAGCATAGCATAAGTGTGGAGAATAGGTTACCGGAACATCCGGAAACTGATGTGAGTCAATGAGCATATGGAAAGGCTGTGGTAGATACGATGCTGTGAGTATCATCGGCAGAGTTACGGGCCCGCTCGGGCCCGGATACGGTCCGTGGTCCGGGATCGTGACACGGCACGTGACAGGGCCATGAGGCAGTGTGCAGGGCGTAGCACAAGCACCAGCCTCACAGCGGTACCGCGGTCGCTCTCCTTCACAGTTTAATCTACCACGCAACATGTTAAATCTTGCAACTTCATCTATACAGTCTCTGGGTGGCTTTTATAGGAATAGATCCCTCGAACCGGTCAGAGTACAACACACCGCAGTGACACCACAGTCGTGCTCTGAATACTACAGTCAGCAGTTGGAGCTCGCTCTGACTCTCCTTTATATCACCTAACAGAGTTCAGGTATGCAGCTATGTTTGTATAACACTGAAACTATCCTGCACCTTGGAATGATGTGTTTATAAGCACAAAATAGCTAGAGGACAGGCATTTGGGGTTGCACTGTCTCAACGGGCTACATATATGGATGGCAGATTGATTGTTGGAATGTTGACTTCTCGAGTCCGATTCTTGATGGGCTGAGTCCTATTCTGTGATCGGATTAGTAGGACTCGGGCAACGATGATAGGATTGGGTGAGTCCCAGTCCTGTTGATCTCGTTGATACTCAGCCTGAGGCTTGACACAGTACATGGATATCAGTTTGTGCTTCTCCCTGCTCACACAGGGGGCAGTGCCTCTATGGCACTTGGCAGGCAGTTGTCACGGCAGGTGCAATGGCGTGGCCTGGCAGCTGAACTCTGCTATCAATTGATTAGATTAGATGATAGTCTTAGTTATTGAAGGAGCATGGATTCTTGTCCTGTATTAGCTTTGTAAATGCCCATGAGAACATTTGGTTTGGAGGATAGATCAAGTCTGAGGTGTTAGGAACGGTTAAAAGCCATGCTTATGCAGTCACCATTGAAATTTGAATTGATTGAATCCCTCCTCTAATGCCAAAGGCTAGATATCATGACTGCCTATCCTAACTCATGTCAAAATATTCAACTGTAGATGCAGGGTGTTGGTAGTCACTAAAGATTTCCACCCTGGTCAAGTCTGGAAAGTCGGGTGAAACACAACAGAAAGTCAAAGAATCAAAGGATACAGTGGGTATGAAGAGATCAACGATGAGGATCTCTGGAATATGGCCAAGGATTCACAGAAAATAATGCAGTAGAAATTTGGCCAGCATCCTGACATTCAAAGTTGAGCCAGAAGGATGCTGATATATTTGAAGGGATAAAGGTTCCACTGAAATTATGATTTCTCAAACCCAAACAGGCACCGGTGTTGTGAAAATTTTAAGATCAGATCAAAAATTTCATCACAAAGACAACTGGCATCTAATCTAATCAATTGATAGAACATGACAAGGGCACGTGGAAGTAGCTGCCATGCCACAGGACCCTTGATTATTGGTTGGGAGGTCAGATACCAATTTTGGCCTTTCAAAAAATTGTCCGAATCTCAAGGATTTTGTCCGAATCCTGCCTCTACTGAGACAAGAATCTGAACATTTGTCCGAACTTGCATCTGACCTCAATTTCTTTCGACAAGAAAAAGCCCCAAAACCACTTAAAATAACCAAAAATCTCCAATGCTTGACACAGAGTTCGATGCCATGCATCAAAAGGACATCAAGGTAATCAGCAAGGTGGCACAACATTGTTCGAATATTGATCTGACAATGGATCTGGTGTCCGAACTTTGAATCTGACCTCTGGCCATCGTCCAGAGGCTTTGTCCGAACTTCGATCCGACCTGCCTGGCTGATATGCAAATTTTGTCGAAACCGGGTATCTGACCTACCAACTGATAATCAAGGGTCCTCATGCCACATGCCGTTGTACCTGCCGTGACAAGTGAGGACCCTTGATTATTGGTTAGTAGGTCAGATACTTGGTTTGGACAAAATTTTCAAAAAAGAGCTTTGTGCGGAGAATGAAATGTTAGGGAAGGCAGTTGCAAGCCTGAACACGATGATGGAAAGGAAAGCAAATGTGAATATTTTAGAAATGGAGGAGGAAGAGGAGTCACCAGAGTAATATAAAGAGAATTTTCTGTGATTTTCTTACGGCTTCTGAACTATTTTTTCGAAAAATTTGAGGTCAGATGCAAAGTTCGGACAAAATTTTCGAGACGGGGCAATGTGAAAGTTCGGACAAAATCTTTTGAAAGGCCAAAATTGATATCTGACCTACCAACTGATAATCAAAGGTCCTGACAAGTGCCTGCCAAGTGCCATGGAGGCACTAACAATGTTACTTAGTTCCATGGTGGCTGCCCTCTGTGTCACGCTACGTTGGGGATTGCCTGTTTATAGACAGATGGGGACAGGTTAAATACTCTGCGTCAAAGCTTCCTCAGGCCTGTTGGTATCTCATCTCCACCCCACACTCACGTGCAAGAGATTCTCAATGGCTTCCATCTCTCCTGCGGCAGAGCTCGAGCTCCTTCAATTAATCGCTGATGCACGAACAACAAATTATTTGGCAGGTGAGAGCCCAAATGGGAAAGAAATATCACCAGGCGACCTTACATGGCTGACCTCCATCACGCAGCGGCAGGAATTACTGTCCTACTGTATATCTTACATATCAGCAGGTTGTGCCTGTATTCTGACGCCCACTCTTAGTTTTGAACACATTTCGACATTTCCCGAAGAGGTCCATCGGTTCTTTAGAATCCTATAGTCTCAAACTGACTTCAATAGGTCAGGTTCGTCTGGAAAAACCGGCTTAGTCTCTGGAGCGTGCTCTATGTGAGAATATATTGCTATGGTCTGCCATCGGAGCATTAAAAGCGTCCCCTAGGTCTGGGTAGGCCAGCGGTTTTTCCCAGGGTAGGATGCACAACTCATCACATAACACAGATCCGCTATTACACTTTGGTCATGGTCTTGTATGTAACCTTGAATCCAGCATAATTTTCTATGTTTACATGATCCGGTACTTCTCCAGGATCGATGTCAGCTGTATGTGGAGTTCTACCCCACCGCTGATGTTTTTCAAACGGTTTCTAGTCATGTTTAGGGAAATAAAATCATCCCCAGTATGTATCTCTCTCCTTAAACCATCGGTATTTGATTTTTTTCTGGCAGGTGTGAGCATTTGGGAATATATACATGACCCATCCTCTCTGAGTCTTTTGTTTCAGTTGCAAACACTTTATATTGGTATCCACCATATTCCACACTATCAATACGCAAGGACTAACAGATTCTACAGACGGAAATGATCACCTGTACCATTGTGTCAGTCAGCATTGAGTGTATCCTCGTTTTACGGTGCGTTAATTAGTATTTACTCCCGGTCCCTTGCCCGGCATAATTTTTTTGGCGTAGCGTCTGGATATTGTACGGCAAATCGCGGACATTGCTATATTTCCTAGGCCCCCTGATGACTGGTTCGTATCTCATTTCCCTGGTCTTTGAATTTTTGACGCACCAGTTGCAGTCCAAGTCATAGCAATGTGAGAAATTATGCAAGGCCGCAGAGCTAGACTCATCGCATCCACAGGCTCACTATCGGCATCGTGAGTATCATGCCAGTGAAAGGTATGCTTCAGGACTTTCAGGACTTCACAACTAATAAGCAACAGAATTTTTGCACATTGGGCAAGCCACCATGCTCTCCGTATCCAAATCGGCCCTAACACAAACACAGACCGATTTTAACGGGGTGTTACCCGGAGAGTAAGTGGTTCATCCCTCACGAAGAAATCTATCGTCTCATGCTTGTAAAGCGGTTTCTCGATTGTTCGCCTTCTATGCAGTCCCTTTGTTGGGGATTGCGATGTTGATGTTCTCAATGACCATGTACAAGTGTGGCCGGCAACTCCTCGCCGCCAGGTTTGCCGCTCGCATGCCGGTGATCACACTATTCCTCCGTGACGGTGTCTTTCTCTTCTTCACAATCATGTGTGAGATGAATTTGAATTGCCTTCATTTGGTGTCCCGCTTGATTTATTATTGGCAGTATATACACTTGTAGAAATAGTAATCTGGACCAAAGGACGTCAATCTCTTGTCGAGGTCCCCATCATGTGAGTATCATCGTTTATCTTGCCCCCTATTTCCCCACTTATTTATTCGTATTCAGACCTGCAACGGCGTCAGAAATTTCTTCTCTGAATGACTTTGTTGTTTGTTAAAAAAAAGATAATATTCAGGCTACACGCAATCGTCGGAGCGAGGATCCTCCTCAACATCAAGAACCTTGGAACCGACCAAAACGACACCGATCCCTCAATCGAACTCAGCGACCTCTCGTGGCACAGGGATCGGCCGTATGCCGCGAGAGTGAAACTACCATGGTATCTTCAGACTGGAGAACCATCGAACTCAGAAGAGTTGAGGGGGGAGATCTATTAGGGGTTTGGAATTTTTCAAACAACGATTTTCTTCGGTGTACTGCTGGCTTTGGATGTAAAATATTACTCGAGTGCTAGCTCCAATGATCTAGTGTGCTCAAAATGAAATTGTGTGACCCAAGTACGACTCGTAGTACTAGTCTGATCGTCATGAAATGGGGACACTGCCCTGAAAAAGCAGGTGCGCTGTGACAGCGCGTAAATGATATATTGCAACTCCGGAACTGGAACTATGGCACTGGGTGGATCACGCATGGACGTCGATATCACGATCGATCCCACTGCGTCTTAAATCACCCCATCTCCATTTCGGAACACACCACCATTAAGAAGTGATAAAGATAGTAGAGTACATGCGGGTGGTACAAGGACAGTGTGGCCGGGACAAGTAGAATAGCGTAGCTGCACACGTCGGGAGTAAGTTAGGTTAAATGTGTTGAGATCCAATAAAGGTGCGGATCGCGTCCAGAACCCAGAAAAGCAAGAAGTGCGTTGGCAAGGGCACGCAGTGCGGATAGCAATAGTGGATGGTTGGGCGCCAATGTTAGGGCAGTGAGGTCAAGTGGTTGCCCATGTGCCGTGGCGACTGGGGGTGGTGGTAGCGCTGGCTGTGGGTGTAATCACTCTGTATGATTGAGTTGATATTGTCTGACCTGCGCTCGACCCGGCGCTCGACATTGAATTCGAGTATTGGGGAAAGCACTTCCGGGGTCATCTGTTGGATTGAAATGGTCAGGGTCTGGGAAAAATTCGAGGATAATTGAGAATGTGCCTTGAATACAGGGCGATATGCAGATGTCGGCGACTGAACAAATGGCGTGAGTATTTTTGAGCACAAAATAATGGCCAGAGGAACGCTGTCATGGTCAACGACATCACAGCACCGTACTGGTACGACCTGGTGTACGGGACAGTGAAGTCGTCAGTGGTGAGCACTGGCATGGCGGGATCCCAGTCAGACTTGTAGCTCCATCGCATCTCATGCAGCTCCTTCCGCGTGTTGAGCGAGATGAGGAGGGAGTTGGTGTATACTGCAACCCCGGTGCAACCATCAGTCCTGAGGGTGAATAAAAATAGGGTGGACGCACACTTGCCAATCACTAAATGCAGGCCGAAGAACACGAGGTTTTTCGGCATGGCCAGCCACTGAAGACAATCATTGATACGAGAGCATTTGGGAGGGATGGGGGCTTACACAAATCAAGGTGGTGGTGGTCTTAATGCTGTGTGGCAGATGATTGTCAGCAGGCATTCAGCGGCATGGAGACCCCTGTGCACCAAGTGAGCAAGCCATTTTCCAGCGTGTAGAGTGTGAGGGTGTTGACGACTTGTGCCATCCTAGAGAGAGCAACATATTAAATGGGGGTTATTCTTTCGTGGTGGAAGGGAGATGACATACGGTGTAGATGCTGTTCTCCAGCGCATCTTCTGCAGGAAGTAGCATAACGCAGCCATGATGATGATGTCAATGGAGGCGGAGAGTGAGTGGCCTGTTGTGAAGATCCACTAGGAATTTATTCGTCAGCTAAAGGCAGAGATGGAAAAATGTGCCGGAAACTCACCCCTGGGTACTTCTTGTTGAATGCAGAGTACTTTTGGAGAATAATCCTACGAAATGTGTGTTAGCAGCCGCGCAATGAAGGAAGGCGCAGTCCGAGACATACATCTCGGCAGTAGAAACTAGCATTGCGGTTAGCTAGATCGATAAGAGACGTCGAGATGACATACTGGTATAAAAGCTTTTTTCGTCAAAAAATATGTACAGGAGTAGTTGAACACACAACAGTCTGCATGTGCAACTCAACCCAAATATTTACAGCTTCGTGTTGACATGAACAGTATTAATTTACATGTAGTGCATCGCTACAACCACCTTATTTTACAGTCTACTCTGTACCCCTAACTCACAACATTGTACTAGGGCAGAGTCTACTCACAATAGACTACTTCTGAAGGTGTACACTACAGAATTCTGCTTCAACACATTTAAACTACATTGTACAACCAACATCTGTACAATCTACATGTCAGGGGTACCTAAAGAGGTTTACAGGCGACCCAAGGTTATCTTATCAATTCCCACTTGGGTTGGCTGTGCTACCCACATCAATCAACTCTTGGGCCATCAATCCCACACCTACGGGGTGATGGAGGTGAAGAGCACGGAATTCGCACACCTGTGAAAACCTCGTAAATACCCATTTTTGGATGAGTTTCAGAAACCCAAGCCGGTTGCTAACGAGACGTGTCACCATGCCAGCTGAAACATGCTTTGACTCGCACTGGTTTGCTGTACGTTGTCATCGTGTCGACCAACGTGTCGAACACGGAGTATTATTTATTGTTGTATCCTCCATTGTTCTACTTCCCATTGTTCCCTACGTATAAAAGGCTGGCCCTGTATTGGCTAGAGAAGAGGAATATACCCTGCTTTCACTTCTCACATATTTTCTTGGGCCCTAGGCCGCACGTCAAGTTTATTTGGACCCAAGGTCGCACGGTTGAATCGGAACAGAACGGAACAGATTGGGCCCAAGGCCGCACGGATATTAGAGATTGTTTTGGATTTGTTGGGATTGGTTTTGGATTGGTTTATCGGTTTTGGGATAGGACGACGAGCTGTGAAGAGTAGTGGTTTTATTGGTTTTATTTGGTGGAGCACCCGAAGAGAGATTTCGAAGGACGAAGTGCTGGATTGCACAAGACCACATACGGTGGTCCGAGCCCCGAACACACCCAAAGCGACGGAGTGTCGTGGATATTTGAGTGATTTATTCATTCACTTGTCTGCACCATTCCCAGCCTTTCAGAGGAGTCCAGGAACAATAGTGTACACCAGTGCCTATACACTTAGATAATTCCTGGGCCCCGGCGTTCCTCAGCGGGACTGGCCGTGTAATCCTACCTACCTACCCGAAGCTGGGTCATTCTTTCAACCCTTGGGAAACCATCAATTCCTCCAAATGAAACAAGATGTACCTTCGCTTCACAGCCTTCGCTCCGGGGAAGGCAGTTCAATGGATGTCATCACTGACTAAAATTTATAGAAATATATAACCTGCCAGTTCACCAAGGCCGAGGGGCCACCCGGTACCTCCACTGATGCAGGATGATTGACTCTGGCAGAGGGCATGGATTCACAGGCTCAACAAAACAAGGTCCTCGACCCAGACTATACCTTAGAGAGAGGTGCAGAAAATGTAACCTGGGAATGGAAATGCTCCGAATGGAATATCAGGTACTCAATTTCCACTACTGCTGACTGATCAACCCGAACTCAAGTCAGGGTTCACCGTGGGTTGAATAGGAGATGCAGCAACAACTGTAGCTTTAAAAAAATGTAGGACCTGCCCCAAATTGGGTGAAGTTGAAGAGGTTTCGTATACAGTGTAACTTGTCCGAGATGCCCGAGATGCCAGTTGAGAGCATAAGCAGAATGTCATTTGGAGTCAAAATTCTCTAGAATGATAATTCCAGTCAATATGGGTCCTATGCGATACATATGTGCATGCCGCATGCCTGGGATTATATGCAATGTCTCCTGTACTGAAATTTGTTCACAGTACAGATAAGACTATCACAGTTCGCTTTAAAAAACGGTCTGAGTTAATGGACAACGTCCTTGGCATAGTATCTGATGAACAGACTCACAACAAAGGATCACCATTCTTGGAGAGCTGAGGAAACATAGAAGGTATCGAGAATTTGCTCTAGCTAGCTCAGTGAAAGCAGTCAATCAGCTCGGAGGCATAGGATAGCCATTCCATCAGCAGACGCTAGACGACTATGTTTGAGATATCTTTGCAGGCATTGGATTGATCGTCGTGGTCAAGATGTTTTGAGGGTCTCTGGGGTGTATCAAAATTCCTTTGGTGGAGGGAAACCACATGAATATACCGGACAGAGAAGGACTTTGAGGGGGAGATAATGGGGTGTGAGAAAGACCACCGATAGTTGTCTTGAGAGAAACCTCAGAGACCAGGCCAGGAAACATTACTCAGCAACACCGCTGTGGCCGAACACACTGCCTCTAAGGTGTCTGGGACAATGAGGAATTCTGCTGGATACTGCCAGAGATTCTGCTGCAAGAATTCACCACACGCCAATATTCACGAGGACGACTTTGGCTCTGCAATCCCACCATCGCAAACCACCGATCCCGCCATTGTATTCAGATGCTTATAACTCATCCAGGTCTCTTTACCCTCACATCCAGGAGTTGTACCCTTCGGAGGATGAGGATGAAGGACTGGAGTACATGAAGGGCATTGAACACCCTCCCAATGAATACAATCGCAGTGGTATTGATGACGTCTTAGCTCTTCAATATTCGCCACTCTATGCTGCGGAACGTCATCGAGCAAGCCTTTGGTGCATCGAAGAAGAAATTCAAGATGTTTCGCCAATCATCATATTTTTCTGTTTGAACACAAGCCCGCATTCACATGGCTTGCAGTATTATTCACAATTTTATACGCCTTCACGATCCCGATGATGCTGATTATGACTCGGACTCGGATATAGAAATGGATGATGAGGGCGTGGACGAAGAGTCGCAAGATGTTGACCCTGAAGAGTTATCTGCAGGGATTTCACCGGAGGAAACTGAACGTGCCCATGCGAGACGAGCTGAAATTGCAAAGGCGATGTGGACTAGCTATCAAGCAGAACTACAACGTCGTGCGGTGTGGCTACACATCCAGAATTCTAATTAAATCCCCATGGTGCGTCCGATAGCCGTATTGAGCCATACACGACGCGCAGCCTTGCGGCTCTCTGGGAACTTCATATACTGATCAGCAAGTTTGGAGCTGCTGAAAACTTCGACTGCAGCTGTGAACTCGTTGTCAGAAAGATCCCCTCCCTCCTCAGCAAGCATCGCATTCCAGGCCTTCTCACAACAGGCAGGTGAATCAGACGTAGACTTTGACTGCGAGTTGTCTTGGAAGGATGCTGCAAGGGTCTCGACAGATGCTGCAAGCCCCGCGAGGACAGTGGTGCTGGACACGTGGCCATGGCAAGAGCGCTTTGATTTGACCTTCTTGTTGCTGACACTGGCAATGTTTTTGGTGGGCTTGCACTGGGGCGTGCTCACGGTAGATGCAGAGGTTTTCTGATAAAATGATTGATTCAGCCCAAATTCAGGATAAGAATATTTGCTGGACACACCGATATATTTCCAAATACACCATGCTCGCCCTCGTCATCGTCATCACCATCGTCCTCCGCACATGCATTCCCGGGACTATCTGAACCAAGGTTGAGTGCCTGATTACTTCCCAAAATGCCGTTGGAGAAAGCATCCTCGCCCGTGGCCATTACATCGTCGCAGAGGGCCATATCATCGTAGTGAACGAAAGGACGGTCCTTGAAGGGTTTGTGCTTGGGATGCTTCTATACAAACGTTGTGAGCCTCCACTGTGTGTCGACTCTGGCAACCGCCCAAATGCGCAACAAGGAGAAAAGAGGAGACTGAAACAATAGTGCGGACGGACGGCGGAGCATAACTTCAAATCGAACACCGAAATGGACATAAAGGACTGCAGGATAAAAACGCCAGCGGAACGCTCAATAAGACACAGCGACATAAGCGTTGGTAAAGGTGTCACTGGCAAATCCGCAATTCCATACGAGACCACACAATGCTCCGCTCGCACAGGAATTCCCTGTTCTCGCGTCTCTGTGCCCCTTTTCGCGTTTCTACGCTGCGCTACACCATCACACCTCCATCTGCACGAGAGGGCTACTCGATTTCCGCCGCGCGATACACGCCCACTCACATTTCCGCCACGCGATACATGCCCACTCGCATTTCTGCTGCACGCTCGCTGTTCCCCGCTCGTCGTTTCCCGCGCACCCGCTCGCTGCCTCGCGCCTCCTCCTCCGCCTCGCGCTTCCTCCTCCGCCTCACGCTTCCTCCTCCGCCTCGCGCTTCCCCTCTGCCTCGCGCTTCCCCTCTGCCTTGCGCTTCCCCTCCACCTCGCGCTTCCCCTCCGCCTCGCGCTCCCCTCCGCCTCGCCTCACCTCGCTCGGCTTTGCCGGCGAGGCAAAGCACCGAACGCGATAAAAACTGGTTATAGGACGAGTAGGGTATGGATATGGAGCTCGAAGAACGGCCGTCAAGGAGAAGTAGGACAACCAAGTTGAGAATAGTATCAATATGACGAGGAGACGAACTCCGTCCAGGAGGAATAGGCCAACCAAGTCAAGAATGGTATCAATATGACGAGGAGACGAACTCCGTCAAGGAGGAGTAGGACAACCAAGTCAAGAATGGTATCAATATGACGAGGAGACGAACTCCGTCCAGGAGGAGTAGGACAACCAAGTCAAGAATGGTATCAATATGACGAGGAGACGAACTCCGTCCAGGAGGAATAGGCCAACCAAGTCAAGAATGGTATCAATATGACGGGGAGACAAACTCCGTCAGGAAGGAGTAGGACGACCAAGTCAAGAATGGTACCGATATGACGAGGGAAGGAATTCCGACATGAAGGAATGGGTGAAACAGAGCGAGAACGATATCAACGCAACAAGAGGATGAATTCCGCAGTGAAATAATTCGATCGACTCAAGAACAGCGCTGTAAAAAGGTCTCCGCACTGGAAAGGAGCTATCCAACTCGGGGAAAAGTAACAGGACAAAGGAGAAACGGGGTCTATGACACGAGAGGAGCTTGCCAGGCTGACGACAACGTTATAGGAGTACCTCCGTCAAAGGGCACTCCACCAGCAAAGGAGAGGAGGAAAGCGGACTCCTTCAGGCCTAAAGGGGGTAGGAGCTACCTTGTGGGCTGAGGGCTGTGTCTAGAATGAAGAACGCATGTCGGGACGATGTGCCGGTGGCTGGGCAAAGAGTATAAAAACCTAGCGTATTATTCGAGAATGGCATCTTGCATTTCCCCACCTAAATTCCTAAGGCTTTCACAAGCCGAGAAAGAAACTCTTACTCCGTCTTGGACACGAGACAGACACCAAACCGAAGTACCACAAAGTACAGGTTAAAGCAAGACCCGGAGCGCAAGGAGTGGCCAATCAGTCGCTTCCGGTAGGGAACTCCGACCAGAAAAAGGACCAGGTCGTATAGGAGATCCTGAAAACGATAAAACCCACGTACCGAAGGTGGAGTGGTATCAAAACAGCCAGCGACAGAATTTCTGTTAGCGTGTAACTGTTCCGACCGAGTAGTATCGGAAGGCAAATGGTCCTTGACTTGGGATAATTCGGAGAAATCCAGTACCCATAGCCATCTACCAACCGGCATGGTCACCTCGTCAGCAAATATCTCGCCTCGAGGTTCAAGTGGAGACATAAAGAAAGGGGTCCCAAAGGAAGGGAATAGCAGAGTTTAGGCTACGACATTCGAAACAGGCCCTGAGGTCCCGCACATTAAACGGAGAAGAAGATCACAACGGAGAAATAAAACCGCAGCTCAGAAAACCCTACCCACTGCACAGAGCAAACACCCGGAGGAAGTAACGCGACTCTATCTGAGACTCTTTCCGTCCTCCCTCGATAGGAGCCTGTATAGGATACGCAACCGAGTTATCGGACCCCGGAAGGCTGAAAAGGAACGAACTCCGTATCCCCAGCGCACCAAGGCTTCTCAGTGCTCCGTGCTGAAAGCCTGTAAATAACAGATCCTGCCCACCCATCTAAAGATCTATCCCTTGTAAAACTTAACCCATCGTACTTCGAAGGAATAAAAACCACCCGACACTTGCTACACAAATTTCCCCCTAGAGGACGATACCTTTTCTGCTGTACTGTACCCACAGACGTAACATTCGTCTGACAGTCAAGAAACCGCAGTCCGCATCACAACGTTAATGGAAGGTGCAAAAAAAAGAAAGAAAGGAATAAATACTCATAGCAAGATAGGCAGCCCAAATGTCAGCGACGGCGCTTAGGTCAGCCTGACTGCGACATAGCCCAACGTGGCCACAGTCCCAGCACAGGTGTTGAGGAGGATATGTCACTGCATCGAATAGCGAGTGACCAGCTGCCGAGAATCCATGCAAGTTGAACCAGAACCCGAACCATGGGAACAGTGTGCAGTCGACGCAACAATAACCCGGTCTGACCGGGTTATTCCAGGTTGCTGGTCGGTGTTGCTTGCAGTGGGAATCTGTAGGCAAGGAGTGTCCGATATAGTGTACTCGGACACACACGACTCCAGTCCAGTAGTACCAGTGTTCCATACTGGTGGTTGGTTGTGGGCACACTGCTCTATAACCATGCAGACCTCCACCGGGTAACCGGCCAGAGTCTACCTCGCTAATCCATATGGACACGAGTTGGTGAAAGCAGGCTCCGACGACAAACCGCTTGTCGTGGTAACCAGTAGTAGGTGGAGAGAGTCGAGTATAGGGGTCAGGGGTCTGTCGACGACCACAGCAGTGAGAGGACAGAACTCATGACAACGAGATGGACAGAAGCAAGACCAGCTTACAGCTCTTTGCGGTACAACAGGCGCGGTCCGTTTTTTTCTGTTTTGGCAAGTTTTCACGAGAACAGCTGCCCTGAGTTCAATTCTCAACTGTTTCCCCCCAAAATAAGCTCATTCGATTCACATTGAAAATCCACAGCGAATGGAATAACGGCATTTTTGTTCCTTTTATGTAATAGAATTTCTTCCGGAAAATTTTAGTTTTGAGTAGGACACCTGTAACACTCGGAATACTGCCCCGATTGGCCTAGTTTTTGGATATGCTATACATCTGATGCGGCCCTAGACAACGGAGTGTTCATTTATATTACATGCTAAGTGATTGTGATCTAGTGCACACTTTAGTGAAGTAGATATCCAGACACTACCATAAGTAGAGTTGTCCATGGAAGTTTGAGTACATTAAGCTCCGTAAACACCCACATTGGCTAGGGTCACATCAGATGTATGGCACATCCAAAGATTAGGCCAATCAGGGCAGTATTCCAAGTGCTACAGGTGTCCTACTCAAAACCAGGTTTTTCGGGAAGAAATTCTATTATGTAAAAGGAACAAAAATACCGGTATTCCGTTCGCTGTGGATTTTCAATGCGAATCGAATGAGCCTATTTTGAGGGGAAATGGTTGAGAATTGAGCTCAGGGCAGCTGTTCTCGTGAAAACTTGCCAAAACAGAAAAAAATGGACCGTGCCTGTTGTACCGCAAAGAGCTGTAAGTCACACACAAGTCAAGTCAAGGCCAAAGTAAGGCCGGAGAATAGACGAGATAGAATCTACTGTACAGGGAGATTCTACTGCTACTTATATACTGTAAATACAAAGGGGTCCGATCATAGGAACATGTATGATCCTGTCGTAAAGGGTTAATGCAGGGGCTGCTAGCATAAAGGAGTAAGGGGTCAACATAAAGGAGTCAATAGATAGAGTGATTCCTGATGTTTGAGGAGTTAAGTGTGCTTGGCATAAAGGGTTCAGCTCCTAACACTGAGGAGTCCAGGGACAAGGGGTATTTAGACGCATAGGAGTGGACCAAGGGATAGACACCTGTCCACAGAGAGAAGTCCAATATGAATGTGAGGACAAATTGTTTCGAGTCCTAGGTGGTTGGGTTGTTAAGGAATAACCCTGGCGATAGTATGCTGTTTGATAGGAGCCCGGGTTGTTAAGGAATAACCTGGACATGCTCCTATCCTTCGATTGTGTGTTGTGGTGAATAACCCAGGAATAGCCAGTTGTATGACTTGAAAAGAAAAGGGCTGTCTGAGCCCAAATCATGACACCAAACTTCTTCGGTTGCGGTGAGGCATTTTGTTTTGGAGTTGAACCCAAAGCCCGAGAGGGAAAGCATCTCCTTCATGATTTATAGTGGCCCTTCGTCTAGTAGACACCCATCAGAAAAATCAAAATTGCGATGGAACAACACACCCGAGTCCAGCAAGATTTGACTTGTTTGCTACTACGCGACGTGCCAGCAGCCTTCAGAGCAGCCACCACTTTGTTATAGCTCTCTGAGGTCCAGCCGGACTCAGCCTGGCACCCCAGCTTTTTTTCCTCGAGGAGGATGCGAATAAGAATGGCCAGTATTGCAGCTGTCCATTTATCGCGCGTACGGCCTTTCTTCGGTGCTGCGTCATCGTTCTGGCATCGGACGACGTGTCATTGGTGGTTTTTGCCTTGGGTATGGCATTGGATTAGGTGCAGTGCGAGGAGGAAGGGCAGAAAAGACACGACGAGCCAGGGATGGATCAAGTAAACAAATATCGAAGTGGCGGCAAACAGTGATTTACAAAGTGACATGCCAACCGAATATAAACTATAGCTTCCTAAACACATGAAGTAACCGGCATTTAAATTTGGCGGGGAACACTTCCGAAGCACCGCTAAGTAACGGCAACCGAATGGAGCCTCAAGCTCGGTCTTCCTCCATCTTCCTCTGTCTCTCCCCCATCTCCTATTTTACTCCCATGTCTCTCCTATGATACTTACAGTGGCAACGAAATGTTCTGCACGCGGTGGTTTTGGCCCGTGATAGCATCGAATCACATCAAATAAAATCATACAACGAAATATGAGTGATTTCGAGTGTTTATGCACCATTTGATCCATACCTACTCTGTACCGTTGTCTCGTAATAAAATAAACAGTGGTTTTCTGGACGCTCTAGTATCAGTACACTCACTCGTACCTTGTAAGTCTGATATAGAGTCTGTTGGTTACCGTGCTTGATACCCGGTATCCTGGGTTATTATGTAATCACCCAAATCTGGATCTCACGTGAGCAGGTCTTTGACGCGACTTGGGCGCGTCAAGGCTCTGTGGGGAACTGGGAAGAGATTTTAAAGCCTCAAACCGTGCACTTACCCCCAAAGACAATTTTCTGAGCTGTTATGAATCGCTGGGAGTGAAGGATGGCTTCATAAGAATATCTTCCTTTGATTTTTCATGTGGTTGTGTCGGAAACATCCATTTCACCTATGAGCAAGTCCTAATGGTGCCTGATGTCCCAAATAATGATCTCACATGCTTTGGCAAGCAGTCTGGCAAGTAACTTCAGCAGGGAGGCCAAGAAACACGTCGAGACGCGTCTCACTAACGATTTGTTTGCGCATGCATCTGTGATGGTTACATAATAACGCAGGATACCGGGTAATCAGCGCGGTAACTAACAGACTACCGTCCACAGTCTATCTGCGCAAGCCCACATATCGTTAAGCTTTTGTCCCCAAGCACTGTCACTCACAGCCCCTTTCCTCATATAGCCCTCATCCACGAAGACTGCTGTTTTAGCTCAAGATCAGCCCTCGTCATTGCCTCGTATCACCCAAGTTTTATATTGTTTAGCTCCTCGCAGATGCTCGTTGGATTCGGGACATCTTGGACCACCTTGCACACCCATGTTCTCACTCCGCCCTTAGACCCGGAGTAGGTGTATCACTGGACACAGCGACTGAGAGGCACAGGATGGATGAGATGCAAAGCATGTATGGTAAACAATGAAGGCTCACAAAGGTGGGGAAAAGCGAGGAGGACCTAGTAAAACATCAAAAAAAAACAGATGCAGAAAAATGGTATTGGTAATGCACAATCGGTGCCATTCTCCACCAATTCTTTCCACTTGCTCAGGCGACGGTGAGAGGAGAATGGCAAGCGATGAGAGAAACACCTACACTTCCACATCTTGGGGCAAAGTACCTGGCAGAAAATAATCAGGACTTGGTATCACGATCAAAGATGAGAGACGTACCCAATGGAAAATGTTTGGATTGCCTAAGACCGGAGGGTAAGTGACCGAAGCACTCCCCATAGATAGCATACACATGGTGACCACGACCATCATCTGCATTCCATCGAATTTAGCCTTCCACTTGCAGAAGAAGAAAATGGGGTGTACAGCAACAGACCTGTCGCACATCGAATTAGAAAAGAGCGGGATTCGAGCGCAGGACATGTACCATGGAATGTGATCAATGATCGTCCTACAGGACCATCAGCGGAGGCGCAGAACGAATGGAGAGGGTCTGCACGTGTCCCCAAACAAATTGATGAAATAATTGTAAAGAATAGGTAAAGAAGTCCAATAACTCAATAACGAATATTTGCCGCATGATCGAGGAATTTATCTTGACATCTCATCTGAGTCGGCTTAGCAGTAGAATGATGTAAGAAATCTGAGAGAATAAGGGAGATAAAAACGTGAGTAGGAGCAAAATGCTCAACCAGGATGGATAATAAGCAAGAAATAAAATGTTTAGTGATCACCAGGTTGAATGAGCTTTGTGCTCATATGCCATGTGAAGGGGATGTCCACAAGCTAGACACACACTTCCACATCAGTGAGTAGCTAATTAAACTCTGGAATAATACTAGTCACTCTGTTAAGAGTACTGATAGAATCCCTTCATTCAATGTGGTTTAGAGCTAGTTTTCAATGCTTCATAGGTTCAATTCTTGGCCTCAGGACAAGACCAGCACACTCTGTGTCTTACTTCAATTAGATTGCTCTAATGTAACTTGTCTAAATCAATTTAGCCATGTTCAAAATCACCCTAATCATGCTCAACCACACCCAGGAAAGGCCCAATAGGATGCAGAATGCTTCTGCACAGCTTACCACTTACAAACACGAGAACATTACGCAGCAGAGCAGCCCCGTTCGACTCGGGGTCAGGCCTTAACGAGATGGGACCAAATTTCCCCCCCCTCGCCTTGTCATTTTTTTTTTGTGTCTTCCGGCGGTGAGATGAGCCAGTAACATTTCTCACAAGGTGCTCCTCTGTTGTCTACCCACCGCTGAAGATATACTGGATTTGATTCATACGGTTTTGTCACCCATTTCATAATGCAAAACTTATCCGTGTTCCCAAGCTCCACAAGACCCGATAGCATGCGACATGCGTCTACACCCAATGCGAAGGTACTTCATACAGATATATGTAGAGTTCCCCGTTCGACTCGGGGTTGGGCCATGGAGCTTCTTCTTCATCCCTTCACCCTCCCTCCCCCACCTTGTCTATTCTTCTCTTTCTGTTTCTGGGGTGAGACGATCCAGTAAGCCTTTGACAGGATCTTGCCCAGTGTTCTATCTGTTATGTAGCTAATATTATTCCATAAGATATACATACACATTCAGGGAGGTTGCCGTGCTTCAATCAACCTCGGGCACCTATTTTCCTGTTCACAACCAGAAACCCAGGTCCTATCAACAGGACCTTCCTGCCTCCAGGGAAAGGCTCGATAACATGTGGCATGCCGACACCCAATGAGCTCTGGAGTTAAAATGGGTATAGGTAGAATACCCCGTTCGACTCGGGGTTGGGCCATTCCGAGTAATGTTGAAAGATTGTTTTTTGCGCCGATTCCGTCCGCGGATTTGGTTGAGTCGTTATAACATGATTCAGGTAGATATTTTAATTTCGGCGATCATAATATTCATCAGAGGATATGGTTCACTACCGTTCTCACATCAGCTAGGCAGAGATACTACTCTTGAGTATTGTTGGAACGGACAAGGTGCATCCCACATGAATTACAAACGATCCCCGGAAGCAAACTACGCACGCCACCGATCCATGCCCAACTGGCTTCCTTGTCAACTGGGCATTCGTTCTCTCGGGAATTTACGCAGAGAAAAGCCCCGAATCGTATCCAACCACAGTGTCCTCGCACCCGGGAAAGGCCTGATAGCATACGGAATGCCCCTGCGCCGTTTCCATATGCATAGGGAAATGCTGAGCAGCAGAGCACCCCGTTCGACTTGGGTTCAGGCCATGAATAACTTATTTCTAGCCACTTTTTGCCCGTTGCCTTATTTTTGGTCTTGGGTGAGATAATCCAGTAAGCTGTTTCACATCCTGCCATGTTTGGTATCTGTTATGTAGGAAGTTTGCCGTGCTTCAATCAACCTATGCTCCCGTCCATATCCAAGAGCCCAGGGAATTGTTATTAAGAGATACCTGGCTCCATCAAAAGGCCCGATAGCATGTGGCATGCATCTACGCCCGATGAGTGGATTGCGTGTCATAATAAGAGTACAGTATTTAACCGGGAAGCGAAACACTCAAGCAAATTCGCAATTCCTGGGCCGAGATTGCATAAAGTTGGTGGGGATCTCTTCATAGATCGATAGAGATGTGTCAGGGCTACCTGGCAATATATAGTTTTATAGGGAAATGTCATGTTTTGATTGAGAATAAGACCATTCTTCTACAGACATCAGATTTTGCAGAATCACGTGGAAGCGAAACACTGCAAAATCACCTGTGGGCCGCAGTTCGTTGCAATCCAGCCCAAGGGGTGTTTATAGTCGTATTCTACGACCTTGAAAACCCCCAGTTCACACCTGTGCAGGAGGAATTGGGCGCCCAAAATGCTGTGCCTCTGACGGATTACATCCACCAAAATAGGGCAACAAATAGCGAAAACAAAGTGGTCTGCCACAGGTTCTACAGAACCTTTTTGCACAATTCCTTTTGCTATGAGCCATTTCTCATGGCTAACTATCCCCTCACAAAAACTGGGGCCTGTCTGATGCCTGGGATCCGGGAAAAAGCCACTGTTTCGCTTCTACGTAGTGTTTCGCTTCCCGGTTAAATACTGTATATGTAGAGTTCCCCGTTCGACTCGGGGTCGGGCCATGAACTACCTCTTTGCTGCCTCTCTTCACCTTTCGCCTTGTCATTCTGTCACCATAGATTTCCCCCGTCTGACTTGGGGTCGGCCATTCAGCGTGCGAAATTGTATTCTTTTCCACACTTCTTCCTCACGCGTTTTCTTTTCTTCTAGGTTGGTGTGGCCGCATAAGGTTTTTCCAAGGGCTCTTGCCCGTCGTGTCATATTCTTCTTTCGGCGCGGAACATACATTACCGACCGAGGTCCAGGCGAACTCGGTTACCCGTTGCCAAAATGAAAATTATGCACTTCCCTTGTTCGGGGAACGGCCCGATGGCATATGGCATGCACTCAAGGTTGAGATAAAATCTAAGAATAGGTATACTTCGAGTCGACCGCGGTCAGACCATTCCGAATGCGCTCTGGATTATATTTTATTTTATTCGTTTGGCTGAGTCCTTCTGGTTGGGAGGCCTGCGAGAAGGAAGATGCCCATGGTGCACCCAAAGGCGACATTGGTTTACTTGTTTCTGATAATATGATCATGACAATCGTGATACCTCCGCTGAAGAATACACAGACTAGTAAAATGCCTCCCATATATAATCGTACAAGCACAAGATGCAGGAGAAAAGAATCAGTGCATATTCGTGATTTTGAAGGTCTTTGATACCAGAAGCCCCTCGTCATGAAAACCCTATGCTACGGCTTGATCATTCTTCTGAACAGGAATTCTCAGTGTCCACCACTACTTCATTATATCAGACACAGAACGTCATGATTTTTTGAGGAATGGTGGGACTCACCGTGGGCAAATCGAGAATCCATCTCAGTGGAGAGCTGATAAACTGGGTAACCTAGATGGCGCGCGACATCCTGACTATCAGGATCCAAGCCTTTAGCTTGGTGGAATTGACGGAGCCCAGCGTATACACTGGCATCCCATGAGCGGCCCCATGCGTATATTGTGAGCTTCAGAGACGGGAACCCGAGTTGACTTGCTGCGTCCGTTCCGAGACGTTCGACACCTGCTGCGTCGAGGGACCAATATGCTGGGCAGTCAGGCCATCCGAATAACAAGAGTCCGGTTTGAAGTTTCTTTACTGGGCAGGTAAATAGGTAACCCTTAGGGGCATCGTCTGTAGTCGCAGAAATTCCGATCTCGAACCAAGTCCGATGCACGAGAACTGTTTGAACGAATAATGTGCCATATAAGTTCAAACATATTTTGAAAACGCACAATAATTCCCAAAGTCGGACGTGATTCCGAGGCGATTGAAAATATGATTCGCTTGGCTAAGCCAAGCTCGCCCCCGAGAGTAGGACCACATGTTTACCGAGAGAGTGCGGTCAGACACGTCTCCGGAGTTGAAACTTGAGAGTACATTTGGTTATGATGGATCACCTTCCAGACAAAACAAAACAAATACCGAGTCCAACCATCCTCCATGACATCTCCTTCCGCTCCACACCAGTCACCGCAGTCGATCTCTCCATCTGTTAAGGATGCAATCTCAGCCAGGCCTTCGAGTTGATTGGTGTGAGAACAGGCAATTACTGCGCCGATGTTTACCGTCATGTCGGTAGGTATGGTGATGGTTCGTGCCTGTGATAGCTCCAAAAAACATATGTGGTGATACTGTTTCAGACTCAGACAATCAATCACCATGGCCGCCTGGTCTGGTGCATCCAAGGAAATGATTCCCTTTGGGCGAGATATTTCGTTGACATTGTAATACCAGTGAAAGGGGCCATCATTGCTGGGTATGAGATCTGCGCAGAGGCGGCCATTTGAGCGACGTATCCAAAACGTGCACTGATCGTGGTACTGGGATCTTTGTTACAGACGTTAGGTAAAACCAAAATGACCTGACTCACCAATAATCTTTGAAAAATCGAGTCAAAATAGTTTTGCGCCTCCTACGACAGTATCAGCGGCCGAAAATGTGAGTCGAACTTTCATACTCCGAACTCATTGCTCTACAGGGAAATTGATATTCGTTAATTGAGAGAAATGTCAGATGAACATACACAGAATCCGTGAATACACACGGTGAAGATCGGTAAATGGCGATACAGGTCCAGAAAATGCTCCAGCAGTATCAGATCTATTTCGGGGCCAAGTTCAGCGAGTCGCCTCCGTGAATTTAGTCGCGCACCGTCATTAAACACTGCAACAAGCATCGTCGATGAAGTTGCGAAACGACTCAGCTGAACGAAGTTCGGATGGCTGAGAGGTTAATTTAAGTTAATTGCCGAGGAGCACAGTTTTCTTCCCGTACCGAAGCCACGAGTAGCGGAGTATGTCCTCCCGCCATTCCTGCAGAGATTAAACAGAGAATAAAAAGAGAACGTGATGTAATACACCTCCTGTGCACCCTCTCCTTGATATACCGCTACGGTCAAGTCCGACTTTCGACCATCGATTTTCGCGGTATATAATCGTCTCACACGCGTCGGTTCAGGTTGGTGATTGATGACACTGGTGTTGGTCAAGCGTATTTCCCGTCGCAGGTCTATGTCCCCCAGTGGAATAATGCGGAAATCTGGCCAATATATAGCGTATTTGTGTCATATGTACAGGGATACATACCGGTAGGCACGGATGGAACAATAGTCGTTATGTTGGTGAAGGTCCCGCCTGCCACAACGAAGTGCTGCGAGCCGGAAAAAATGGAGCCGCCGTATCTAGGCCGAGTGTCACTAATGACGGACGATGCCCATGCGAGAGTAAGAAGGACTCACGAGGCGGATCCAGAATCGTCGGTGGTCCAGTGAGACACAAACTCGGCCTCTGCTTGGGGTTCACTGCTCATGGGGGGTCATCGATGTGGTGGGAGGAGGAACGTCAAGATAACAGCATAGACCCTAAAATAAACGCAACAGCTGTTAAGCTTCTGGAATTTCCACGATTCTCGTCGACTCTGTCCATGCATCATCTACTCCGGACATAGGGTGGTCCTGGAGCTCCACAAACACACCTTCGATCCTGTGAAGAGAAGCGCCTATGATGAAGAGGAGTAAATCCGGAGCAAGAACACACACCGCGAGGCTGATAATACGGTTGCGCATCTCAAGGGTAGGAGTTCTAGGAAGACTGACACATTAACTTGCGACTTGTCCATTACCGGAGACATGGCGGTGATTTGCGGGCACGAATCGCTAGACCCGGCGGCGCAAAATGTTGAAAACTCGGCGTGAGTGCATCTCAACGTTGAACGGCCAAGGCAATGGGCTCCCAAAAGTGTTACCGAATTCTTAGTATCAGTAGGGGAATATGTAGTCCTGAAACCATTAGTTTCAGGAGCACGTTTATCTGCCCGGGCACAGTAATACTACAACTATCAGCCAGCCTAGAACCCTTAAACCCGTTAAATTCGATAGTTTTAAGAACGATCCCGAAAGCAATTGTTTCGGTATAAATAAATGGCTTCTGAAACCACTGGTTTCAGGCGCACTTATTCCCGTATGACTGCAACACAGCGGGATTAAAGTAAGAGGAGAGGGAGGGCGAAAAACCTATACTATGATATACATTCTGCCTGGACATGCCAACGCACCCCAAGATGGTGCAGTTAAACCAATCACACAACAGCCAACCGGGCTGCAGAGCTAAATTTCCTCGAGCGTGGAGGCAGCGGCTCTGTGTCGTCTGATGTTGTGTACTTTGCTGTCCTTCCACCATTGACGTTGGCAATATTTGCATCGACAATTGTTACAGGCAGAGACGGAGCGTCGACGTCCATCTGCACATCCCTGTCTTCATCCTCGTCCCTGGAGATCAAATGTTGTAGAGGGTGCCAGCGCGGCGCGGCGTTGCTCTGGAGGGCGAACGGGCTTGAGGCTGTGAGCATGGGTGGCGCCCCTTGACCTTCCTCGAGCTGCCGCACGCGTGCCCCAAGTTGTGCCACCGTCCCAGGCGCGGCACGCATCTCCGCCCGCAGCGCACCGACTTCTGCGCGCAGTTCGCCCCACGACTGGGTGAGGCGCACGAGGAGGCCTGGTTCCGCGGCCAGTTCGGCGAGTGCGCGGCGCGGGGAGAGCTGGTACAACGTAGATGCTGACAACGGCGCAGTCAATTGGTAGGAGTTGGATGTTGATGCCAGCTGATAGCAGGCAGACTCAGGGGCGAACTGGAAGGCATTTGTAGGCATGGATTCCGCTCCCGCGGACAGTAGGGCTGTTGGGATCTCAGATGAGAAGTGCGCACTCGACAGCGGCGCCATGGGCAGGGAAGGTGAGCGCGATGATTGCCTTGGTGAATGCGAACGGGAAGGTGACTGCGAGGGAGAGGTGCAGGACGCACGGCTGGGCGAGTGGGGCTGAAAGGGTGAGGAGGACTCAGGGTAGAGCAGCTGCAAATCCTCGAGATCAAGGTCGTCTTCCAGCATGGGCTCAATGCCCTGCATCTTCCCCTTCCCCTCTTCAATGTCACTGTCACTCTCCTCTTCCTCTTCCTCTTCCTCTTCTTCCTCCCTCCTCATCCCCTTCTCTTGTTCTTGGTCCCCATCGCCGGGCTTCGCACGCTCATCCACATCCGCATCTCTCTCTACATCCATCTCCCGCCGTTCCCCATCCACCGCAGCCCACCCCCCATTCTCCGTTGGATGCCCACGGAACGGCGCACACCCCAGCTTCGCCGGCGGCACTTGTGGGCCGCCGACCGCATTTCTCTGCGCCTGCGACTCCGCACCCATATCTCCATCGTGCATCTCGACATCCTGCGATCCACCTCGGCTTACCTATAAAACAAAACAAACCAAGTATTTAGTATTGAATAACGACAAAAGCGCAGCCAGATGGGAGTGGGAGACGCACCACTTCGGTCGGCGTGCGGTTCTGCAATTCGGAGTCGGAGCGACGGAGTTCGCCTGGCAGTGGGATGCGCTGCACGAATGAATGCAAGATATGTGTTAGTACCAGAGAAGAGAAAGATGCGCGGAATTACTTACCTCTTTCTCTTTCGGCGCAGAACCACTATCAACAAACATAGACATACCCTCAGACATCCTCCCCGCCTCCACCGGCCGAACTACAGCCGTAGGTGTCACGGACTTGCGCTTAGTCTGCACAAAATCCACCACATTAATATGTACTCAATTCAATTCAATCCCATTCATTTGAAGCAACGTACCTGCGCTATCTTGGCGGGACCCTCGCTGGGCTTAGCCTTTGCCTTTGCGGGAATGTCGACGGGAACGACGTGCAGTTGTTCTTGCGATAGACGTCGACTCCTCTGCACATGAAGAATTAAAATGATGAATAGATAATTGAGCAGCACGCACCGACGCAGCCGTCTCGACCTGAACCCCACTCCCAAGCACACGATGCCGGCCGCCTCCGAGGGGGATACGCTGTGAACATATATATAGACATCCCGATGATTAGCACGGTTTGGCGGGCGGGCGAGCGGGAAGATGGAAGAGAAGAATGAAAAGGGATAACGTGAAGAAAACGGATAACATAATATGATGCAGGCGGGTAGGTTCGAAAACGCACCGAAATGAGCGCAGCGAGCGATACAGACCCACGCACAGGTGCGGGTGCGGGTGCGGTGGCGAGTTCAGCGGCGGCGGCGGCGGCGTTGGCCGTGCCTACGGGACCTCGACCTTGGACTCGGACGGGCGGGGTCTTTTTCAGTGGCTTGGCTTTGTCTTCGGGAACTGGCACTTGCACTTGCACTTGGACGGGTGCGGACGCGGTTTTTTTATGCGGCGGGGGCTGGGCAGCGGGCGTGGATGACTTGCGCTTGCGTGCGTTCCGAGTCTGGGACAACGTCAGAGAAAAATAACTGACTTTTAATGTCCACATACCGGTGGTGTTGGCTCCGCGGGATCGGGTGTCCCTGTTTGAATCTGCGATGGAATTAGACGACTCTGATACTTGTCAGGATGAGAAAATTACCTTTGGTACGGGCGGCGCCTCGACTGATATGGGTACCTGAGGATCAACTGGTACAGGTACCTGTGTCCTCATTTCGGGTGACTCCTGTTGCCGTCAGCATTCCCGCATGATGTTCAGAATGTTATTCAGATACGCACCTCAACCCACTCAAACGTCCCCTTTTCTTCATCGAATACAAATCCGCGCATATACTCCGCCGCGGATATCCCATTGGCGACTTCTTCCTTCGTGATTGCGAAGCCCTTATGGCCTTTCAGCACCCATTGGCCCCAGCCTATGCGCATAAAAGAAAATGTTCATGCCATCATCATAGATAAATAAACGCCACTCACCCAGCTTGAGCACATCCCCCTCGTATTCCTCCTCCTCGAATTCCCTCCAAAAATCACGCACAAACTCATCCCGCATCACCAACCACCGATGCCAATACCGCCTCAGCGCCCTATCGAACGACGCACACCGCCAGCCTCTATCCATGCTCCCGCACTCCTTCGCAGCGCGCGCGCCGGAAACGAGAGTCGCACACAGCCGTGCGACGTGCAGGATGTCCATTTTGACGGCGTCCCATTCGCGCTGGCGGTCCACCTCCTCGTCCTCGCTCGGCTTGAGCACGAGCGCGACGGACATCCACAGGAACTTGAGCACCCACAATAGCGGAATGCGGTACCCGCGCGGCAGCGCCACCTCCGTACCGTCCGCACAGCACACGAGCACCCACGGCTCCATCGTCGAGATCGCGCGCGGGGGGATGCTGAGCACGTGCGCACGCAGAAAGCGGATGATGGAGAGGTCGTCCCATGTTTTTACCGGGCGTGCGGATAAACCGGAGCTCATCGGGGTGGCGCCAGGTCCTCGTCAGGGCCGGAGCCGCACTTCCACTCGGCACGGTGGAGCCTATGGATGCGGGGATTCGGAGTTTCACTGGGGCGGAGATGGACTGGGTGCTTGTGGGGGTGGTGGACGGGATCGGTGCGGTGGCAGGGCCGGAGGAGGGTTGTTCCCGATGACGATTGGGCGTTGGTGCGCATCTCGCCTTGCGCGGCGCATGGGGGTGGTGTCTACGCGAGGCATCCGAGTCTAGCGGGAAAACCGTTGGAAAAGGGGCAAAAGCGAAGCGTTCAGATATCGGCGCACCTTCAGCCTATGCAGCTATCTAACAGTACTATACAGTTGTAAAAGGGTCTCTTGAAACGAGACGAAGGGGAGGGAAGAGGGAAGATGATGTAAGAGGGAGAGAGGCGAGGCCAAATAATGACCAAACACGCAGCAAAAAGGAGGGTGAAGGCCTTTGTCGTTTCGGTCCTATCCACTGCGTAAACAGGCTCTGCATGCTATCCACTGCTCTGTTCAACAGACTGCGGGCGTCTGTGCGGCGTCGCTGCCTGCTTGCACGATCATCTCGGCGCGCCGCGCTCGCCGTTGCTATCGATATGCATCACGCCCAGTACTAGTGTCATGCCACCTCCCCATGTTCTTCCCCAGCTCGCTCGTCTCTTGTGAATATTCCTCACATCTGAAGCTCAGCGGAGACCGTACGTAGAATCGGATAGCTTGAGAACGAGTGGCATGCAGCACCACACACGTGCAGATTATAAGCAATCTAACTACAGGGGTGAACCTCGAAAGTATATATCTTGAATGGATACTCTTCTGTGCAGATCCACCCTCGAAGATAGTACGGCTCGAGAATGAGGCTGAAGCCCAAGGAGGCATACAGCTAGCCAATGCAAAAAAACAAAAAAACGGATATCGAAACCGCACATCGATAGCACTCATCGATTCAATTCCTCCCTTCCTTCATTCCCCTTGCCATAAAACCCAAGAGACCAGCGGCATCGCACCTCTCTTGCCTTCCTCGCAGGAAGCGAGAACGATGTACTGGCAGGACAGGGTGACGTGGCGTTGGAGTCATCGGATAATAATGCGCCGCTCCGCATCGGCGAAGTCGATTGATGCCGGACGTTGCCGCGTTTCAATCACCGCATGCGGAATGCATCTGCACATGCTCGCTCGGGGGTCAGGCCGGGCTGTGAAAAAGTGTCCTGAGGGTTCGGGTACTTGCCTTCTGGAGGATTTGTTACACAGAGTTTTCTACTTTCACTCGGTGTTCCGTCTTGAAAATCTCGCCGAAGGACTCGCAATTCCCAGCGCTTTGACTTAGGCATTTATCTCGAGAGCAGAAATTATAAATATAAACGCTCCGGATCCCCAGCATCCGACCACCTTGTCAACTTGACATCCTTTCTCGGCACTTTACGCACAGAAGCTACGCACAACTACGGCATCCTTCACACCCAGAAAAATGCTGATGGCATACGGAATGCACCTGCACAGCCTATCACTCCAGAATCTGATGCGGCAGAGCACCCCGTTCGACTCGGGGTCAGGCCATGCGATCGCGGAGTCTTTGTTCTTCCACCTCACATTGTCTTTTTTTTTTGTGTTCTTGGGGTAACATGATCCATGAAGCTTTTTCACAAGGTCCTGTCCAATTGGTTATCTGTTACAAGGTGGACCTCCGCTTCGCTCCGGAATATGAATGCAAGAAAAAAAACCGCGAATAGCCACGTATTGACGTAGCATGAAAGACAAACGAACCAAATCCGACATGCACTGACATTCACCAAATTTACAGCACGAAGAATATGAGACTTACTTCACTGCAGTGGAACATTGAACATAGGAATACCACGTATTGTGGACGAATAACAAACCTGGGGAGGAGTTCGGTCATTGGAATTAAATCCCGTTGCATCTCGACCTTGAACAATGGCGAGCAGCAGTCAGAATGATTAGCACCGCACTAAATGCTTGAAAGATTTGCGTAGTAGAAAAGCTGAGAAACCGGGCACGAAAAGTGGTTTTTCCTGAAATTCACGGATGGTGAAGTAGCCCGAACCATGTATGAGCGGGGAATGGATATTGGTGATTACCCGCACCGTTCGAGGAACTCCGGAGCCGACCAGTGGTTTGAAGAATAAAATTTAGTGTCCGCTACAATCCAAGCCAGAGCCAACAGATCAGTTGCGACTCAACCCAGAACAAAAATGATCCCCAGTAGCAGATAGAAGCGTTAAGGGACCTAGGCAGGAACTGTCCCAGAAACTGTCCCAGAAGAATGTTGCAATTCCGGTAATTTGGGACCCGAGAGAAATGGAGGAGAGGTTGCCATTCCGAACCAAGGGAAGTGGGTCTTTTATGTCTCGAGTACCTTGCGGGGACGACGTACCCTGCATGCCTGATAACAATGGAATTAGGCTGCACCGTGGCCAGCACAAACTGCGACCATCTACAGCCTGTCAAGAAGAAACTGCGCGCAGGTTAGTTGTTGCGCTCATGGCGTGAAATTAAACTGCACGGAGGTGATTTGAGGCGGAGAAATGAGAGAAATGAGAACTGCGAGACAGCCGGAAGTAAGGAGATATGCCAGATGGGGATGTGCCCAAAGAGATACAAAGAATCGCGGAGGTAATCGTAAAGAACAAGTAAATTAATGGCGTACGCGTACTCCCGGCACGCAGCAGGCTAAAAGAAAGGTATCGCCTGCATTGATCTGAAGTGCACAGCAAGTTACAAATGAACGGAGGTGGATGCAGTGGGCCACCAGAGAGCGACGAAAGGACATAGACTCGTGACCAGTCTGCGCTACGGCAAATCTTAGTGCAAGCACTATGCCGTTGGCAGACTGGTACAACTCGGGACATGTCAAAAGGCTGCGCCCGGAGCTTGAAATTCTTAAGTGGTGCCGATCATGCCGTCAAAGTTATCTTCGGTGATCTCGGTCCGAAAATTGACTTTCTCAATTAAAATCGCCCTGCGTGTTTGGCCTGACCATGGATTTAGATGGAAATTCTGAGTAGACATAAATGAAGCTATGTACATTCCATCCACATCTCCAGCTTTGACCAAGAAAAAGTAATAAGATTTGAGTCCAGCACAAGCAAGATCAAAGATTTCAAACTCCGGGCTGATCAGCCCTTTGACATGTCCCGAGTTGTACCAGTCTGCCTACGACATAGTGCTTGCACTAAGATTTGCCGTTGTAGGGCAGACTGGTAACGAGGCTAGAAAGGACATGTGATAGATGGGGGCGCGCAAACATGTACAATGACACGCTGAGGTAGTCGTTAAAGAACGGTTAATGCAGTTAATACTACTCCCTGTGGAAGAAATTTATACATATACACATTCAGGGAGGTTGCCATACTTCAATCAACCTCGGTCGCCGATTTCCCTGTCCAGGTCTTGTTGTTGTTGGAGAGCAGGGAAAGGCCCGAGAGCATTTGGGATGCATCTACGCCGCTCCAGTGGAAAGGGGTATATGTAGAGTTCCCCGTTCAACTCTGGGTCGAGTCATTCTGTTTGCTTGGAAGGTTTTTTTTTTTGGCTGATTCCGTGCGAAGATTTGGTTGAGTCGTTGTACCAGGATTGAGGCAGATACTGTACGTAGTTTCAGTGATCCTGTTCAGTAGAGGATATGGTTCACTCCCCGTTCTCACATCAGCTGGTCAGAGATAATAATCTTGAGTCATGCTGGAACAGACTAGGCGCATCTCACATGGATTATCAACGCCTCCCAGTAACCCTACGCGTGCCACCGATCTATGCGCAACTCCTTACCGTTTGCCTTGTTTGTCAATTTGGGGAAGCTTCCTCTGTCCCGACTTTACACATAGAAAAAACACATCCAACCACGGTGTCCCTCACACCCAGGAACGGCCTGATAGCATACGGAATGCGCCTGCACAGCATATGACTCCAGAATCTGAGGCAGCAGAGCACCCCCGTTCAACTCGGGGTCAGGCCATTCTGCATGCGCCATTATATTCTTTTTTTCCCGCTTCTTCTTCATGTGTGTTTTTTTTCTTTCTAAGGAGCGCATAAGGTTTTTCCAAGGGCTCTTGCCGATCGTGTCATATGGTTGGTTCCGTGCTGAACATACATTACCGACCGAGGATCAGGCAAACTTGGTTACCCATTGCCAAAATGAAAGTTCTGCACTTCCCTGGTTCGAGGGAAAGGCCCGATGGTATGCGGCATGCATATACACCCAATATTTAGATGGAATCCAAGGATAGGTATACCTCGAGTCGAACGGGGTCAGACCAATTCGAAATTCCGAATATGCGTTGTTGTATTTTCCTTTTTATTCATTTGGGTAAGTCTTTCCGATTGGGAGGCCTGCGAGAAAGGAGATCCCCATGGTGCATCCAATGGCAATATTGCCTTAGGTCTTTCTGATAATATGATCATGACAATCGTGATACTCCCCTTGAAGGATACATAGACTAGGAAAATGCCTTCCACACACAATCGTACAACTAGAAGACGCAGAAGAAAAGAATCAGCCCCAGCTGCACATTCATGATGAATTTAAAGGTCTTTGAGACGAGGAGCATCTCCTCATCAATACTCGATGCCTCGGCTCGATCATCCTCTTCTAAACAGGAATTCTCAGCATCCACCACCACTTCATGATGTCAGACACAGACGTGATGATTTTTCTGAAGAATTGTGGCTCACCGTAGACGAATGGGGACTTCATCTCATCGGAGAGCTCATAAATTGGGAAATCTAGATGGCACGCGACATCCTGACTATCAGGATCCAAGCCTTTAGCTTGGTGGAATTGACGGAGCCCAGCGTATACACTGGCATCCCATGAGCGGCCCCACGCGTATGTTGTGAGCTTCAGAGACGGGAACCCGAGTTGACTTGCTGCGTCCGTTCCGAGACGTTCGACACCTGCTGTGTCGATTGACCAATATGCTGGGCAGTCAGGCCATCCGAATAACAAGAGTCCGGTTTGAAGTTTATTTACTGGGCAGGTAAATAAGTAAGCCTTAGGGGCATCTTCTGTAGTCGCCGAAATTCCGATCTCGAACCAAGTCCGATGCACGAGAACTGTTTGAACAAATAATGTGCCATATAAGTTCAAACATATTTTGAAAACGCACAATAATTCTCAAAGTCGGACGTGATTCTGAGGCGGTTGAAAATATGATTCTCTTGGCTAAGCCAAGATCGCCCCCGAGAGTAGGACCACATGTTTACCGAGAGAGTGCGGTCAGACACGTCTCCGGAGTTGAAACTTGAGAACAAATTTAGTTGTGTTGGATCACCTTCCAGGCAAAACAAAACAAATACCGGGTCCAACCATCCTGCATGACATCTCCTTCCGAGTCACCGCAGTCGATCTCTCCATCTGCAGGTTTACCGTCATGTCCTTGGATATGGTGATAGTTCGTGTTTGTGATAGCTCCAAAAAACATGTGGTGATACTGTTTCAGACTCCGACAATTAATCACCATGGCCGCCTGGTCTGGTGCATCCAAAGAAATGATTCCTTTTGGGCGAGATATTTCGTTGACATTGTGATCACTGCGTTCAGGACGCCCGTAGGCAGAAGGTCCAAGAGAAGGTTTGCCTACCCCCAGAGGCAGACCCGGGGTAGGGTGACTATGCCTATTTCTGCCAAAGTCTGGGAAGGTCAGCTCCTCGTTTCCAGCGGTCGCATACCAATCAGTGAACCCACACAATTGTACATAAGTTTGTGCATAAGCGGTGAGAGTTGTGCGAATTTTCTTCCGGTGATTTGATCATGCCGTCACAATGCCGTCAGCCGAGCAAGAGCCGAATGACTTAGGCCCAACATCACCTTCAATTTTTGTGACTCTACCTAAAGAAAATGATGCCCAATCATCATACTGCATAGTATGAGCGAAAATAATTTCGCCATGCCCACCAGCGTTGGGAATCCGTGATTGCAGGGTGCCGTGAAGCTTCGGTTATCAAGAATTATGTTGTGTAGAGCACGTAAAATAATCCACCGTGCATACAGGCGGGCTCCTGAATGTAGAAACGTTGACAGTGGGAGGAGCTGGTCGTGTCTGTTAATTTCTGTCGTGGCACGTAGGCAAAGGGAGGAAGGTTCTGCCCAGGACCAGGTCGGCTAAGGGAGGCAGACCTATGCCGATGTGATCGCGGCCGGTCTCGGCACGTCGGCACAGGGCCACCCAGGGACACAGGATTGGTCTACGGGCCGCCGGAACGCAGTGAATACCAGTCATCATTGCTGGGTATGAGATCTACGCAGAGGCGGCCATTTGGGCGACGTATCCAAAACGTGCACTGATCGTGGTACTGGGATCTTTGTTCCGGGCGTTAGGTAAAACCAAAATGACCTGACTCACCAATAATCGTGTAAAAATCGAGTCAAGATAGTTTTACACCTCCTACGACAGTATCAGGGGCCGAAAATGTGAGTCGAACTTTCATACTCCGAACCCATTGCTCTACAATGAAATTGATATTCGTCAATCGAGAAGAATGTCAGATAAACATACACAGAGTCCGTGGATACACACGGTGAAGATAGGTAAATGATGATACAGGTCCAGAAAGTGCTCGAGCAGCATCAGATCTAATTCGGGGCCAATTTCAGTAAGTCGCCTTAGCAAATTTAGTTGCGCACCGTCATTAAACACAGCAACATGCATCGTCGACGAAGTTGCGAAACGACTCAGTTGGACATAATTCGGATGGCTGAGAGGTTAGTTTCATTTTCTTGCTGAAGAGCACAGTTCTTCCCGTACCGAAGCCATGAGTAACGGTGTATGTCCTCCCGCCATTCCTGCTGAGAATAAACAGACAATACAACGAGAACGCGATGTAAAACACCTCCTGGGCGCCCTCTCCTTGATATACCGCTACGTCCGACTTTCGACCAACGATTTTCGCGGTATATAATCGTCTGATACGCGCCCGTTCAGGTTGGTGATTTATGACACCGGTGTTGTTCAAGAAAACTTCTCGTTGCAGGTCTATGTCCCCCAGTGGGATCATGCGGGATTCTGGCTAATATGTAGCGTATTCCTGTCGTATTTGTCGTATTCATGGAGATACATACCATGCGGCATGGATGGAGCAATAGCTGTGATGCTGGTGAAGGTTCCGCCTCCTACAACGAAGTGCTGCGAGTCGGAAAAGATGGAGCCGCCGCATCTAGACCAAGTATCACTAATGGCGGACGATGCGCATGCGAGAGTAAGAAGGACTCACGAGGCAGATCCAGAATCGTCGGTGGTCCCCTGAGACATAAACTCGGCCTCCGCATGGGGTTCACTGTTCATGGGGGTTGCCGATGGTGGTGGAGGAGGAAGACGAGTCAAGCGCCAAGATAACCGTAAGCACCAAGGCAACAGCACTTGAGGAAGACACGCGACAGCTGTTGGGCATCTGGAATTCCACGAGCCACTTGATCGAGATTTTGATGCCTCCATAAAAATCTTGTTGCATTTTCTCCGACTAACCTCTGGTGTGTTCCAATGTATCCTGCTATGACACGAGTTTCACAATCAATTCTGATGATAACTGGTTAAAGGTGTGGGGTCATTATCCCAGTTGCATCCACATTTAAATCGGGTAATCGTGCGCGGTCAGGGATGAGTGTAGCGCAGATTCCCTTAGGGGCCAAGGATATTCTGGCGAAATCGTTCCCGAGCTTCAGAAGGAAATGAGGTCGTTACTGTAATCTCGGGATCTCGAAAAAAGTTGAATACACAATTCAATGCTGTGATATCGAACACCGATGAAGGCTTACCGTGAAACGATTCCGTGATTCTTAATCCAATACCAGGATAACCATTCCTAAGTTTATCGACGAGGGTGGGGGCAATAATCGATTGGACCTGTGTTCAAATTTGTGTACCTGCGATGACAGAAAATCCATTCTGATGCTTAGCCCATACACATTCCACTTGGAAAAAATTATATTATGCAGATAACATCACGCAGGAAATAATGTATGTGAACAGAGTGAGATGAAACAATATTAATCCGTTCCTCGATGCTTCTCTCGCGGCCTCACTTTGTCATTCCGTAACGCCAATGGCCTCGGCCTGCCATTCGTCCTCTCATACACACCACACGCATTGCACACCTGCGCACCCGCCCGATTACGCCGCCACGTCGAAGTCTTGCGCGTGCCGCAATTACTGCACTCCGGCCCGTCGTACTCGCCCTCCGAGTCGCCGCCTCGCGGGTCCTCGTTGTCCACGTCAATTAGCTTCTGCGGGCGGAGATGCTGGCGCTGGGCCAGATACACGCCGCACGCATTGCACAGCGTCTTGTGCGTGCGCGGGTCGCGGCGCCACGTCGGCGTGGATGTCGCGCGGCAATGCGAGCATACCTTGCGGCTGATATTGGCGTCCTGGTCTCCGGATGCCTCGGTGAGGAGAATCTGAGCATGCGGCGGGGACGGGTGATAGGGTTGTGGATTATTCGGGTATGGATTATGATGTCGCGGGTCGTGATAACTGTGGCCCCCCGGAGGTGGCATGCTGGCGTGCGAAGAGGTAGCCCACTGTTGGGTTGGTGGTGCCGAGTTCCACGTCGCACTATAGGCGCTCGAAGGGTATGCAGGGGTAGGAGGGGGACTTCGAAATTGCTGATTCTGGGAAGCGTGGTGGTTGATAGACGACGAATGTATGAAGGTATTCCCGGGATCAACGTAGCCGGAGTTGAATATTGGGGCTTGTTGTGGATTCATTGAATGAACCGGCGGTCCAGGTTGAGTTTGAGTATAGGCAGTCGGTGGATATCCGGCTCCAACTCGAGGATACGATCCTGCATTGCGAGGTTCTGATAACTCGCCGTCAGAAACGGCCAGGAAGCATCAAGTTCCGTACCTGAGTGCCACGAAGGGAGATGTTGAGATGAGGACCCCCACTGGCTGGGAGTCGAGTTCGGATAACCTTGCGTCATGTGCTGCTGGTATTCGTCGTCTCCGACAATCGACTGGAAGGGGGGACGATTATAAGCCATGCTATAGTTGATTGCAGGCACGCATATCCGTCCGTTTTTATGCGGCGATCCTGCAACGAGTCATACTCAGCACTGGAATCCATCCGGCGCAGAATGCGGACCTGTCGTTCAACGGCTGCGCTCAAACGTATCTGACCCCGATAGTGCTGAGTTCCGCATCTACGGCGTTCGACGAATGGGGTGAGATTGCCTCTCAGCTCATAGGCGAGATTAACGCGTACCAATAGTTACTAGTAACTACCAGGAGCTTTTCAGTGTAAGGTTTTTGCAAAGTCATAGATAGCTCCGCACCACAATGACTCACACCTACATTTATTGCCTCTGACCAATTTACCGACCACCCACGGCCGTCAAGGTGGCACCAAATGCTCCTTTGCAAAAGGCCCGCTTCCCCTGCTGCAATCTTTGGAGCGTCTCCGACTTTACGCAGTTCTTTGAGGACCCAGAGTCCATCCGGCCCCTTCACGCGACAAAAAACAGGCACCGTCCACTCATCCCAAATTGGTAATGGGCTGCCAAAGAAATGACTCATACTTTTGAAGACACTGTGCGCTGTGTACATCCTAAGTGCGACCCCAAAACAGAGGTGTGAGTGCTGTCAGATTGGCGGTGCATGTCAGTGGGTGTGTCCCATCCAGATAAATTCCTGGTGATTGCCTGAAAAATTGAAAACGCATCCTGTCAATCAACGGGGATCCTGATCGGCAATGACGCATCGAGAGTCAATTTTCTTTTGATTAATGGCAGCGAGAAGCGAACCGCGCAAATCCCTTGAAAGCCGCACAGCAAATCTAATCAATCCGTGAGAAACGTACTCGCGTCGGCAACGCGTCGGAGCCTTCCGATTTTTGTCAAGACGCTGGAGTCAATTCAACCTACCTGAAAACCGCAAAAGATAGCCATCTGCGGTACGCTGGAGGCAAATGAGCCCAGGCCGCCGCGTTGAAGTGACCGCGACGTACCGCAGCCCACATACGAACATCCTGCATTTAGGAGAGGCATTCAAGGCAGCAAACCAAAAGAAGGTCCTTTGCTTGAGTGACAAAGAGGAAGGACTCGGATACAGAAGGAACGAGCTGCTGCCACTGGCCAGTCTGCATGAAAGCGGAAGCATAAGGGAGGCGGCATCTCGGCACCGATCCTTAGTCGACATCAGTACAGCCTTCCGAGTATGTCTTTCTGTTCTGCACCACCACCTCCATGGAACGCTGCAACCCCTTGGAAATTCAGGAGCTCCTGGCTCACTGTATCAGGTTCCTCTCACAACCCACATCCGATCTCCGGGCTTGCGTTGCCCGCACCTAGGTCATGCGGCTCAATCAAATCTTTTTCGAGCTCCGCATTTAACAAACCCCCATTTAAAGTCTTCAGACCGCCTCTGGTTACGATTCCATGGCACATTGGTGACGTCCCGGCATCTCATTCTACACGTCCGAGAGCTGACGGTCAAGGCATATTCCGACCAGATCACCTCAACGACGCTTGAAAAGATTTGTAATTTTCCGTTTACACACCTAGAGGGTGTATCCCTTTTCTGGACTCCATCTTTCTGGCCACACACGATCCAGCATGTATTTGTTAATAACTTGCCCACTCTCCGCCACCTGTAAATATCCACGCTGCTCATTTGCCCTCCTTTATGCAAATATGGGTGCGCTGTCAGTGCTCCCCCGCGATTCGACACCTCGATCTCATTTGTAGCCGTAACTTGTCTGGTCCTACTCTTCCTGGAATTCCAGAGCGTGTCGCGCCTATCCGGCTTCTCTCGCTTAGGGCGGTATTCTTCCAATGGTGGAACGACAGCGATGAGGGTCGACACGAATTATACCCCTTGGCACTGTATCGCTTCGATCTCTCGCATCTCAGAGCCCTTTTCATCCGTGATGATACGAGGGATCGTTGGGCAAGATTTTCCATTCAAACATTTAAACTGTTGAAGCTCTCGACGTTCTGGCCACGCTGAGCACCCCACTTGCCCCAAAATCCCAGGTTGGCTGATTACCTGATCAGCAATACGGAAGGCCAGCCGATCTCTCTTGGTTCCCAAATCTCACACTTCTCCGCATTACTATGGATGCGTACCTGGTGGAGATGGTACTGGTGACGCTTTCCACAATTTCTCCTTCGCATCTCATCCACGCCATCGTGATCTCCCTCGATTCCAGCTGAATAGTACCGAATATGCGCAGCTCGACTCCACACTTTCGACTCTTCCTATGCAGCATCTACCTACTGTTGTGGAAATCTTTATGATTCCGACACCCGAGGCAGCGATCCCATTATTCCTCGGACTAATTTCACGAGACATGGTAAGTGGCTTGGTCTGTCGTGTCCTAAGCGTTGATTCGCCATGTAGATTCGCTTGGTTGAATGTGACGAGGATATGATCGACAGCTGGTGGGAGGCAAGCCACACTTCGAACAGTGATTTCCTCTGCATCTAACCAACAACTTTCACAGTGCTTAGTCGATCCGTTGTGATGTTGCATGTTCGCACTACGTGTCAAGCATTCCGTGTCCTACACTCGGTCTCGCCCCAATTTGGGGACGGGGTTGATTAGTCTAATGATGGCCTTATGTAACGGACACTTCCCGTCCGGATAACGGCGTGGCGGCGCACGTATTACACGACCGTTCGCGAACGCGCCCCGCAGTCCCTTCAATTTTATGCACTGTTTCTGCTATTATCTTTTGACTATATGTGCTTGACTTGGACTTTTTTTGGCGCCCCGCTATGAATTGTCTGAGTCCGCCAAAGACCCCGGATTTTGGCCTCGAAAATCCTATGTTCTGGCGACGTTTGGGCCTCAAAACTCTCATTTTGGACAAGGGTGATTTCTTCAAAATTTCCATAGAACGTGCGGACCGAGCCGAGCCCCGTGTCCGCTGCATTTCTTTAATCCAAGTTTAATCCCATAACTGCAAGCCCACTCGGAGTTAAATGCCTCTACTTGGCAAACTTCCAGAGTCCTCTCTTTTGGACTAGGAAATCCGAACATCAAAAATCCTATTTTCCGGACAATCCTTGGCGGGTCTTTCAAGAGGCCTCGCAGTTGACCTCGAATTGATGTCTCCCAATCAGCGTAGTTCCTTGAGGCAAACAGAATACCAGAATTGGTGCAAGCCTTTGCATGGTACAGGCAGTGACCGCAGCTCATAAGAAATTGGTTCTTCATCTCAACTCCCAGACAAATTTTAAACTGATTGCATCCCTATACGGCCAAATAATTTCCGAACTTTCCGAGATGTGCGGCCAGGTAAGGAGTCCAGGACTCAGCATACACAAGTCAAAAGTCTTTTTATTTACTGTGTTACTGTACACTGCAGTAACCTGAATCACTATAGATTTCATAAAGCAGTCACCAATGAATGAATGAACTTACAACTTTCTTTCCGGAAGCTCATCAGCTCAGCAGAGGTAGTGTACGGATCATGCAGTTGTATTATAATCGGCAGTCCTCTTAACCTTCTGAAATGAAATGGCAAGAAATGCGGTAAGACACATATTTGCCAGCAGGCCTCAGCTATCGATTCACAGACGAGCGCAAAGTAGAAACGTAGAGAAACGCAGCCATGGATTGGCAGGAAGCGAGTGGTTCCGTGTCAATCAGCTGTCATTACCTAATGCCATCATTAGACTAATCAACCCTATACTCCCCCAATTTGCATTTCCCAAGCGTGACAGAAATGGATATTGCATCGGCAGATAATTGCGTAAGCGGGGTGTTAAATTGGATGTATCGCAGCCGGCGTAGTGGAGGGCTGTTGGAGGCAGGGTGTTTCAGACATCCCGATTTGAGGCCCAACTTGGGTCCCAACTTCGGCCCCAACTTCGCTCGAAGTTGAAACTTGCAATAGCTCGGCAACGAAGTTGGATGTCAAGTCGGGCATCGGACCACGACTTGACATCCAACTTCGACCCCAAGTTCAAGTCCCAACTTCACCGAACCTATTTGGGGTGGTCGTTCTGCATCCCGGGACAAAATCATGTCAAGTTGAGTCTTGAGTTGGGGACGAAGTTGGGACCTAAGTTGGGATGAAAAAGGAGATGTCTGAGTAACCATAAGTTATTCTGTGCATATAAAAGTGATGATCTTTGCGGTATTTCCGAATGCCGCAAGGTATTGGAAGCGGTCTCGGTTAGCCTCGGGTATTGAGTCTGCTCGTAATTCATTTTCAGCGATAACGATGGAAGGCGTTGGAGAGGAAGAAATTTGCTGACAAAACCCCATTGCAGGTGTTTCTTTTGCTTGAGGATATGTTTTCATATGATGTTTCTCTGTTTATATGGGGTTTGAACTACAAAATACAATAATACATATGGGATTTGCCTAGTCTGAACAGAGTACTCGAGTACCATCCTCAACTTTTTCCCATGGTCCCCGTCACTAAGGCGGAAGTTCTTCGTCTTGATCATGATTTATTGCTTTTCCACGTCCTGAAATATCGGAGCATTTCATTATCACGCCGGTTATCTGGAAGATACCATACCATTGATCTCCCCGCGCATTCACAAAGGTTATGGTCGTGGTGTCCGTTTTGTGATCCGGAGATCCAAAGGAGATGTCCGACACAACGTTGCTGGATTTTCGGAATTGCTGCCGGCCGTTGAGTCTGCTGGATTTAAAAAAATTCCAGGCACGATGTCGAGAGACTCACGAGGCGAGCATTGCGTTGGAGAATACTGTATGGTACATCGACAGATGAGCGAATATCCTGTGGGAGAAAATAAAAGGCCCTACGTTTGGCTTGAATCATGAAGACACCAGCCCAAACGACTAGCAGAGTATCAGACCCTATAATCGTGGGCCGCAGATGGAGCGCCTACAATCGGTTCGTGTCATGAACTGGGAGAGAGCCTCAGATAGCTATCCATGGACGGGGGTGGAGATTCAATCTCACCAGTATTATTTGAATAAGGCTCGCTGCACTATACACAATCAATTGCACAATTCTCTCCTTGGACACCCGAGCATACCTCGTGAGGATTGTCGATTCTACGATGGTGATCGGTGATTATCAGGCGGAAAATTGCCCGAAGTTGTCGCAATCTCACCGATGGCCCACAAAATAAGTTTATCCACCATCGTCCGAGTCCTGTGCTATTTTCAGTCTCCTCCAAAGCGCCGAGTCGCGAACACTCTCACCTTTTCGAATCAATCGAGCGCATGTTCCAGAGGCATATGCACAATGACGCCGTGATGAGGATATCCACACTCAGGTCGAGCGAAAGCGACGCGGACACGAGCCACCGCCACTCGAAGATGATAGAAATGCGGGAATAATGCATCATGAGCGCAACGAGGCCGATGTGACCCACAAAGCGCAGGAGGCCAAGGATGCAGGCAAGGGCCATGACATACCACTGGCCCGACAACACACGTACGCGGTTCGCGAAGAAGGTCTGAGAGACGATGTGAGAGCTATGCGCTGAGTCATAGCGAATGCTTACTGACCTGGACAACAGTATAAATAAGTGCAGCAAAAAGGATTGTGGTTTCTTCGGAATGCGGGGGATTGAGAATGTGGACGGGCTGGCCGTAGAACGTGACAGTCTGTGAATAAAGCTAGGAGCATGTCAGAACCAAATAGTTCAATGGTGTAGCAATTTCCACCTACCGCATGCCAGGCCGATACAGTGTGCCCGAGTTCCAGAACCCTGGAAAAAACCTGAGAGGTGGTCTGACTATATGGTCCGTGAACCTCACCAGACGAGTGCAACCTACATATGCGCATGTCAGAACTTCCAACCCAAAGGACAGATCCAGGGCTACGCACGGTGGCCTTCAAAAATTTTGAATCTTTGGGAAAGTCACGGTAATAATTGAACGTCTGAAGCGTCTCAAGCCCAAACAGGAAGGCACCCAGCACGGCACCAATTTCAATGGCACCGAGGCTTCCGTTCAGGTCAACAGAAGAAGGAATATCGGACATAACAGAGTGGCATCAACTTGGGGAGCAAGGACTGGAAGGAGAGCGTTTATGTACTAGGCTTCAGAAGCCACGCGTGGTATCATTGCTGTGTTCATAACTGGTCATCAAGGTGCAATCTCTCTTCGCGTGAGATAAAAGTCCGCATAGCGGCCTGTGCCGTCTCTGCCGTGAGTGGCAGCTCGGAGGATGGAGGGCCATGAAGCGCTTCGATTTATACATCACCAAATGAGGGAAATGGTCAAGATGGTCCTTCGTCTTGTTACCATGATCAAGGCAGTTTGACAGTCCGTTGACCAAACACCGATCGGGCACTTGCGAGTCGTGTGACCGAGCCTAATATTACCTCCAAACTTCAAAGATAAGGAACACTATTCTTTTTGCCATTCGTGTGCTGTATTTGGGAGCCGCTTCAAGGAACTCTCTTATAAACAGATACTACATAGGTCTGACTCCACTTCGTTGGTTTTATCCGAGAACTGCGGGAGCTGAGCGAGTTTTGACTTGGCTCCACCTTATCATTCAGAGAAACGATATTTGGTTATAGGTGAGGAAATAAAATTACATCATCAGATTCCGCGGAGAAATGATTCATCATACCCTTTTTGCTGTATATATGCCCAGATGATAACTTATAAGATGGACAGATGTTAAGTGCCTGACTGTCGCGGGAGTGCCACTAGTCCGACGGTTCTGAGGAAGCCGGTTGTCTAATGCTGAATCGAACATGATGAGCCGAGTACATCCGTCGCGTCGTCAAACTGGGACCCGTCTACTCCGGCATAGCACTGGCAGTGTACACTAAAATTGGCCGTCGTAGGCCCGTCTTTACAATGTTCAGATCGCTGTGGGATGCAATGGACAGGAGCGAGGGAAAATCACCAGACGTGTGCCATCTCTTCAAGTCTTCTTCCTCATGCAATAGGTCCGACTCACTCCAGACATCACCACGTCTTGATTACGGAGAAAGGGGCCCGATTGCTATCAGAATCATGAGTTCTTGTCACAGAAAGGATTCTTGATCCGGCGCAGCTGGTGCCAGTGTCAGTATTGGCTGCATTCGCGTAGTATGCGCGTCGACCACAGGAATAGATCGTGGAAGCATAAATTCATATTGCGACGTCGCCGGCTCTCCGCGTAAGATTGAGGTCGGTAAGCTTGCTGAGACAGACTCAACAAGACAATAATTTGAGGGAGCTAGCTGCAAGTCGGTAAACGCCGTTTTGCTCGATTATTGTCGGGTTCCTGCGTGCAGAGTCAAGTATACATCGGACCAACATCGGACTGGAATCGCTCGATGCTGCACCGAGCCTACCTCATTAAACGCTCTCTTCACTGGCCATCGATCTACGTGTAAGTTTCCAAGCGCCATCCACAAGCTGCGAGGCTCATCCACTTGGGGTGAAGGAAGGGAAGTGGAAAGTAAGACGAAATGCCGTCAATTGTTTGTTGATGCGCACAAGGACGTCCGATGTGTGACCGTCCGTGACGACAAACCATTGACAAACCATCATCTACTCGCATTCTCAAAACATGATGACCAGTTCCAGCTGCGAAACTGTACAAGATCCACCCGGCGGCAGCCTCGTTAACCAAAACTGTCCAATCTTGATGATCCCTCCCGAGATTACAGCTGAAATATTTACACATTGTCTCCCCGATTCCATTTCCCCTCCCGAACTCGACGCAGCGCCGCTCCTCCTTGAACGCATCTGCAGGGACTGGCGCACCATTGCGAGGGACTCCCCCGAGCTCTGGACATCGCTGAAAATTCATCGGAGCGGCTTCCCAGCTGGGCTCATCGAAACATGGCTGTCGCGCGCGCAGACCCTGCCACTGTCACTGGTGCTCGAGGTCTCTACGTGGGAGGATGAGGAGTGGAACGCCGCACCAGTAGTCGCCGTATTCGGGCGGCACTCGCAGACGTGGTACGATGTAACGCTCGACATCCCCTTTGAGCAGCTCTACCTGTTGCGGCCTGATCTTTCTCTCCCGCTGCTCGAGAGGCTCACCATCGGATCTCACTATTTCCCCCAACACACCCCCCACTCAAGGCTTTCAAAAACTCTCCTGCGCTGCGGCGGCTGACTCTCCAGCTAGCCATCCATCCGACGTTACTACAGCTCCCCTGGACACAAATAACGCCCTTTGAATCCCAGTCTTATCATTCCATGCCGGAGCAAATTCTAGCCATCCTGCAATGCACACCAAACGTTGTAGAATGCACAGTCGCTATCCACAACGAAAGTGAATTGCATCCCCTCCCTGACGTAGCGCCGCTCATGTTCCTCACATCTCTGAGCTTCGAAACCGGTACTACTGAGACAATGGATATTTTCGACCACATTTCAGCTCCAGCGCTGCAAGTCCTGGACTTCTCACATATCCTCTTCAGCGGGCGTGAGCTTGTCGCACGTCTCCACCCCATCCTATCCAAACCGGACTGCCAGCTCCGGGAGCTGCGCATCCGGATTGACGGGGACAAACCGCGGGAGGACGATTTCATCGCGCTTCTGCAGACACAGCCGGCGCTAGAGAAATTCGAGCTGGTCGAAGGGTCGCTTGGCCTACTTATTGCTATATGCCGCCGCCTCAGCGACGGGTCCCCATTCCTCCCTCGGCTCGGTAGCCTGACCGCTTCCCCTTTTATCTACCCCGTCGCCGAAATCACGACTACGTTCCCCGCGATGCTGGATGCCCTCGTCCAAGCGCTGTCTACACGATGGGTCGCACCCTCGGATTCTTTGGCGCAGATCCAGAATTGCACCCTTTCTGGTTTCAGCGGCGAAATGACGGATGACTTCGGGCACATCATTGCCGCATTCCGCTCACAGCAGCAGAAGGAATTGGTCGCACTGGGGATAAATATATGCGTCTCTGAGTGACGGAGATTGACTCTGTAGCCTTGCCTGTGTCTCTACACTCGTGTATTCTATGTTCGCAGCCTCCACAACACTTGCTCTGAAAGTAGAAAAAAAAAGTTTGAGGTTCCCATCGGATAGAGTTGAAGATGCTTGTAATAGGGGTGCTTAATTCTCAGTTCAAATTCGAACGGATTCAGTTCGGATTCTAATTCAATATGTGGATGCACCAAACAAGCAAAGTCATTTTGTTCGCGACCTCAACTTGAGGGAACGGCCTACGATTTTTCGTGCTTGGGAAAGGAAACTTGGCGCCGGCATCTTGGCAATGGCAATGACGTCTTGAAAATAATAACCGCAAAGCCAGACGGCCCGAGCTCTGCACCGTGTCTTGCCTCTCGCCAAATTCTTTCGTGGATCCAGTCGTACATACCGGAACCATAGTCCCTAGTATCTGGGACGCCAATGGAACCTCGCCGTACCCCCTTTGTCGTGCAGGAGCTGGTAGACCATTGCATCGGCTTCCTGTTGGCTTCCTGCGTTATTCGCTCCCGGACCTGAGAGCCAGCGCATTAATTTCTCGGGCCTGGGTGTATACTGCCCAGCGTCACCTTTTCAGAACGATTCATATCCCGTATAGGCTATCCTGTATCTCCAAGACCGAGCTCTTTTGGTCGCGACTTCAGGACTCATTGCACAGTTCACCCCACCTCGTTCGGCACGTCCACCATCTTTACCTCACCACGACACACTTTTTCTTGCAATCATCTACAACTTTCCTTTCACGCATCTAGAATCTGTGGTGATCGGCACCGGCCTAGTTTTGTCAGAGCTGAAGGCCGTCGCTGTGGCGCAGCTACTGAGCCTCACCACTCTCCGCCGCGTTACAATACAGTGCACCGTTGCCGGGGCCACAATTTTCTCGAAGATATGGAGCAACTTTTCTCCAAACCTCAGACACATGGAGCGCTCTTGTTGCAACGCGTCCGAAGATTACTTCCATCCCATTGCCGTACCAATCGCGCTGGAGTCGTTGCGGATCCATTTCCCGGAGAGGGCCGAAAGCTGGTTGACGACGAACTTTGTAGGGCTCAAGATATTATCAGTCGGTCATCGGTGAAATGGCGAAAATCGTGGCCAAGATTTGCGCCACTTCTTCGCTCTCTTGAAGTCATGGATATCGTTATTACAGTACGCGCTCCTACCTAGGCAAATAGTGACCGTCTAACCCATCGGAAGAACACCTCGATTTCTCGTCATTCCCACAGCTCGAGCTTCTTCGCATTTCGGTGCGCACTGTCTCGGCCGTGACGCTCAGCACATTCAACACCTTGGCCAACATCACACCCAGTTGAACCACACCCGGATTGTAATACATTCCACTGATGAAAAGATCTACGGCGATCTTGATTCCAAACTCTGCGGTCTCCCAACGAAGCATGCACCTATCGTGGAGCTTGAGATGGATATCGGTGAATATGAGCGGGCGAGGGAGACATTTCCCTGCTTGGCCTCCAGGAATATGGTGCGCCTGAATTTGCCCATTTTCGCTGCATTGTCTTACTTGCTCAATTTCCAAGCTAAAGCGCACGGATTGCATCTCGGGCTGGTATGGAGTACGCGTCGTCATATTTGAGGTCGGACTATGGCTTACAGCGTAATACATAGGACTTCACCGACTCGCCACGATGGTTCCGCACCACAAGCAATTCTCCGAATTCTTGATTTGTCAAGTGCACACAACTTGTATAGAGCGGGTGTCAATCTCTTGCTAACCACAGACGATTAGGTCCCAGCTGTCTTTTTATTGTTGTTTTTGCTGTCGATAAAATTCCAAGGTGCATGAGAATCAGAGCTGTTGCTGCATGAGTCAAGTCAGCCTGAGTCTGGATCAAGATCCAACCGAGACACATCCATCCGTAATGTGTCGTCATTTCGACCAGACGTCAGCGGAGGTTTAGGGGGAAAAACTAACGTAGAGCGGCACTCAGTCGGAAGTCCGCCAAGCAATGTAACCGAGGCCAGTCAAGCGTTCCTCTGATACTAGGATTCCGTCGGGCGGGACGGCAGTAGAAATGCCCCGTAGATCCTAAGAGAGGGGAATGGAAAACAGAGTCTGCATATTGCTTGCTGCATGGACAATAGTCTCTCTAAGACTGACTTCCTCGCTCAGAGACCTGAATCCCTCAGTCACTTGATCCACCCCTGCAAAATATCGGCGGCCAATGGGAAGGGATATATATGATATCTGAGAATCGTTCCGGACGGCCATCCCAGCCGCAGCCTATAGGAAGCGTCATGGAGAAAGTTCCGTCCAAAGTCATGCCCTATATGTCAAACCGCAGTACGATTCAGAATTTTTTAGTCACCATTGCTTACTTGGCTTCCGAGGGCGGAACGAGTTTAACGGATGTATAAAAGCCACTGCCGCTGGTCGTCTCTTCAGTGTCCTTCATCCTTAACTACAAAACCATGCAACTCAAAACCTCTCCTCTCGTCGTGGCCTTGGCTTTTTTCGGCACGAACGCGATCGCGTTTTCCGGTTATAATGACCACGCGTGGATTGCTCCTAAAGCTGGCGATGTCCGTTCCCCGTGTCCAGGATTGAATACGTGAGCCTCATATTATCTGAGCGCACGCATAATTTCTGTGCTCATTAATTGAAGGCTCGCCAATCATGGGTATCTTCCGCGTAACGGGAAGAACTTCACTATTGACCAGATTATGGACGGTGCTCTGGGTGCGTTAACCATCTCATGCTCGCATAAATTTGCACTTACCGCATCGCGGGTGGACAGAGGCCTTCAATTTGAAATGGGATGCCATCCTATTGGCGGCGAAGTTCGGTCTGCTCACCAGGAACGATGTTAACAGTTTCGACAAAATGAGCCTCGACGCCCTTAGCATGTACGTTACCCACCGTTTTTCTTTGTCCTTGAAGAAATTCACCCATGTGTCCCATGGCCAGACACAATATTGTCGAGCACGACGCGTCGATCTCGCGGAACGACTTCGGCGACGGCACCGGCGACAATGTCCATTTCAACGAGACGACGTTCGCGGTGCTCGCGAACGCGAACCCGGGCAAGGACTACTACGACCCGACTTCGGCGGGGCAGGTGCAGCAGGCGCGCCTGGCGCATTCGGTCGCAACGAACCCGCTTTTGGTGAACACGCGCAAGGAATTCGTACTCCGAAGCCGCGAGTCTGGGCTGTACCTCAGCATCTTCGGAAACGCGCTTACCGGGATCGCGCCCAAGAAGTACGTTACGAGGCGCTTCACGATGGGAGGCATGCACTTACTTTTGTTGTTGTTTTCCGCCAGGTTCGTGCAGATCTTCTTCCGCGAGGAGCGCCTACCGATCGCCGAGGGATGGAAGAGATCCACCACCCTCATCACGGACGACACGCTCAGCCCATTGGAGGTGGTAATTCGCAATGTCTCCATGTGGACCGCGAGCCAGGCCTGCGAGCCACTCCGCATTTCACCCACCACCACGTTGTGATCGGGTCGACACTCTTTATTCTCCGCAACGTTATTCCGTATCATCCGCTGTTCTGATCGTTGGACTTTAATATCACTGCGCTAGCATTTTATTTGAATACCAGTGAAGCCTGACAGTCTCTCGGTGGCCGCTGGAGTGATCCCGCCTTATACTAGATAGTCTGAGTCAGTATATTCGCCAGAGAATTTGAAAGAGTAAGAACTGCGTACCGTCTTCAAGTTTGGACATAACCAGTGCCGTCGCCTTCATCCGATTTGTGCTGAAATCCGCCGAGAGCGGCTTGAAATTGTGAGCACTTCCTGACAATCGTCGCCAAAAAAAACCCTCAAATATTGGACCAGTATATTTCGCGTACGACTGCGCGAAACAAAAATTTGGGCGTGAGTATTCGCACTGTATGTACCCATTTTCCCACTGTACGGGGTTGAATACCAATTCAACACAATAGCGGGGATGTCGGAAGTTCCGACGGTTCGAATCACAAACAACCAAACATGGAGAGGAACGTGGTCAGTACTGTACTGTAGAACAGCGGAGGTTGACAAAAGAGGCGCCTGGGTAATTCAAGGTGCGGAAGCGAGGCTTCCTCGCTTCCGAGGATCCGTAAGCGCTGCGCTGATTAATCAAGCTTGGCTGAGTAATCCGTGGGGAAAATGGCGTCGGTTGAGTGACTTGAGTCACACCTGCGACGCTTGGCTTTAACCTGCAATGCCCACCCTCGCCATCGTCAAAGCCTCGAATGCAAATTTCAACCCCTCCTACGTCCCCGTCGCGGTCTTCGTGGGTGGGACGTCCGGCGTCGGACAGGGCATGCTCGAGGCGTTCGCACGTTATGTCAAGGGGCGCGCGCACATCATTGTCGTAGGGCGAAATGAATACGCCGCCGCAGACATTATTGCGAGGTTGCCTAAGCCAGCTGAAGGGGAAGCAGAGGGTTGGAAACACGAGTTCTTGGCCTGCGACGTGAGCCTAATGGCGAACGTCCGCGCAGCCTGTGCCGACATCCGCGCAAGGGTCACGCGTGTCAACTTCCTCGTTATGACGGCCGCGTACAGCTCTATGGTCAACACCGCAATCACGACCGAGGGCCTTGATCTACTTCTTGCCATGCGGTGAGTTTTCTTTCTTGTGATTCCTGGCAGAGTGACCAAGTCATACAGGTACTACTACCGCTACGTCTGGATCCGGGAGCTGCTCCCGCTCGTCCAAGCCGCGCAGGCGCTCTCGCAAGACGCCAGGGTGATGTCTGTGCTCGGTGCTGGGCGCGGGAGCCCCAAGCGCCCCCTCGACCTCGACAATCTGGGCAACACCGTCAAACCGCGCACGGGCCGCTTCGGCGTCACGATCCGCAGCATGATCATGAGCTCGGGGTACACCGATGCTATCCTGCCGTGCGTCGTCTCCGTCTGCGTCCTCGCCTGCACCAAATTGAAGCTAAATGTATTATTTATTATTGACCGGATCCAGCACTTCGCGGCGCAGAACCCGCACATTGCATTCACCCATATCCACCCAGGCGTCGTGCGCACCAGCGGGCTGCGCATCGATTTGGACGGGCTGTTCACGCCTTTGACGTGGCTCATCAACTTGATCTTGCCGTGGTCGCCGTCTCACAGGTGCGTTTCTGGGTCATAGATATCTTCAATTCCACCTGATCAACCTATCCAATGAATCATTACTTACTTACCTTTGACTTAGGACTTATGCGCAGAACACATGCTTTACGCGCTCTTCACGGGCGAGCGCGGGCTGTTCATCCGCGACCGCTACGGGAACGCGATCAGTCAGCTGGCGTTCGAGGCCCCAGTGGAGCTGGAGAGAGTACGGAGACCGTACGTGCCATCCATCTCTATCTATTTTTTCTTCTTTCTTGGGATTCTCCTCCGACTCTTTATCTTCCATCAATTCTCCTCCCATTTTAATGTCACCCTCTTCTCTGTCCAACTAAAAATGACTGATTCACATGTTCTTCCCGTAATCATAGTGCGTCCTCAACGGCGTCCCGATGACAGGCTATGGTGCCTCGGATCTGGGCGTGAAGCGTGTGGCAGAGCATACTGAAGCTGTTACGCGTGGAGCGTAGCATTGTAGCCTTGTGCAGGCAGGGCGTCACGTAGCGACGGTGGAATGGGTGGGAAGAGATATACCTAGGCTGGTTTGGTTGGGCGTAAAGGTGGTAAAAATAGTCAGACGAGGGGCTGCATTTCTGTCGGATACCAAAATTGAACCTCGTTCTGCAATCCAATAATCTGAACGCAGGATCTGCGTACCGTGGGGAAGCATTTTATTGACGCATTGAGGTGGGTAACACCGCGCTTGGGCTTACACTACTCAGCCGTCATATCCAGCTCAACGCGGACTCTGATGAGATTCTGAGCCAAGAACCAAATATTCGAGTCGAAGTGCCGGATATCAAGGCTCTCGAGAACTGGAAGAGTTGCACATTTTTGAAGTCATCCGGCTGCATGGCAAAACAAGGGCAGAAAACCGAATGGATCTTCTTGCTGCCGGATGGATAATGGACGCCGGGATCAAGATTCGAAGGCTGTGCAATTGCCAAGGTGATTGAGGCGGAGATTGAGAGAGCAGAGTTACAAAATAAGTCGTAAAATGATGTGCGGCTGGTGTGAGTCGTGTCTCAGGTTGCGGATCTCAAAAAATAATAATGAAAATACCCAACTGCCTCACGAGCTTTGTTAAAAACCTCGATGGTGCTACAGCATAAATTTGACAGAGAGCCGCAGAATGGGTTTAGAGATCCCAAACTCGGCTCACGTATATATAAGGCCCATCATCGGCACAATTTGTCTCCGCCTCTGGAGATGATATCTTCTTGTTCTCGACAAGGAATGCACAGCCACCGTTGTTTGCCGAACTTTGCTTTTGTCCTCCATCACCAACGTCCGCCTTTGACGCTCGTCCTTGTAAAGTCGTAGTGACTATAACAAACACCCTAGAAGGATCCACAGGCTTTATCACCGGATAGGATCAACCTCTTGTTCTGCTACTACAGCTTGACTGGCGTCTTCGGCTTTTGTTCTCGTCGTTATCTTGCAGACGCCTGTGTCTCCAGGCGACCCAACGCCCTTGTCTTGCCTCATAAAATAAACCAAGCCGATGAACCGAGATTCCTTCGCCCCACGAAATGAATTACTACGTGCCGCCAGCGCAAGGCTCCTCCAGCCAGAGACAACTGGTGCCAGCTCCCCCGCCCAAGATTTCAAATCCCGACATCGGTCACACGGTCGGCATCCCCATCCACATCTGTGCCGACAGCTGCATCTTCTGCGTCAAGTGCACGATGCCGCAGAGCCAGCAGCGGGGGCCGTTCAATCAAACGTGGACCTCCGACGGGTTGAGGAAACTTTTGCACAATCAAGTAAACGTCTGCACCGCGACGCAGCCGCGCCCTCCGAACGGGGGCCTCCCGCCCGAGCTCAGAGGACGCACGGACCGGTTCCAGTTTAACGTGCAGTTATCGAACATGCCCGGGGACCAATCATCATGGCTGTTCGACCGGCAATACCTGCTCGCCATCATCTCGCCGATGGTGAACCAGGCGACTACTGTAACGAGAACAAACGACACCCCAGGGAATTGCCTCATGACGATGAGGCGCGTTAACCATCAGGGCCAAGGGTATTTGGTGTGCGTATCATGCATCCATTTGATATTCCCATTTTTATTCCTCCCATTTGTACAGCGAGTTCGTTCTCCATTCCGCGGACCACTGGGATATTGGCTTCTGGGGGTGGTACCGATACTACGATGGTTCCATCAGGGTGCGTTCTCTATGCTCCACCTATCTTACGTCTGATCCATCCCTCCCGCGCTTTCAACAACAGGTCTGGAACTGGGCCACGTATGACAACAGACAGCCCGTTCTTGTTGCGTGGAAGAACCCCGACGATCCGCATTGGTACTTTGAGGAGACGATCAGCGAGCTCCGGAAGTACGAAACCCAATCTGCCACCGTTATCATCATCTCTGGAATGATCGTCTTCAACAACCAAGGAACAACCCTCATCCAGCCCGGAAATGCCGTGTGAGGCGTGTTCCGCAGCCTGTCTCGCCCGAACTTAGATTTCCTGTCTCGCTACCGTCCGGACACTGTCATTCCTTGCTCTCGGATGCACTCGCTCTTTGCTATCGAATTTTGTATGTCTGTAAACCCACTCTCGTTATGATCCATAATATGTTTTATGATATGTGCGGTTGCACTCGAGAATTGAAACCTCACTTGGAAAATCACTGGCTTAATCAGTCGAGCCTTTGGCAGTAGTTTTGGGATTGCTCTTCTGAGAGTGTCGAGGTCAAGGATCGATTGCAGCGTCCACGATTCGAAAGTCCCATGCTACGTACTTGATATACGAACTGATTACCCTCGCACTCACTCTGGGACGTCCCACAGCCATCCCGCGGATATATCTCAAGAGAAATTTGCGTATCCCAAGGCAAAGCGGAGTCAAGTCTCACCAGCCGCCCGTTCCGCCAGGTGTGGATGTGTTCTGGATGCAGAGGCAACTTCAGCGATCGAATTGCGTAAAAAAACAGGCGTAGGAGATTAAAACCTACCGTCTTATCCTGCCGCTTAACCTCCTCATAGATGAAGACCAGCAGCAGAAACACCTCGTCTTCGGCCAGCGCAGTAGACGTCAAATGAATGACAGCTGGCTTCGACTTGCTGAAAAGATGCGGACGAAACGGCACGCAAAAGCGTCCCGCGATTGTCTTCCCATCTTCTATCGTTGCCTATATATTGGTCGTTATCTCCCATCAGGTGCAAGAACCATAAGCGCAAACCTTCCACTCCTCGTGCGTATATGACAGCTCGTATTCCTTCCGCGTCGCAGACCACCTCCAGAATCTTGTCCTGCCACACGCGCTAGTCAGTACTCGCAGCCCCGCCGGGATAGAGACAGTCGACCGCGACCGCAAGAATCAGACGTGTACTTGTTAAACAAAGTCCCCGCCGTGCGCCGCAGCTCGTCGTACTTGCGTTTGTGCCCATGCACCTCGAAGCTCTTTTCCTTCCAGTTTATCGCGCCGACGACACCAGAGGTGCTTCCCGGCAGCGGATTCTCGTCCCGCAGAACAGTGCGCACACGCCCTTGGAACTCAAACTTGGTCTGGACGGAGTACATCACCGCCTCATCCAGCACGGCGCAGATGCGTGCGTTGATGATGTTAGTTTTGTTGTCAAAGAAAGCCTCCATCCTGAGCCAGAGAGATATTGGTCTGTCGAGAAGAAAGCGAGAGAAGAGCCAAAGAAGAGCCTGTGGCTGGCGGTGGAGTGATAACGATGCCACGTGGATCAAGTTGTCGGCGGCACATGACCAATTGTTGGCCTCATTTTTTTCTGGTCAAAGGAAGACACTTCGTAGGCGGTTTAAGGAATTCGGTTGACGCTAGATTCTATTTCCTGTCCCTGTCACGACCGAAATACCTCAGAGCCTATAGTAGGTTCCGTTAAAATCGTGTGTCATTAGGTGATCGGATATCCCCGAAAATACCCCATAGGGAAAGTAGCAATAATTGGGTTGTAAAGTGTGCAATGCCAATTTGCCAAAGAGGTCCTATGTGAACGTCCAGAATACCCAGAAGTAAGTGCCGGTATGTCAGGTGCGTAATACTGAGAATAAAAAATAATGGAACCTAAGTTACAGCATTTAATTACTGCCCACTGAACACTGACGAGTTACGCCAAGTCCGTCTGTGACATCGGCACTGCTCCCTGCCAACGTTCAGACGGGAATTTGGAGGGCCACATCCGCATCTGGGCGGCCAGATACTTCTCGGGGGCCGTCGACGTTGCAGACAGCTCGGGCGCCGAATACTTA
>JARJLF010001304.1:0-86096 GCA_029378395.1 Mycena leptocephala | reverse complement strand
CCATGCTGGGGCGAGAAGCTCCGGTGCTAGGGTGCGCAGCCGCGGTGCTAGGAGAAGCAGCTAGGGCGCTAGGAGAAGAAGCTGGGGCGCTAGAGGAAGCAGCTGAGGTTCTAGGGAGAGCAGCTGGGCTGCTGGATGGAAACATTTGAGGTGCTGGGGCGAGAAGCTCCGGTGCTAGGTGTGCGCAGCTGCGGTGCTAGGGCGCCGCAGCTAGGGCGGCTAGTAGAGACAGCTGGGCGCTAGAGGAAGCACTGAGTTCTGGGGGAGCAGCTGGGCTGCTGGAGGAAACATTTGAGATGTTGTGACGAGAAGCTCCGGTGCTAGGTTGCGCAGCTGCTGTGCTAGGGCGCGCAGCTAGGGCGCTGGGAGAAACAGCTGGGACGCTAGAGAAGGAGTTGAGGTTCTGGGGGAGCAGCTGGGCTGCTGGAGCAGGAGATGAGGCCAGGGGGGGGAGGATAGATTGATGCTTGAATCCATCCCGAAGCTATAGTGCTGCATGTGAACTGTTATTCGGAACAAGGGAAGAAGACTCACGCGAACGCGGTAATGGAGAGGCTATTCGAGGCGGGCCCGACAAACGTGAGGTTCAAGATATGTGATCCCAAAGTCAGAGACATGTTTGGTACAGAAAAGCGGCACAGCCTGCGCCACTCGGACTGAGTGGGGTCGGTGCGCCATCCAAAGTCACAGCAATGGTGCTGGGTTGGCTGGGAAGGTCCCTGATTTGTATGTACGTGCCTATAAATCTCACGTCGAAATATGACTCTGATTCGAGAAAAGAGGCTGACCACTGAAATTCCAAACTACGCTGGAACCAGTTCCTGCGTTAGCGGGCCGCATGGTCCCCCAAGAGCATCAGTCCAAGTGCCTTCAAAGATGCTGACACCAAGGTGAACAACATGATGTTAGAAATTTGGGAGGGCTTACACCTGGGCGGCCGAGAGGACAGTAAGGGTAGAAGAACAAGACAATACGAGGAAGCATCGCAGTTGAGGTCTAACGCGCAAGTGACTTAAAAGGTGTCGAAGCTGTTCAGCTATCAAAATCTATGAGTAAACACGGGCGGTGCGACGATCAAGGTAAAATCAATCCAGTCATCCTGATGATCCTTTGAAGGCTAGATCCGAAATCCTAAGCACCTGTCCGAACATGATTTTTCCCATGCTTGCTCAGACAGTGAAATCGTAGTTTCCGCGGGCAAAACTTTTGATTTGTTTGAGGCAAAATCTTTGGTCAATTTTTGCCCGAACGCTAGAGTCGGTCTCCAGAGGAGGTCCTACTAGTAGTAATGCATGAGATCAGTATGCTCTAAATTGAATGCATCAGCATCTTGCGTTTGGGTTCTGGATTATCAGTTGATAGGTGTCGAATTCCAATTTTGGCCCTCCAAAAAATCTGATGCGAACTTTCCGTTGGGTCTAACTCCAGATCTTGGCCAAATTCCGAATCCGGTGGGCCGTAGGTCCAAATTTGAAACCCTGGATCTGACCTCACATTTGCCGAAAAAAAAGCTTTAACAGTTTTTGGAAATCGCCAAAAAAAAACCTCTGTTGTTGTGTACAGCTCAATAGAGACACCCGACGTTCCACTCCACCAACTTCCGGACCTGCCACGCAATACCGTATATAATGACGTGTTCGAAGGAGTAGGTCATTCTGCTTCTAGGAGTCAATCGGGTTCTACAGTGGGAAGAGGCACCGGGTGCATGAGCTCGGCTCGAGAGATTTTTGGAAGTGACGGACGAAGGTGGAAATTATTAGCCTAATACAACTCGAAACTCCGTCGAACCGGTGTCCCTGAGCGGGATCTTACCGTGTAATCCTACCTGCCATACTGCGATTGGCCCCACATCAACTTCTCGCGTCCACTATTGGTAACATTTGTTTCAGAAAGACAGCCTACATGTACAAGAGGCCGGTTGAGCCCGACCGGCGCCTATACTTATTTTGGGTCGACACAGCTTTATCTGAACCTCACTCGGACCTCTCTCGCTCAATCCCAAGTTTCCCTGTAAGGTATTCTGCCGTTTATTCGGACTGTCCTCTGACCTCAGGTCTGAAATTTTCGAAATTTGCTCGAACTTTGGATCCGATAATCCAGGCGTTGATTACAGGGAGGGCTGTGTTTAATCTCTCTTCTCGGCCTTGGTGGAACCTCGCGACCCCAAACAGTGGATATGTGTGCTACAAATCAGATCTTTTGCGAAGACAATGCCGAAACGCAAAAAACAACGGCGGATCTTCCCCGTGGAGTAAAATCGGATACCAACATTAGCCCGCTGTACACGGTAGACAGAAGGCACAGTCGACATGTATCAGTTGCGCAGTTGCGGAAGCCGTAGGTAGAGTTATCTTCGCACCGACCTCGTCTTACGCACCTAGTCTTCCGCTCAAATTTCCGATCCTACCAGTCGGTATTTTGTTCATTCCTGTGTGCATCTCCACTGCTACCTTCCCATGCGTAGGTCTTGCTTTGAACTCGATTAACCGGTTTACAATTTTTTTCATAGTTCTCAGCCCAAATCTGGCCGTTGTTGCGTTCGTGGCCAACGCCGCTGCTCTCGACTTCAATTCATCTACCTGGATCTGGACGAACGACTCGGTGTCTGGTGGTGGCCCGACTCCCACTCCTGGAGCACGCGCATTCCGCAGAGATTTCATCCCTCCTGCTGGAAAGATCCCCAATTTTACCGACATACTCATCACTGGGGACGAGAATTTCACTTTCTATGTGAACGGTGAACAACTGGGCACCGGAGCAAACTACCGACTTGCCTGCGCCTTTCGTACCCCTTACTCGGTTCTGGTCCTAACGTGTTCGCCGTCACTGCGACCAGTGGCTCCATGAATTCGAGTCCTGCGGGCGTACTAGCAGCCATTCAACTCACGTATAGCGATGGAACCACAGATAACATCGTTTCTGACACCACTTGGCGCGCCTTCACCAGTGTTCCCGACGGTTACCAGACCCTTATGTTCGATGACAGCAGTTGGCCACCTGCGGTTGCGGAAGGCCCATACGGCGCCCCCGCCTGGGGATCAGTTACGATCCCGACAACTCCTCCCACATTCAATTTAACCAATGCCACCAACTGGATCTGGACGAACGAAACGGCCAACGCCGCTATCTCTGCGCCTGTGGGGTCGCGGCGTTCCGCCTCACCTGGACGCCTCCCCCAGGCCAGACGGCCAGGTCTGCGACCATCAGCATATGCGCTGACGACGAATATGTGTTCTTCATCAACGGCAATGTAGTCGCTGGTGGATATGTTTACCATGTGCCTCAGCAGTTCTCAATCTCTCTCGCCCCCGCCGCCACAGTGGTGTTTGCGGCAAACACTACGAACGACGCCGGGCCGGCAGGGTTCATAGCGGAGATTCAGGTCACCACCACTGGCGCACCTGGATGCACTGAATGCAGCTCCAGCTCGTTTGTAATCACGGATACTAGTTGGAAATGGACCAGCACTGTTCCTGCGGGATTTGAGGCCCCTGGATTCGATGATTCGAGTTGGTTCCCCGCTGTAGTGGAAGTAGGGTACCCCGTGCCGTCTCAGTGAGCGAAAATGGCTCACAAAGTCTTGTATGGCAAAAACTTGGGACCGACATCCTTCCTTCTCGCTTCCACGTATATTCCTGTGCCCGTCTTTTTCTGTTTTTGCTTTTGTTGATGTAGTAGTGTCTTCGAAATAAATTCAAATAATGGGATAGTCAACAAAGGGATTATTCAAATTGACCCTCAGAGTCTGTTGCTGTGCATTGGGCTCGCCCTTGCCGACCGTGATTCTGGGCAGATATGGTGCGAATTTAGCCATGGCTTCTCAAGACTATGAATTATTGACCATAAGAACAAGAAAGTTACTACTTTCTGACCGTGGTATGTACTACTGGTGCCATTTGGGATAGCGGGTGGCCAAGCCCAGTCTCAGAATAAACCTTCGATATGGCCCTTAAAATGCACATTTACTCTGCCGCAACTTTTTTTGCCTGCTGCAACTTTTTTTCTCGCTTTCTAAGCCTTGGCCGCAACTTTTTAGGCAATCTCAAAATAGTTGCGGCACAAAGTCGGTACCTCATCCAATCAAAGTTGAAGAAGGAAATACAGTAATAGTGGGCATGGATCAGCTGGGGCTTACTTTTTAAAAAGTCTCACAATTTTTTCAGCAAACTCGCTTGAGATTGAGCCCTGGAACGGGACATGCCGGTTCCTTGATGGCAGTCAGAATCACTCAAACATCATCGCAGCGGCGTTTCTGGCCATTGACAAAGATGCTCGGCCTGATGCGTGCGGTGAACTGCATAGTGGATACCATCACCATATCGCAGTTGAAAGAAATTTCCTCCAGGCCCGGGCTTGAGCCCGAGCCCAACCCAATGGCAGGTAGGGCTTAAGAAAATCTCAAGCCCAGGCCCTCTCCCCGACCAAGCGCGGGCCCAAACAACGCTGTCGGTGATGGGTGAATTGTCATATTACAGTTTCCCTCAGGAGGACAAGAGCTTGCGGGACGTCATGCAGCTCCTTTGGAATAGCTGATACAGGATACAGCTGACGGCTTCACACCGGATGCCACCGTGAAGGGGGCAGGTGCGCGTACTGGATCTTGCATCATTAATATAATAAATATAACTACCTGCTGTCACCGCCGAGGAGTCTGCCATCACATCAAGCCAATGTCGACACAGGGAACCAGTGCTGACACTGGTGTTTCCCACAGCGCTCAACAGCAATAGACTCTAATTTTAATTGGGCAGAGCAGGAGTTCCATTCCCATCATGATACAGGTTCACAGCGCCAATAGCCGACGTCGTATGGCGCCTAAAATTTCATTTCAAGTCTTCTAGAGGCAGGTGACCACGCGGTCGTATGGCGATTGCCGGACCAAGATCGAGAAGAGTCGATATTTCGACATGACAGAGAGGCGCAAATTCGGAGTGTTCCGGCTCGCTCGCAGCCGATTTCGTGTGCAGACTCGACGCAGAGTAATTGCGCCGATTTCTGTCTGCGCCAACGTGGGCGCAACTCGAGCTGACGCATGTGGGATGGGTCAAATATGGCCAATGTTCCAGTGAGTTGGACTGATCGATGGCTGATAGCAAATATGTACTACAACACGGGCCTTCGTTTCGCCGGGCCTCACTGCGGCAACTGTGGGAGGTGAACCGATGTCCAGTGTGGCGGCGTGGTGACAAAAATACCGGCAGTGGGCTCATAGAACTTGTCTCGGCGGCTGGAAAGTCCTCATACATCAACAGAACACAGAAGATTAAGCTCCAATTAGCACAGCCGAGCCTCATTTGCAAGAACAGTTAATTAATAGACGTTGACGCCGTACCTACAACAGAACACAGAAGATTAAGCTCCATGAGGAATTAGCACAGCTGAGGAGCCTCATTTGCAAGAACAGTTAATTAACAGACGTTGGCGCCGTACGTACCTACTTGGGCTACGGAACCAACACGCTCAATCTGATTATAGCCTCGACTCGTCGTATGTCTGGCGGAATGAAATCATGGCTGTTACCTAAGAGTTCTCCGGGTCTCGGACCATAATCATAAAAACCTGGGCTTGCTTTTTGCTCGACACCGGATCCATCATGAGTTCCAAAACGCTGACGTTCTACACCAGTACCAGTAGTGCGACCAGGCGTCTTAAAACCCCAGTCCAGGTGTGTCTGGCCTTTCAGCTTGTCTTCAATATCTGAGTTCTTCAAGATTGTACTGACATTGTCGCTGGATAAGCCGGTGATACATAGAAACTCCAAGCAACCACATGATGACAGGACAATGGAACCTCAGTCCCCAATCGCATGGCAGGCATGTTGTGTCATTCCGAGCTGCGACTCAGATTACTTACATTTTTTCAATCTATTTTTCTCCAGGTATTACAGTTTGATCTCCGTGGGTCGTGCCGCGTTGGGATTTTTTATGCCTAACAAGCGATGCTATAGCGAACTCCCCCCGAAATGTTTCTGTTGATTATATCGCGGAGTAGGTAGCTAAACTTGAATAGCTGCAATCTCTAACTGTGGTTTTTAGATTCGGCGCCACTGAGGTCGTATCAGAAATTAATGGCGTATATCAACCTGGACTTTCCAGCTCCCCGATAGCGGTATTGCAACCTATGTTAACCAATGATGAATTCTCACTGTCGTATAGACGGGTAAACTTGTCAAGTACAGTGGTCGATCTTGGTCAACGGACACCTTGCAGTCCACTGGATTACCGCAGAAGTATTTTACAATTCACAACAACGCTAGCCATGCAGCGGAGATGGCGTTGTGTAAATGTTTCAATTCTCACCTAACCGTTCGTGGGCTTACCAAAATAACTCTGACAGGCTCCTACAGCTCAAATGAACAAGACGCACAACAGCCGTATATTCCAGTTGTTCTTTTAGGCTCGCTCGACAGGTGAGCGCTGTCTCGTAATTCCTCTATCAGTTCTTGATATTGTTAGCGGATTTCAGTTTCTATGCACAACACCAATTTTTCTGCAAGCCTACTCAACAGTCAGTCATAAACGCGAGCTCATTCCAACTGTGTTTACCTCAAGTATTCCGGCTGATCGCCCTTCCTAGGTGGACAACGTTTGACGCGGGACGTCATCGAAAAAAATGTCCTGTTTAAGGATCCGACAGGCAAAGCAGAACCAAAACTTCTGTCTGATCTTAAAAGAGTCTGTTAGAATTTCTTACAATGCAATGAACCGAGCTTGATGTGTTTTTGGAAACAGAACTGCACGTTCCAGGTTTTTTCTCTCCCCAATGGCGAAACCACGGTTGAAATAACATCGAACCGAGATTAAAATCGGCGAGTGGTGCCAAGATTGTGAAATATTGACTCGTCTTGTGAAATATCATTCAGCTTCGTCCATATTTATGTAGGGTAATACTGTCTCATGATTATTGCCCCTGTATGCGAAGAAATCCATCATGTATCAGACTCGTCGAAAAAGAAAGAGAAAAAAATGGGTAAAAAATGCCTTGATTCCTGTGTAATATCCAGGGCTCGAATGGAGCGAGAACCGCCTGCCATAATGATCAACGTTCTGTGCAAATGTACCTGGACAACTTCGAGGTCCCAGCTATTGCAAGTTTTTTCGTCAATAAGGACACGCTACTGAAAAATTGCAACAAGCAAGAGTAGTTGGGGGACGGCGGCTACCCAGGCCCGGGGCATAAGTGGTCCGGGTCCGATCCCCGAGTTATTGAATCTTCGACTCGGACGTTGTATATTTACCTTCGAAGTCCGTTCCGAGGCTGACGGCAAATCGTAACCGATCCTAATCTAAGGCTGTTTCTGGCGCAATGAAAGCCTCGGAATGACTGATTTTGCTGGAAACTGATCCAGGTATAGGTCAGCGGTACCAGGGGTGCCCGTGTCAGCTGGAATAGAAAAGATCGGCAGTCTTCCGACTAGCCGGGGAAACCCCATAGCCTTACCCATGAGCCATCCTAAAGTTGGATTCTGATGGCGCCTGAGCCTCAGTTCATCGATCCGTGCACGGTGTCGAAACCATCCACATATGGGAACCCATGACTGAAGTTACGAATTGCACGCGACTTGTCGCTTTCCTTCGTGTCCTAGTTGCAATGACCTCTCTAGATCCATACCTTGCGCGCGCTCGTTTTGCCCGAAACCTCGAGGGAATTGCCCTACCACTCTTCCCTAGGAAGTATCTTGCTCACGGCGGCTTTGGCGATGTTATGGAAGGAACCTTGAAGAAAGATGATGGTGCAATCCTCAACGTAGCGATCAAGAGAATGCGCTTCAGTTCGCATGACAAAAAGGTGGAGATCGATTGTTCAACTCTTGTTCACGTCACATTTCATTCATGACCATCGCATACGATTTTCAGGACTTCCTTGGCGAATTGCACACCTGGTCAAAGCTCAACCATCCCAACATCCTCGAATTGCTGGGATATATTGAAGTTGACAACACCGTTGGCATTGTATCCCCGTTGATTCTGAACGGACATGCGACATCTTATTTCGCCAAACATCGTACCACAGACCCGGGCCCATCGGTTTGTTATAGTATTGGTCGCTTCCCCAATACTGACGCTTACTTTGAAGCTCTGTGACGTGGCAGATGCGCTCAGCTACCTTCATGGTCTGAAAATCTATCACGGGGACTTGAAAGGCGTAAGTCGTCGCCCTCTTGCGTTGTGTTCAAAATTAGATTCCTCCAAGGCCAACATCCTTATCTCTCAAAACGGCCGCGCTCTTCTTTCTGATTTCGGCGCCTCCAAGCTGGTTGAAGACAGTTTGAGTACTACAATCAATAATTATGCCTTCACCCTGAGATGGGTTCCCCCCGAACGGATTAACGGTGGCTTATCTGCCACTGCCGAAGGGGACATATATTCCTTTGGCATGACAGCACTTGTGCGCCCAACTGATTCTTGAATTGGTAAATGCTGATAGTTTGTAGGAGCTATGCACGCTAGTGAAACCGTATAACGAAATTCCTTCTGACCCAGCATGTATCGTTCCAATCACCCGTGGCCAGTTGCCCCAACGACCATCAGGAGTAGAGGCTTTGGCAATGTCGGACGTATGGTGGAACCTCTTCGAGTCCTGCTGTCGTTATGTCAGCGGCGAAAGACCGAAAATCGAGGATGTTCTTCGACGGTTGGAGGAACCTGCTTATAGGACTGTGGTGAGGGCCACACTATCGTCACATATTTGACTAAAATGCCCCTTCTAAAGCGCTCCATCCCGAATCAAATTCCGCTGTTCAATGCTCTTGTGTGATATCTCTTATCTACATCTTGTGTTAGCTGCTGACCAGTTCAAGGAGACCACGGAACTTAGGGGAAAGTCGGAGCTCGCATTCGTTATGGTCGGTGCTGGGGAAGGTCGGAGAGATCGCGATCAGGTAAATCACTTTTCTTTCTTGAGTTCGAAACTTCACTGGCTGACATCGAATTCAAGGTAAGATTGTCGCTCCTGACATTTACATGCGTCGTTGAATTTCTGTTCAAGATCCTTTTGACTCTAACCCCTGCTTATGTTGATGTTCGGGTTTCCCAGTGTCCTCTAGCATGGAAGGTGAGTTAGATTGCCACCATCGGAAACATAAAATCCACCATCTTCCCCAGGTTTTCGATTTCAAGGGTCGGTAGAAAGACTTGGGCCTGACTCGTTTGGCTGACCATAAGCTAGACACTACAGAGAAAGTGGCATGGAACGAAACGTAGGAACGCAGTCCATTATCCGCCAGTACTAACACTTCCTATAGATTCGGTTTTGCGACAGTAATTCAAGATCTACCAGATGTCGATAGACCAGGGCATTCCTGTATTGTCGAAGTTCGTCCCTTCTCTGTTCTTGCCTTACTCCGTGATTTATATATCGTGTTGAAATATTGCCTAGCGTTCTGAATGTGCAATTCTGAACCAGAATGGTGCTTTCGTTCCATCAGGAAAGCTTCGGTCTGGCTCTCTCGCAATCGGTGTCCAAAACAAATCCGGTGTACCGGTCACCCTGGCACTTTGCAAGTGAGTTTCCATGAGAAGTTCGTATCATTTAACCCTGCTCGAAGGCTCTGTTGAAGCTATTCATCCCGACCACAATCAATTTTTTCCTGTGTTGGAGCTAAGGGACCTCGAGTACGCGATGCTACCCAATATTATACCTGAAATATAGTAATTTCTTTTTAGGAATGACGTTCTCGTTGAATTTGAACCGCCTCTCCTACTGCAAGCTTATGTTGTGTCGAACTACCAAGGCATATTGTGCACCCGAATTTAGTTGTATTTTGCTGACCTATAAACAGAGGGCCAGATCTTCAAGCCTGAAGATCAACGCCGTTGTCTTTTTCTAGATGGGAGGGGCGACCCACAACCGCTGGATATTAGCCAACTGCCTTCATTTCCAACACCTACCTTCTACCTCAAAGCTGGGTCATCCGGAAGCGTAACCCTCGACAAGGCAGCGAGCTCGGCATTTCAGGATTAGACAGCACCGTCGATTTAAGACGGTTCTTCCTATTGTCAAATTGACATATTCAATAATAAAGCCGCATATTGGCTCAACATGTTGATCGACCCTGCCATGGACACTGCTCAAACTCTCCGTCTGCCCTGGCGAAATGAAAGCCAGCGGCACATACACTACAGAAAAAGTATTGGATCACGTGAAATCCAGGAAGGTGGTACATATTTGCTATCAGCCATCGATCAGTCCAATTCACTGACATATTTGACCCATCCCACCCGGGTCATCTCGAGTTGCACCCACTGCAAAGAAGTTGGCGCACACCGAAATCGGCGCAGAGCACTGTGTCGAGTCTGCACACGAAAATCGGCTGCCAGCCGGAAAACCTCGAGGTTCACGCCTCTTTGTCATATCGAAGTATTGACTCTTCTCAATCTTGGTCCCTCAATCGCCACACGACCGCGTGGTCACCTGCCTCTAGAAGACTTGAAATGAAATTTTAGGCGCCATACGACGTCGGCTATTGGCGTTGTGAACCTGTATCATGATGGAAATGGAACTCCTGCTCCGCCCAATTAAAATTAGAGTCTATTGCTGTTGAGCGCTGTGGGAAACACCAGTGTCAGCACTGGTTCCCTGTGTCGACATTGGCTTGATGTGATGGCAGACTCCTCGGCGGTGACAGCAGGTAGTTATATTTATTATATTATATTAATGATGCAAGATCCAGTACGCGCACCTGCCCCCTTCACGGTGGCATCCGGTGTGAAGCCGTCAGCTGTATCCTGTATCAGCTATTCCAAAGGAGCTACATGGCGTCCTGCAAGCTCTTGTCCTCCTGAGGGAAACTGTAATATGAAAATTCACCCATCACCGACAGCGTTGTTTGGGCCCGCGCTTGGTCGGGAAGAGGGCCAGGGCTTGAGATTTTCTTGAAAATCGGCTGCGAGTGGGCCGGAACACCTCGAGTTCGTGCCTATATGTCATGTCAAAACCAGAAAACCTTGTTTAAATATCGACTCTTCTCACGCAGTGATTCGACATTGGCAGACTCTTCTGCGGTAACCGACTGGCCGTGTTGAGGAGGCCGCGGCTTTCAAAGATTATCAATTCACCCCATCTCGAGATGGCAGGGCAGCCTGGAGCACTCTAGATCATGATTATACACAGGAGGCATGCCCCGCCGCTTATCAGCTCATAAACTGCAGATGCTTATGAACGGCGGGGGTTGCTCCTTTATTGATGGCTCGCGGAAATGGCCTCACGTTTCCCTCATGTATTTGTAATAAAACATTGATGTGTAGTGAGTTCAAACCTTATTCTTTTTGAAACATTACATTTCATTTAGGGGCAGATTGAGAAATACAAAGGAATGTCGCCTACACCTCCAAAGATTGCTGAACTCTATAGACATATTTCTGTCTGCATTGTTGAGTCTCTTTTGGCTGTGTTGTTAGATGCACAACAAATATTCACCCAGTAAATGCAATCCATGGAACCTAGAATCACTCTTGTGGCTCCTTGGAACACAACCAGTATCCTGAAAAGCCTAATATTTCGGAGGGATACAGTCATCAAGTGGCGAAATTCCCCTTGAATATTTGCAGTCTTTGAGGAGAAACCAATGTTATGCCAGAAGGAATGTAGGTAAACTCATCTCGGGCAGTGTTTATAGGGTGCCATTGGGTGCCCAAGATCTATAGTCTCAACAGGGGTGAGCTCATTAAGACTGCGGGGATGGTGGTTTAACACCGTATATTACAACTTGGCATGTTCCAGAAAATGGGACCTAGTCAAGCTAACATATTACAAGACACGCCTCCGCTTCGCTCCGGAGATGAGATCACAGACAAATGATGCAAATGATTATATTTAGAGTTGTATCATTCTATACGGAAACCCGAAAGTAAAATGCACGAACACGATGCACGTACCTATCCAGAAACAGTGGCCCAGAGAGCAACGAATCAACTGGTGTAAGAAAAATCCCAAAGGAAGTGGTTGATTAACTCTTGAACAGCGGCTGGCGTTGAGCTCTGCTTGGGCTTTATCTGCAAAGTAATTCCAGGGGATGACTCGGAGTCCGAAATACAAAGCTACATCTCATGTGAACGAATCAGGTGATACTATGGACCGTGTTCGAGGCATTGCAACAGGAAGAAACAGGCACTTGATATGCTGAAGCTGTAATCAAACGAGGAAAACAGACAGCATCCAAGGACCAGGAGTATTCCCGGATAGAAGCACAAAACACGGCAGAGGTGCAATTTGGGTGCTGTCAGAATCTGGCACAGATATTCCGAAGCATAGCAACGGGTGGAGCAACCTAGCTGGAAGGCAACGAGCTTAACGAATCAGCCTAGAATATCCTGCAAGACATATAAGAGAGAATCATACCAAAGCAGGAAAGCATCGAATTTTAGAAATGAGCCGCGAACACCGAGGATGAAAGGAAGGTGTGGTTTGGAAAGATTTTCGTTGTGGTATTACATTTGGGGAAGCGTTGAACGCTGGAACGCATCGTGGGTAATTAACTGTCGTTCTTCGAGAATATTGGAGGCTGCGCACATTCAAGATGGTCCATCACCGTTGAGGGCGGCAGGCCGTTGTGAAGTGGCTCAGAAATGAGAGTCGTATCCAAGGCATTGATCCAGAAGGGAGGCCAGACAACAGCGGTGAGGAGCCATGGCCACGAGTGAGTTGCAGGATTTGCAGAAATTTGTGCTCCGCATTCAATTGAGCGAAGGATTTTGAGGCGTTGAATTGAGGCGAGATATTGAATGTATTTGATGTGTTGAGATATATCGGCTCCCCTTCACAGGCATCTTCTACCACAGGTGTGCTGAATGAAGCGATGAAACGAGTCAGGACGAGTGAGACTGAGGAAAGCACTGGGATCGGATGAGGGGAAGAAAACAATAATTGAAGACGGATTTATAAAGCGCAGGATCACGGAGAGGTCAAAAAGTTTGTCGACTGCGTATTGAGGCTATGCGGCCATGAGATCTGGCTTTTTTGCTCGATGACCCCAGAATGGCTTAGATTCAACAGCTTTACTGTCGCGGCTAGTTGAAGACATTTAATTTCGGGCATGGTGAGAAATGCAATAGGGATCTCCAAAAGCTGTGGGCATTGCGGCGCAGCTTCCGTGGGTTTTTTGAGCGTTGAAGTTCAGAGCAGGAACGAAGAGGGAAATGTGGGATTAGCTCGTATGGGGATGAGACCAAAGAGATGCAAAGAATCGCGAAGGTAATCGTTAAAGAATGGTTAGTGTAGCACTCGCAAAGTTTACACAGTGCGTAGTTGTCGCAATGGGGATAGCTGCACATGGAAATGGGAAAGCACGGAGGATTTTGAGCACAGATGCGGCTGGCGAGCACAGTAAGACGAAAGGACATAGGATAAATGGAGAAAGGCACAAACAGTTGCAAAGAATCGCGAAGCATTTCATTAAAGAATGGTTAATCCTGAATTTTGTTCTGAAAAGAATTCACAGAATAGCACAAATATAGGGATGGTCACGGGTACGGGTCAACCCGGCGGGTTTCCGGGTCGGGTCGGCCCGGGTACGGGTACGGGTTCCGATTTTAGTAGACCCGAAACCCTTCGGGTACACCGCGGGTCTACAAACATCGAATTTATTATGGAATTTAACTCATTTCAAGGCAGTTGGACATGGTACTAGCTCTCAAAGGTACTCCCAAGCTTTTGTTAAGCACCTGATGCATTTAAAATTCTCAATTGGTGAACATATTTCATGTTTTGAAGCTGTCAAACCTTCCCGGCACGCGTCGGCAGGCGTGATCCGATCATTTCGGACAACCCGTGGACAACCCGTAGACCCGCGGGTTTGGGTCCGGGTTTTCCGGGTTTGGGTCCGGGTCGACTGTTTTATACCCATACCCGTACCCGTGACCATCCCTACACAAATACAACCCACCCCACTGAATTAGAACCAGTTTAGGAAAGCACAAGGTCATGAAGGTTGCAAAAAGTATAAAGCTGCTGTATATAATATGTCTACAAAGAGTTCGATAATTTATTGGATGTGTAGCCAACAATCCTTTTGTATTTCTGAGTCTGCCACTAAATAAAATGTGATGTTTTAAAAAGAACACCACTACCTAGGTTTGAACCCACTGCGTATCAAGGTTTGACAAATACGCACGAGGGAAACATGAGGCAATTTCTCTGAGTCATCAATAGAGGAGCCACCGGAAGCCACCCGGTGGCTGATCAGGCATGCGGTAACCGGTGGCTGTGGCTGTTGTGGTGGCCGAATGTATGATGTTGCACAACTCCAACTTTGTTTCTTTACCAGATTAACTGACATCCCTCTGCACTATGCCCATTCAACATGCGCAAGAATGGTGAAACAAGGCGGTGCTGTTTGAAACTAGAACATCCTCCTCCCATTCCTTCCACGATGAGTTAAGGAGTGCTATAAAGCGCATCGTGGACTCCAGAATGGCTCTCTCCATGGTGTACGGGTGCAAGAAGTAGTAGCATGACAGCCACCGGATCAGCCACAGCCACTGGTTACCGCATGCCCAATCAGCCACCGGGTGGCTTCCGGTGGCTGCCGCAAAGCCTCTAATAAGCGAGCAAACCGTCAGCTACTCGCCGTTCAAAAGTGTCTGCAGATTATGGACTTTAAGCGGCGGGTGATGCGCCTGTGTAATTAATGCCCTGCAAAGGGGCGCCAAGAAAGCGGAGAGAACCATTCCCGAAGTCGGCACGGGGTGAGAGCAATATTAGAGGTGTGGAGGACGTAAACATTAATATTCCAGCACAGAAGACTGAAAAGAATCTGTCAAGTGTGAGCGACACCAGCGAGAAATCACGCTGTCAATGAAATGGAACTTGAATTCGAATTCAGCTTACATGCACAGTTCAGCGAATAGTGGTGATATCACAATTCGACTGTCGCCGGTAATTCCATAACTTCTCAAGGAGAGGTGAAATTTTCACTACCCATAACGGTGCGGGCAGACAAGAGAGAAATCCCATCCGCAGGTCGAAGATTTCTGACCGGGCCAATGAATATTCATGTACTGTGGGTTGGTTGGTGGAGAGGGAAATATCATAGCCCACATAATTGTATGTGCTAACATTCGGCCAGGCAAGTCAGTCTGAGCGTTCATCCGAGAGAGAGGGGGGGTTTATTATACTCGCGCAGTCCACAATATGAACAACGAGTGTACCGAAGACAAATATGAAGTAATGTACGGGTAGTTATCCATACATAAAACTACAAGATGCCCACGGAACACACAGAAATTCCGGGGGGGCGATCAATACAAGATGCTCACCAGCTGTGGACCGGCCGGCTGTTAGAATGGCGTGACTCCCAGCTAAAACCCAATGGGAGCTAACCACGAGCAGAGTGCGCAAGTGTATGGGAGGAGTTCTCGCCTCCCAGGTAAAAATCCCCGGTGTCCACCAGTCCCAGCTAGTTGTCATAATGTCTTCCCTTTGCAATCTGCATGCAGGACCCAACCAGAAAAACAAACTAGAACGGTGTCGGGAATGTCAAAGACACAAAGAAATGATTCCAGTTTATTCAAACTGTCAGAGTAGGACCGTTGGGTCATTGCGAAACTGTAATAAATTTTGAACCGGTTTCCAGCAAGATTCCGAGATAGCATGCTTTCAGGACCAGGTGGATTTTGTTTTCCCCTAGATGGAATGATGGGTATGTCCTTTCGCGTCGGACAAATATCTGGTACCAGCACTTTGCGATGGAAGTTCCACAACCATTATCGTTTGACCAAGTTTGTGCACCGTCAAGGTGGCTTTGAAACCCAGAGGGCGATCCAGACGCGGTCAGTATATCATCCGCATGTTCAATATGTGACATTGGGACACCATTCAGCTCAATATCCTCAGGATGAAAAGCAAGGATAAAATCGGACATGAATAGATTCCAAAGATGAGGTGAGCCGGCATCCCCGATGAGAATTCCAAGCAGTGAGCAGGTGCGATGTGGAAGGGGTGGATGCCCCGCTCATCGCCTTTCCCCCTTTCGGTCTTTTGTTGCGTACCTTACGATCGATCAGTCTTCGGACTGCTTATTTGTTTTGTATTGTAAATATGGCCAATCATTTTACCTCCTTACACCCGAACAATGAGCATCAACGCGGCCAGTGACTAAAGTACTCCAACGTGAGTACGCCGCCAGTGAACACCGAGCAACCGAGCAACAGATTTACTCTCACATCGAGCCCTAACGAGCTTCATCCATACTTCACGCCCACACGGCACATCTCCTATTTCCACCCATTTTCTACTCTACGCTTCCACGACTTCTCGGGACCACCCCATCGACTTTCTAGTTCACCTGTGCACCCCATTTCTGGACGACCGACCCACCTTGTCTGTCTACAGGCAGCCTACTCGCTACTTCGACAGCGAACTGGCCATCGAGACGGACCAAATACAGAATTCGATCATACAGAATTTTCAACCATTCAATCAGGGGGCCCGAGACTCCCATAATTGCGAGTTTGACCCAGGGTGTTGATCTGTCTGTCCCAGGGAATGCGTTTTTGGGATCCAGGTATGCAACATATGAAGGCTTATTTTCGGACTGAGCCTTGTCAATGAGGCACAGACATTGTCATTTGTCCGGAGACCATCCTGGAATCCGTTCTGGGTGGACGGGATCGCACCAATATCCGCTGCACCCTCGCGAATTCTTCGATCAATAATGAGGATCAACATTTTTTCAACATGCAGCATTCCAGAGCTATGAGACGATAGCTGGAAGGATCTGTCGCATCCTTCTTGAGAATCCCAATTAAGAGGGCAGTCAGCCAGAGACGAGGCATGTCTTGATTCTTCAAACAATATAGGAAGAATTCCAGAATTTTCTCGTTAGGAATTGCCAAACAGTCTTCGTATGAGAATCCATCGACGCCCATCGCAGTGTCAAGCCCATGAGCCTTAATATGGCGCTTCATTTTCTCGATCTCTTCGATGGTTATATCTCTAGTATATGATTGGCGGGGCGACGAATCCGGAGGTGGAGGTAGATTCTTAGACATCCGCGCGTTGAAAGCCAGCTGATCAGTGTTGAAAGAAGCGGGAGGGACTTTTGGGAAGTTTAATCGCGCCTCAAAATCAACGGACGAATCTGTCACAGTAACCTTCGCCTTTTTGAGGCGTGGGTCAGTGCGGTTGGGCACGAAATCCCAAAATTTCTTCGCTGAGTTGCACGCCAAGAGCTCAGTCCGGAGGGCGAATTGCAATGCGTGTACGCACGGCCTCGATGACACTGGGGTGCCTCTTCCTCAAGTCTATCTTTACCAGTGACCCATGGCTTTGGCTTTACCAGCGAAGTTTGCCCCAAGGCCGTTGTAACTTTTGCGCCGGCCGTCATTTGAAGCGTTGGAATGCAGGTTTTCACACCCCATTATAGGTGCACAGTCCACGTCCAAGTTGAACGACTGTTAGGGCCAGGGATATCACGGGCACTTTTTTGCTAATGTATATATGCTCCACGTTTAGCCTGGTTATTCTGGCGATCAAAATGCACTTTTAATATTTTACGACACTTTTTGACATTTTTTGACTTTCCGACACTTTTATTGTCAGATATCTACATTTCCGACGCTTTTATCAGGTTTGATACAGTCGATAAAAGTGTCGGAAAAAGGTCAGTTTTCGCGACACTTTTATTGACTGAATCTGACTTTTATTGAACAGTCGAGATTTCCGACACTTTTATTGGGGCTAGGATATTTCGCCGCGTCCGCCGATCCGCGCCGCGTCACCGCCGCATCACATAGTAATATCGCCGCGTCTCAACATTCGATCGCCGCGTCCTCCCTTATGACTGCCGCGTCTTCCATCTTCATCGCCGCGTGGTCGCCGCTGTTGATCCAGACAAAGTATACGGGGCCATCACGCAGCCCTAACTAGGTCTCGAAGTTTGACCTTATGCCGCATCACCGCCGCCGCCGCATATCCATCATCGTTGTGCCTCTACACTGGCTGGGTATTTTGTAAATTATCTGTTTTGTGCGTCCTCACTGGCGTCTTCAATCTCCATCGCCGCGTACCGCCGCTGACAATCTCTTCACTTACTCTCCCATGTGCCCAATGTGCCATCCACTCAACCACGCACAACTATGCTGCGGCTACTCTACACATACCAGAAGGTGCTTCCTCTAACTCAGTTTAAAGGGTTCAATTTTGTAGGGACAGAAATAGTGACTGCCACTGACGGGTATTAAATTGAACTTTAATCTGTTGGATATCAAGCCGAACTATATTACAAACTCCGGCGCGACACAGCTGGGACTCATCTCCCGCTTTCTCTATTTATTGGACTAATATGTGCGCTGTTCGTGTCTACTTGTCCCCATTAAGTAGTAAGATTCTTATTTTCCGAGTACAAGAGTCATAGCTATGCATTCACAGTTGTATTAAATCATAGTACTACACTGAATTAAGTCAGTTCTTCTGCGAACTTTCCCCTCTTAATTCTACCTCTTCAATATAATCATCATCCATGTCTATTGTATACCAGCTGCGTCCGGAGGCCCCAACCTTCCCCACTGGTGGTTCCAAGCTTCTCAGGGCGTGAATTGTTCCCTCAAGGTCGGAGCTTGCGTGGTGTTGCTTGTCGCTTTGCCGGAGGGATATCCTAAACAAGTCCTTCGTTATTTTCGTTCCGGCGACGAATTTTCCCTCGTTATTTCCCCAAGACATGTCTCTCCTCGCCGCCTGAGAGATCAAGTCACCAACTCCTGAGAGTACTCAGCAGTACTCGCATTTAAATTGGCGACTATATATCAGGTTTATGTTCCTAGGGCAATGGGACTGTCTTTTCTTTTATCTGTGTTATTTTCTATCCAACTCCAGTTCCTGAATGGTTGGGGATATCATGGGAGCCTCCATATCAATTGAGGGTTGCTGTTTCTGACAAGAACAGTGTTAGGTCAGTGAAGGCCATCTCACTGATGTTGCAGTTTGCGGCACGGGCTGCACTGCTGTATGTGCATTTTTCACAACATTTCTACTGAGTTCCCGTCAATATTTACCGAGGAAGATAGCCTCCGCTGAGTTTGTCCTGGGTGTTGGAGCCGTGGAGAGGCGTTGTAGTGGCCTGACACATTCAACTGTTGTGATGGCATCAAAATGACCCTTTCTTGAACTGACGAAACCCGTGCAGTGGAGTCAATGAACAACAGTTGTCAGGAAGGAGATGTTAGGCCAAAGAAAGAGTGAATGGGATGTTCAGTTGATTCTGTGAAGGTCGGGTTGGCGCCGCTGTGGTGCCGCATCGAGGATCGTGACCGCCGCGTCATGTTGAAGACACGCCGCGTCACATTTTGGACACGCCGCGTCCTTGGCTTGCGACCGCCGCATACCGCCGCGCGACGCGGCAGTATCGCCGCGTCAATCAGGGGTGACGCGGCGAAGTCACCATGTACTTCGCCGCTTCCTACCCCAGACCGCCGCGTGTCGCCGCGTCACCGCCGCGTCCAAGTTTAATTCATGGCATCAAGCGAAGACGTATACAGAGTCCCTCAGGGCCGTTCCTTGGCCGTCCAACACTAGTACATGGTGAGTACATCCTCTGTTTATGCAGAGTCGCTACGGCCTCCAGAAAGCATGATCGGCGCTTGCCAATTTTGGATCGCCGCGTCAACCGCCGCGTCCCCGCCGCGCCAACCTGACGCGGCGAACTATTTTTGCCCCTTTTATTGGGGTCAAAAAAAGTTTATCCCCGGATATAGGTCCTAGGTAGTGTATGAGATGGTTTTGACTTGAGAAACCTATGTAGAGTCCATATAAGTGCAGGTATAGCCTTGTAAAGAGCAATCAGTACCAGACTCGGTTGGCCTGTCAATCAAGCACCGGATCAAGATCATGACGGGTTTCTTCCCAACATAACCAACGGCACCCCCGACATACACATACATGCAGTGCCGCCCAGTATCACATCATTTTGCGACCTACCCGTCCCCAGCATTCTTAAGATCCTGGAGAACGAGAACGGAATGCACATCATGAGGTGTGCGAGAAAACCGTCTCTCCACCGCCGCATGCTAACGTCTCCACCTCCCTCACCGACGCTGGGGGCCTCGCGGGTGATGCTAGATAAGCAAAGCTGGTCGCGGACCATCGAAATAGGGGTCACAGACAGCAGGGCGTGCTCTCATCCTGCCGATCCGTGTGCGTTCACGAATGATTGCACGCCTCGCCTTCACTGGATAAGCCGCGCCGCGGCGATGCGTGCGTCGGCTGCTTGTGCTCCTGGAGCATGCGGCACGCGTGCGGGCGGGGGTTATTCGTGTGGGTGTCTTGCGCTAATGATGCGTCGCAGGCAGAAATTACGCACACTCCCAGAGCCGCCGCCCGGATTGTGCTTGCGTGGAGTTCTCGAGCGCGCTGCTGCGGGGCCCTTGAACCGGACCGATGTTGAGGCGCGCGCACAACAGCGATGCCCCCCCCTGTGCGTAGAGTTGCCAAATAGATTCATAGCTAGAACTTGTACAAATGAATTTCAAAGAACTACACTGCGAGGTTGCTGCGAGGTCCGAGATTTATCTTGAGCTTCACCATTGTACATGGAGCTTCCCGGTGAGCTGCATATTAATCGTATTGATGGGCTGACATAGTCACCGACTCTGTTGCGCAACATTATCTCATGTGGAGCTGTATTTTGTATGGTAGGCATTCACAGAAATAGGCATCGGGCCATAATAGGCGTTGGCTTGAGCCGATAGTTGTTCGCATCGCGGAATAGGCATTCAATACCATCAAGAGCTGATCGCGAACGCCTATGCTACTAAAGTTGTCGTGCCTCGTGTCAACGACATCCCGGCTGGTCATACTCGGGTTCTCCCAGACTATATCAAATACCCGGATGAACAACGCTATACCCTTCAATGGCTGGACGGCGACTCCCCGGAACTGCTAGCTCGCATTCCCAACAACTCCGATGCAACGTTCAGGAAATTCACTCACGTCCCGAAGCCTTCACCCATGCCCCCACACTACAACTAAGGGCCCGCTGCCGTGAAGTGGTGGGGTCACAGCGCCAACTCGCACCTGGGGATCTCAAATCGGCTGACCCTGCCTCGGTCGAGGGTCCCCGTGCCAGCTGCAACAGGCCCCATTCGAACTGAGCGATCTCCAGTGCAACTAGACGCATCCATTCAGAAACGCGCAACGGGGAATCTGGGAGGACCTGGGTCTGGCAATGGGGACAGAGGCGGCGCAAGAGGGAGAGGTTATGGATCCTGATGAGATCGTCATGTTCTTTTGGTCTCGAAATCCCGCCGCAGTCGAGCGTCGAAAACGGGAAGCAGAGGATCGAAAACGCGAAGAGGAAGAGCATCCCGCATAGAACAGTGGTGAGAATGTGATAGCTATCTACCTTTCCATGTAGTATGCCTCCTGTTTTTTTATATCTTCATTTTTTGCTTATCCTTGACTCCTCCAACTTGACCAGTGCTTCGCCCAACATCAGTGCTTCCCATTCGCCTTCAGACCATCTCGAAGCCGTCCATTGGCTTGTTTTTTTTTCCCGCTTCTTGCCATCCATTCCTCCTTTCTTCGCCTGCACCTATCGCTGTCGGGTAACTCACGACGCGCTCGCTCTGTCGCTCCCTGCAGTCCCCAGTGTCAGGTCGTTCTATAGCGGCATAGCTATCCTCAGTACGACTGTATACTTCCCACCCACGCGGTTGCTCGCTGCCGCCGTTCATTTCACTCACCGCGGGCTTCACAGGGTCTCCCCGTGCACTTCACAACTGCACCTATTCCCCCACGACCGCTCTATCCGCACGTCAACCCACGAATCGCACTCAACGGCCCCGCCGCAAATTTGACCGCACATCAGAACAGCTCTCGCCTCGCACGCCATTCAATACGTCAATGCAGTCGTTTTCCACTCAAACCGGGATTTGCGCACGCCGCAACAGATCGATGGTGCCTGCAGCAGCACCCCAGAGCGCGCGGTCTTGTTTCGCAAAAGGTACATTTCTTTGTCTCGTTTTTCATCCCGGCGTCGGGTCTCTCTTTCCTCTTTTCTTTTCCCCTTTCCTCGCTCTTTTTCGGTCTCATTCTGAATTCCGGAAGACTTGTCTGGCCTCACGATCCCTATCAATGCAACGATGTTCATTCCTGACTCCCACGCTCCTCGCGAAAATTCTTCACCGCCGCCACGCACGCCTTACGTGTTTTGGCCTTCGTCGTTCCAGCTGCAACATCTCCATGTTGGAATCGTCGCCAGCGCGGGACAGAGGCGACTCGTCAGCCCGGACAGAGCCACATGAGCGCGACGCGAACTGGAGTACACGACGTGGAACCTACGTGTCGTGGAAGTAGAGAACACGCACCGTAGACGTGTCCTGGTACACGATTGCATGCACAGCCATGGGTCGAAACCATGGAGACGCGTCCGGACGCGTAGCAACTACGCGTTTCATGCGCCACGCATTGTTTCTTTAGTCGAAGAGTTCGAACTCAGCATTGTATAGTTTGCTATTGTTCTAGCTATTCATTGTACTCCTAAGGAGTATAAATACTGTACTGTACTCTCACTGAATATACAGTTTTTCCCCTCTCATATTCCAATACTCCACCACTCCACCACGCGCGCACATCGCACCTTGGCATCATTCGAGTCTTCACCGTCCACACCCACCTACATCGCCCAGCAACTCGCACTCCGCCGACATTCTTAACTTACCGCATGAACTTACCAGCCTAGATGGGCGCGAGCGTAATGCTCTCAGCGCACTCATCACTTTTCCGATGAGGCCAGGGTGGGCCCCTTATATACTTTCAAGAAATAAATGTCTAGCCATGTAATTGCAAGCAGATCGACGATGTTCCGAGCGAGAGGGAGCGGGACGAGGAGCGAAGGCAGAACAGACGCGTTCGAAGCTACGGACGGTGCTGCTGCTCGGAGCGACGTTGCCGCTGTTCTGGGTGACCATTTATCGCGATAAATGAATGGTGCAGAACTATAGTTAGTCCTCCCGGGCCCCATCCTGTAAACGACAAGATCTTGCGTTCGAAGAAAGTAGAGCGGTGTTCGGGTAACTACATACTGTGTAGGGCAGCTTGTAATAATCATATCTTTCTGCGGTCGTTTTCGAAGGACAATCAATGAATTATTAGTATTAGATACAAGTACATTACAGTAAGAAAACTTCGTTCGCAAAGAGAAGTTAGGCTTTCGTTGCCTTATTCCTCAGACCATCTTGGTCATCCAAATGTGTTTCGTCACTTCCTCTGGCTATCTCCCCAGCCTCTTCCAGCTTGCGCTCGTCCTGTTTTCGTATCTCTCGCGCTACTTCCTCCCGGCTTGAGTAACCCAGTGGTGCCCATTGACGGGATGTCCACGGTTTGCACGCTGGGTCATTATACATCTAACAGCTGAAGTTAGGTTATGGACGACAATAAGATAGCTTCCTACTCACAATGTCTACCGTCTCCAGAGTGAGATCCGAAGATTCATACAAGAAAAAGTAGACAATCGCTGCGCCTGCGAGGTTACATGCTGCGAACACAAATCCGTACCGATATGAGATGGCGGTGTTGATGAATGGGGTGAAGAATGCCAAGAGGAAGTTCCAAAGCCAGTTGGACGAAGTTGATAGGGCTGCTTGTTTCGCACGCGTGCGGGTCGGGAAGCTAGATGCGGAAGGTTAGTTCACGAAGGCAGACCAGTCATTCCAATTCGGTGCTACGAACGTTTCTCCAATGAGGATCCAGACACCCGGAGCCCAGGTGGAGGCATAGCCGAGGATAAACAAGCATGCGCTGACAATCATGACTAGCCAAAAGCGTATTCAAGTTCAGGGAAGGTGTTTATGTAAGTGACAGGTGAACACTTACGATATCCACTCCCTTTGTTAGACAACGGGTCCTTGGCGGTACCCACAGCGGCGAAGACGAAGAGCCAGATGGATTGCCAAATGCCGCCAAAGATAAGTGGCATTCGCCGACCAAACTACAGAGCACGGATGATGCATGAGTGGCGGACGCTTAGCGTTATACGCTCGATTTCGTACCCTTTCCATGATGTACAATCCGAGGAATGTGCATAGGAAATTGACAGCTCCCAAGATGATTTGAGTGACATAGGAGTCTGAGATACCGACGGATTTGAAGATAGTTGCGCCATAATAAAAGAAGTAATTTGCTCCCGTGAGCTGTTGGAACATCTGCAACGTCATTCCTTTTGAGACAGTGAATATCTGTGCCACAGCCACAAATTCAACGAGCCAACCTAGCAAAGTCCGATAGAGTGTTTTGTTGGCAGGCTTGAAACAATCTATCCATCCCCCTTTCATCCTTTCCTCGCGCTCGACAGCCAAGCGAATTTCCTCCAGCTCACGCTGAATGGTGGCATGCGTCTTGCCAGTTTCCTTTGATAAACCGCGAGCACGAGCGAGGGAGTATTCGGCTTCCTCTATTCGGTGTTGCTTTGCTAGCCATCTATAGACGAGTATGAGCGAGTGGCCGTCAAGGGACTCATACGCTAACCTGGGTGATTCGGGCATCGTAAGGATACCGATTCCAAGTATGAGCGGCCAGAGGATGCCGATGGCGACAACCGTCCGCCAGGAGCCGGGTCCTGCAATGCCACGAGCACCAATGGAAATGCAGTCTTTGCACTGCGATTAGAATTGCGGGGAAGAGATATGAGGAGGTAACTGACAAGCAACAAGGATGCCGAATGTGATAAACAGCTGATAGGTAGCGGTAAGGGTACCACGAATTTGGTGCGGTGCAGTTTCTGCTTGATACTGAGAATCAACGGTTAGAATAGAATACGAAGATAACGGCGATATAGCATCTTACCATAGGCACTGCTGCACTAAGTGCGCCAACGGCAAGTCCACTGATAAGTCGGCCCAGGGCGTATTGCACCCAGGATTTAAAAGCGAGGATTTGGACGAGAACGCCAATGATAAAAACACCGCATTCAACCGTCATTGCATACCTCCTACCAAGGAAATCAGCGGTTCTGGGCCGATGTTCAGCAAATTAGATGACGAAATGAGTTGGAACCACCTACGGTGCTCCCATCAACGCCCCGAATAACGTTCCGATGCTGAGGAGAGCGACGATTAAGCCAGCGCGGACATTGGAGAAGGCACATGTGGACACGTCGCCTGGAGACGTGCACTCGGCGAAGCGTAGCAAAAAATCGTCCATGAGAAGGATGTCGGATATCTGGCCTGTGTCATACTGGAAGAAAGATGGACCAAGAGTGAGATTGGAGCTTTTCCGACACACGCCAAACGCACACCGAATATGAAACCCCCCATAGATGCCAACAAAGCGAGCATAATCGCGACCCATCCTATAGGAACACCTTGACTGATGCCACCATATGTGAGTGAATCGATTATGAGTTAGATTGGTACGCACGTGTAGAACAACGCCATTTTTTCGGATAGATGAGTGGTAGAGTAAGCATTGGACGGTTTCGATGTGGGGTTTATAAACGAAAGGACTCCACTTGATGTCATGACATCTGTGCTGTATGCCGGCAGGTAGGACCTCAATATGACGTCAAACCCAAAGCGCACCGGCAACCTACAAAATAAGGCTCCAACCATTTAGTTTTTGTTTGTGGACCCAGGTAAAATAAATGGAAACGGTTTAACTGTTTTAAACCGTTTTAAACACCTTATAAATGGTATTTTTACGAGCAGGTTTCTCACACCTGTGTGGAGGGGTCAAATCACGTAACTTGACCATTCTGAACATGCATACGGCAAATTTATCGTTATATGTTGACCCCGAAGTGTACCAAGATCTTCGTGAAGGCGGGATAAAGGCAGAATACAGGCACATCGTTTGCCGAGAAGGCCGAGCACCATCAAACGCGTTACTGATTTAGAAGGTCCTGCATGTTGCCAGTTGGTGAGCGGCTCTGTGCTCCGAGACTATGCGTGGGTTTCGAGCACACATATTGACCAGGCTGGCACAAATTTCTGCATCAGATAACAACCTACCAGACATGTCTTGACAACCATTTAAACCGTTTGCAAACCGTTTGTAAACTGTTTGCTACTCTGGGCAAACTAAACGGAAATAAAAACAGTTAGAAGCATTTGAAAACGTTTACAAATGGAAATGGTTGGAGCCTTACTACAATACGAGGGGCGACTGACACACAAGAGACATCAAAGGTATGTAATCCTCTTCTTTGCAAATACCAAGGGGTAGCCGATCTGTGATTGCCAGACCAGATGCTGGGTGGTTGGTTCGGCCGTCAGGCCTTGAAAAGATTTCTGGGAGCCATTGATTTTATGGCTCGAGAGGTGTCAGTGCAGACCAAAAATGCATCTAAATTGTCTCTGACTATGGTCTGCCCCCAAGACCTCATCTCCGGCCATATTTGGCCATATTGATAAGTTTTAACGAGGTTCATCCCAATCTGGAAGAATGTTGTGGCTCTGTTTGGTCATGAGCCACAGTGGATATTTTGCCATTTACAACATTGCAGAAGGAATATTTACTGTTCTGGCTCATTTTTAGTAGGTTGTGGACTCAAAAACACATTCTGAGCCAGGAAGACTATAACACACGTGATAAATTGCCTTATTTGGACGTCACGTGGTTGGGTGGTTCCGCGAGCGGGTCTTATTCTCAAAAACCGGCACCGGTTCCGCTTTTCACAGATCGGTTACCCCTTGGCAAATACGGCTCCAACCATTTCGTTTCCGTTTGCGTCTCCGAGCAAATCAAACGGATATGGTATGTACTACAAGATTTCGTTTAATTACTGTCCCGTTTCAATCAATTCGAACGGGGGTGTGAGACTCAAATCACGCCACGGTGTAGATATCTTTCGATTTAATCTTACCTATCCCTTGCGGCGTGCGCGAGCGCCAACCTCTATCCCCTATTTTTGCGGTGGCGCTTAACTAGTTCAACTAGTTAAACTACAAACCAACGGTTCACGGTTCACTGTTCAATCAGACCTACAGCTGCACGTGATCCAAACGCGTCCTGATTGAGGCACTAACAAGGACAAACACATTTCCCTTCTCCGCCTTCCTCGAGCTCCGCACAAACTCATCACGCAAAAATACAGTTCACCCTAACAATAATAATAAGAATAAGAACTCGAAAGCATTTCCAACTCAGAAAATCGCCCAACGCACACCAAAAGTTTAACTTCGCAAGAACTCAAAAAGCACTCAACGTTAGAAGATCGAATCGCACAACTCATAACTCAGACTCAAACACAAAAGATGTACGAACGCTCTTCGTTGCAGTGCAGTGCAGTATACAGGTTACATAGATGAATGAATAAAGGTATAGGTGCGCATTAAGCGCGGAATCTACAGTATAGTGTGGGGGGTGCTAAAGATACAGTTGGGTAGGTGGGGGAGAGTCTGGTCATGTAACGATATATGCGTGGTGTTTTTGAGTTTAATACGAGGGAAAGGGAAGAGGAGATCAAACAATATCAGCCGCGTCCACCACCGGCATCGGCCCATCCGGCACACCACTCCTCCGGACGTGCGCAGGCTCGGGCGGGGAGAGGGTGATATGCACGCTCGCGCGATGTAGGGAGGACACCTCGATGTCCTCCGCGTCGCTGCCGTGCACGCTCTCCGTATCCGACGACGGCGCAGACGACGAATAATCGCTCTCCTTGTAGTCGGGCAACATCCCGCTCACGTCGCCCAGCGTCAGTCCGTGCGCCTTCTCGGCATCGTACTCGCCCTCCCCGAGCACGCGCGCCTTATCGGCGTCGTACTCGAGCGGGGAGATCCCGCCGTAGGAGGCAGACATATCGGAGAAGGAGTCGAAGGAGTCGCGTTTTTGTGTGGTGTCTTTGCGGATGAAGACGGGGAGGGTGGCTCCGCGCGAGGAAGAGGAGGAGATGGGGAATTTCGAGGTTGCGCTGGAGACGAAGTAAGTAAAGGAATAGAAGGGGAGATAAAGAGAGGAGGCAAACGCACCCAGTCGAACTGAACCTCGACGACCCCGCCGTGCTGTATCCCATCCGCTTGGCCACAGACTGGAAAGCCCCGCGGTAGTTCTTGATCGCCTCGTCCGCAAACCCAAAGAACGCGAAGAGCAACAATGCGCACGCCACGGTCGCCCACCGCAGCCTCTCCACGCTCACCGCGGTATACGGGTCCGCGCGCCAATAGATCCCGGGGACCTGCACCACCCGCGAAAAGTTGCTGTGCGTATCGTCCCAGGAGATCCACGGGCTGAGCCCGACGACGCACACGTTAACCCACAGGACCCAGATGCCCATGGGCATGGTGAGGAGCAGGTCGGTCGACGCGAGCGCCATGAGGCGCACGTAGCGGTTGAGGTTGAGGTTCTTGTTCGCGGAGAGGAGTTTGAACTGGGACCAGGAATGGTAGAAGGAGCGGATGGAGAGGATGCGGTAGACGGCGGAGACGGCGCCGATGAGGATGGGGGGAGATGGAAGAGGACGACGGCGACGGGGGTTTCGTAGGTCTCGCCGAGGCAGCCGATGTCCTCGAAGATGTTGTAGCGGTGGCCTTGGACGATGTATTCTATACAAGGTAGGTCAGGATTGAGGACGACGAGCGAAATAAAGGCGACGCACGCAAAGGAATCTGCAGAGGGATACCGAGACCAATGGCGAGGTCGATGAGGATCGCCCTGCGCTTCTCAGCGCGGATCTTGGTGACGGTGCGCCAACGGTGCGCACGGACGCGATCTGGTAGAGCCGCCTGCACAAGTCGTGTTTCCAGAGTCCCATGACATAGATAAAAAAGATGGAGATGTCGGCCAAACCAAGCGCAATGCCAGAGATATCCGTAGGCCATGTTTTCAGAGTCCCACAACAGGAGGAAGCGGAGAGGGAGCTGTGGCGGTGCATGCACAGCTGCTGATCGTCGGCTTCTCTTTGGCTTCTCTCAATCCTCTCAGCTTTGCTTTTGTTCGACATCGCCAGTGCACGACTGGCTGGGTTCCACTCAGTTCTTGCCATCCAGATTTGCCTCACCTCCCGGATAACCACTCTCCTGTTTCAAGGAATTTATCATTCGTTATGTGGCGAACGTCCATGGCGTTGGATGTCGCCGTTCTTTGCGTTTGCAGGCATGGAACCCTCAGACTTGGACGTCACGGTGTCTCTTGAAAATATAGGCCCTATCATCGGCTTCGTTGATTTGCTGCGTGTAGAAGGAACGTCACAGCACTGTGGTGTGATGTACGTCTCTCTTTGTCTTTTTCTTACTTTTAGAGGCATGCTTACGATTCCCTGTGTAGACTGTACAAGACAGCGCGGTTTCCCGTCCAAGCCCCAAAATGTACATGTGTCTGGTCAATCTCGCCATTGGCGTCGGGCGTCGAAATCACTCTCGTTCGGATGTAATTCGGTGCAGCTCTTCAAGTTCCCCTTTTGTCTCGCATTTGATTTCATTTAGATTGTAGTAGACGCTGTGGCTGCGTTCCCTACCTTTCTCTTCTCCTCCCATAGTGCTAACCCGCTTGTTCTCGAGTTTCGAGGCTACCGGTACCATACCCTCGAGAATGTCGAATGATATTCGGTGCTTTACAATCTAGGATGTTGTCTCTTCCCATTCATTATGCCTCGGCTTCCGCGAGCTCGCTAACCACCTCATCGACCTTCTCTCGGCATGCTCTGTTCTCACCCGCGCATCTCTGTGCCGTGCACTCAAATTCAAATTCAGTTAGCGCATCCACGCCGTTTCCGCGCCGTATAGTTATTGCGCTACTGGAGCCCGTCCTAAACCTCTCCAACGCATCTACCTCCCCACATCGTCCATCTCAGCGACCTATCGATACACACCTCAGTCCACGCGCTCTTCTAACTTGCTTGCGGACAACTCCTAGGGCTGTTTCGGCGCGCGGGGAGACACCCGCAGATGATTCTGAGCTGATGCGCGCGTCCTTGATCTGCGCGCTCGGGTTCCGGCTTGTCTCACAGTCTCAGTTCACTGGTGTATTGTATTTGGGCGGTGGGGAGGCGCGAGTGGGGGAGAATGTCCCCGCGCTCCTCTGCAGCCTGTTTCGAGTCTTCTGTACGGTGTACCTTGCGCCCGCGCCCCACCGGGATCATCAGCGTCTGTTCCCGCCTCCCTCGCGGACGCCGGACAGCTGCAGCGTCCCACTTCGCTGACCTCCCTCGCGTACTACGACGACGGTGACACGCGGACGTGCACCCCCGATTATCTACATCGCTGACGCCACGCGCACTTGCGCAGAGTGCGCGGATCTTAACAGAGGCAAATGACACTGTGGAGCGCGTGCAGTCGGAGATGGTCGACGGGGATGGAGGTGGAGAACGAGATGGAGATGGAGATGGGCACCGCGCACTCACACATCTCAGTGGAGATATTGATGTCGTTGGAGATGGGGAAGAAGAAGCGCGGGTACGCCTACATCGGCGATACCGCCCTGCGTGGGAGGGGGAGAGGGAGGCGTTGAAATGGTGGAGATGTCGCTGCCGCTCCCGCATGTGCCTGTCGATGGGTCTTGCGCATGCGCATGGAGATGGGCCTGGACGTATGCTCTCCCCATCATCCTCGCCCTCGCCGTCGGTCCCATTCTCCCGTCGGCCGCAGCTAGTTATAGCTTCAACTTCAAGGCACCGTGCTACTGCATGCGTACCCGGGCGTAGGCGTGCGCGATGGAGGTTCGAATGTATGTACGTGCCGGGTTTGGTCTATCCCAATGGACGACCAGACAAATCAACTTCAGCTTTACATCCCGGCAGTTCACTTGAACTCAACATATCATGACAATCAATCGGAACCGAACAGCAGTTTTGAATATCTGCTGAAATTAGAGCTGACAAAACAGTGATTCTACTATTAGAGGCCGCCGCGTTGCGGCGTTACTGACAGTACCGCCCCAGGGTGCACTGGTCCGCAGCGATCCACATGTTACCGGACCGTCCAATACAGAAGGTGTGGCTGACATGGGCTGTAAAGCTGTAACAATGGGCGCTGTACTGTATATGCGTATTCGTGGAATTAACGACATCCCGCATGAGCGTACGATTCACACTGCTATCCTACGAAGTATAAAAAGACAGGCAACCGAAGGTGACTTTCAGAGCTTTAGATCCCCCACTCCAACGCCACTGCGATTCACTAACCTTGCTGAATGATGAAATCCTCGACACTAGGGCTGCAATCCCTACTCACTCTATCTGTGGTGCAATTTGTGTCAGCAGCTCGCGTAGGTTTCGCCGTTGCGTTCAGCGTACTATCTTATGCTCACGTTAATTTCTGACAGCCAGGTATTGCGGGCGCAGAGAACTCCATCGCGCTTACAGGCACTTTCAATACATCGACAATTGCAGCGTATGTCTATGAAGTGGTGGTCTAGATTGTCTGGTTATGCCTCCATGTAGATTGTATACTTTCAGCCCCACATGCCCAGACATGTCAGGTCTTCCCTACGATTGCTATCCGATGTTGGCTAGTGCGGGCCAACTGGGCGCCTTCCTTCAAGTCGCAGATCAACTCAACTCAGACTACTACATGGGTTACAACGAGTATGTATGTAAATTCTCACTCCTTCAATCTGGCTGATTTGGGGCAGGTGTAATGAGGCTGGGGAATGTGACATGAGTCCGGGCGAGGCGTTTTCGATATGGGCTGAAGCGATGGAACCCCTCCGCAACGCCGGGAAAAAGTTAGTGTGCCCTGTCACTTCCTCGGCACCCTCGGGAACGACATGGGAGCGACAATTCTTTCAGTTTTGCGGTGCCAATTGTGTACGTCTGCCTACCGATAGAGAACAAGGGCTCATTATTTCACAGTGCGATGTTATGCCGCTTCATTGGTTTGGAACTGAAATCGAGGAATTCATGCAATATGTGGTGAGTGGGATAACGTGATTGAAAATCAGTTCTTGATTTTTCACCAGGAAAGCTGGCATGCCATGTACCCTACTCTTCCCATATGGATCACGGAGTTTGGCTATGAAGTTCGTGATATGATGCATGCACGGGGTCCACCACTAAATTATTTTTCAGGATTTCAACGGCGGTAGTGCCCCTACTTTAGCTGAGCTGGAGGCCTGGTTCCAGCAAGCCATATCATGGATCAACCAACAGTCATATATCGACATCTACTTCCCTCCTATTGAAGGAGACATTTTCCCCTTACTGAACTCCGACCTCTCTTTGACTGCTCTGGGTCATATTGCCTTTGGTTTCTAACTGCAATCATTGGAGGCGTTTCACAGTAGTTTTTTTCAAAGCACAGATAATGCTAGTAGCTATGGGATAAACATTCTTATAAGCGGAGGAGTCTCAAAACAAATGAGCCGTCCAGGACAGAATCCTGGGTGGACATTCGAAATCCATTCAAGCATTCAACGCATGCGGCATTGAATGATCTCAAACTCGGGGTCTGTCTAAGTCCCCTGAATACTCACCATCTGTTTTATAACAAAAAGGAAAAAAACCTACCGCCTCTTCATGCCTCTTCAGGTCATTGGCGCGCTAGAGCGCTCGCTTTCTCCGCCATTTAAATCCTTTCCCCCCCGACCAAGGTCCAAGTGCCAGTTTTCCGCCTCCCGCGAACTTCAACCGTCGCATCGGAGATAAATTACTGTGACTCTTCGTGGCGTGTCTGAGGGGAAATTTAATTAAATAGGGTTGCTTGATGATACACATACAGTCTTTAACGGTGAAGCGAAACGCTCAAGCAAATCAGCAATTTCTAAGCCAATATTGGATGGAAACGATGGGCACCTGAATGTATACCGACAGTATAGCCTCCGCGCAACCTGTGTGTTCAAAGGATTTTGAGATTTGAGGCCGTTTTGACCGAGAACGAGAGCAATCTTTGAGTGGAGCCATTTTCGGGCAAAACACGTGGAAGCGAAACACTTGCAAACACCTCGATTAAATTCAGTTCGGGCTCGTATAATGCCCTGGAGCATCCCGGGTCACTAAACTACATTTTATTCAACCCATGCATATATCTGGAGCCATTACAGCTTAGGTGTGTAGGCAAAGACGCTGTTGTGTGTGTGGCCCTGAAATGTGCTAAATAAGCGTCCAAACAAAATGGGATCGTGAGGGAGCTAAAACAGTTCGTGTCGCAATTCCTTTTGTCCACGGGAGGTAGACATAGGCGTCATGCTCCTCACAAAAATTGGCGCTCATTGACGGCGTGCAAGTGGGCGAACGACGCGATGTTTCGCTTCCCGGTGGCGTTTCGCTTCACCGTTAAAGACTGTATACAATGTAACCTCCGAGACAAACAACAAGTACTTGGTGAAAGCTGTGTTCGGACTGATTACATGATCCATCAACTTTCCACGCTTGATATCAACTGCAGTCTCAAAGGTAACATTACATGGATTCAATCGAAATTAATGATCATCTCTCCCTCTTCAAGTACCTCTGGTTTGTTTTTAGTTTTGTGCTTTTTCCGGGGAGGTTCAACCACTGTCGGCTCACCCTCCGGAACGTGGGAAAGGAGATTAAGTTCCTCGCAAATGTCCTGGATAGCGTCAAAGAGTGGCGGTGACAGGTCCGCACAATGCACAATATGGGTGTAACGGTGCATGTCTTCGACGCAAAATATCTTGCTTGTATGCGCCGCGAGTTCTTCCAGGTCCGAGTCCGGAATGAGGGCTTTGGCCCGTAGCTCGGCCACAGCTGATTCCAAGTGCTTCTCAGTGGTGGAGGCGCCAAGCAACGACTTTCTGGTAAGTTAACTCGCGCTGGTCATTTTTGACTTGACAGTAGTTGCAGGAGTCGTGGACTGGCCGGGCTTCACTTCAACCTACTGATACTCCTGCGCGGGACGTAGCAATGGATCACAGCGATTGCAGCAGTCGAAGGACGAGTGACGAGTGTGTGGTGAGTTGTCAAGACGGCGTTGAATTATGACCTCAGCACACTCGTCCGATTGAACGAGCTCAACAATCCCCGGGTCGGTCCTGGTCTCCAGGACCCGCAACAGAGACATTGCCACCAAACTGCATACTGGGCTCCACAAAAATCATCCCAACAGCGCCCACGACGCTGGTCAAAGTCAGGAAAGGTGAGGCCGCGGCATTTATAGTTATGACCCGGCGAACCCCTGGTAAATTCATCCCGGCACTGATCTTGTGAAGAACCAAGCAAAATACAGGTTGTTCCATTGCGAAAGTCCTCCAGGCAAAGTTCCTAGTGCCTCTGCGATCAGCAGGAGTGAATGGTGTCGACAGCACGAGTAGGGATACCCATTAAAGCTGCTCTCAAAAACACCCACCAAAACATCTTTGTAAGAAGCTCCAAGTCATCGGAGAAAACAAGATTTGGTACGAGATCGGACTCTAGAGCGCCCAAAGGAAGGATGAATGCGATGTCGAGGAAGCTGTTGATGTCGTGGAGCATGGGGACAATGATATTGGATAACTCGGGACGAAAGTTCCCGAGATTTATGAGGGTATAATCAGGACGCTAGTGTTTCCACGAAGGTGGCAAGGTAAGGCTCCAACCGTTTCGTTTTCGTTTAGGGTTGGGCCTAAACTAAACGAAAACAATAATAAGATAGGCCGCATCCATGGGCATCAAGCTCACACAGCCACTGATGACAGGAAAGAAAACTCTGTAACAATTCGACCAGGGCGAAATAAGATATTCTGTTCCGTAAATCTATTCTAGTTGTATCAGGGCATATGCAGTGCAAGTTTGGGACAATTTGAGTAAGAATTAAAAGACTAGATAGCTTTTTTGGTCCAGATCAGTGTTTTTCTTGCATTTTGCGGCATCAGAATGACCAAAAAGCTATCTAGTCCCTCAATTCCGGACATATTACTCTGAGAATTAAACTGCATATTCATTGGCACACTTCAAAGCGATTTACGGAACAGAATATTTTGTTTCGATGCAGTTCAATTTCTACAGAGTTTTCTTCGTCGCCATCAGTGGCTGTGTGGGCTTGATGCCCATGGATGCGGCCTATCTTAAACGTTTAAAAAACCGTTTAAACCGTTTTAAACGGTATTTTTTAGCGCCATAAATTAAATTTTGGATGCGGCAGTGACTACAGGAGCAAAAACTAGTAAACCAGATACCCAGCCTTAATCCACATCCTCGTGAGCATCGCCTCCATGATTGTTTCCGCGTTCATGGATCCCCGAGCCTTATGGCATAAATGACGCGACTTGGAGAAGAGGCGCTCCACCGAGACACTGGTGCCTGGGATGGCCAAGAAGTCTCGGGCCATCCGGGCGACGACTGGGAAGTGATGTTCGAATTCCTACGTCGCAAGGAACAGTCAAATAATGAGTAGGACTAATAACTGAAGCGCACCTTCCACCACAACAAAGGTCGTTCGCGATCCCCACGGCCACAGGTCCGGAAAGCGGCAAAAAACCGATCAAGCTCACTCATCGTAGTACTCTGTGGATCCTCATCGAGGTCCGAGTCAACCATGCAAACATGAAACATCGTCAAGGAATGAAGTGGCAGTGCCGGGACGGGACCGCGGGCCGGATCTGCCTGTGTCAGCGCGACCAGCAGCTTTTCCACATGATTTTCGGCAGTCGATCAGGGAAGAGAGTGCGTTGTTGAGTTGGTGGTGAGTGAAACAGAGAGCGCAGCCTTGTGGACCGACATATCCGATGGTCATCAGATTTGGCTTCATTGATCCGCTTTGAACCATAAACGGAAGCACTTGCAGGAAGGAAGGAAGGAAGGAAGGAAGGACGGATTTATTACTGCGGAGGTCCCAATCAGGAACAAGCAGGCACTGTACCGACATACAACGCGTCCTAATTGTATGCTACAGTTGGCTACCACCCACTCGCTGTGAAAATCAATCTACCTCGCAAACGAGGCAATAGACCTCTCGCGAAGAAAGCTATGGAGACAGGTGATTCTGCGGAAGGTAATCCCCAGGACCAGGCCGGTGATGCGAGGGCTTTGCAATATGCTGGCGTGACAATTATCGTGGTGGTTACAGAGCTGTCCGAGTAGTCCATCATATAACGATTTAATTCCAATCCACCAACTTGGAGCACAAGCAATGGCCGCCAGATGCGCGCAGGCATCCGGCCAGTTTCCGTAATGAGTAAATGACGAGCATGGAATGAAGATTCAATTCGAGCAACCGACGTGGGTAAGCAATGCCTCGAAGAGCTAAGCAGTGACTTGTCTGGGAGACGCCTTGACGCCCTGGTTATCATTTCGGCGGGGTCTGGGCTCGCGACATCCATCCATTATTGGTATATCGAAAAATTTCACGCCGACATCTTGTGAAGTCGACGTGGGCGGCATCGTGGCCAGTATCGATGGTTAATGGTAGTGATACTTGTTGAACCACACTGCTGAGTTCATTGCGGCATCGAGCTGTGCTCGTAGGCGTCAGTCGTCTCTTCCACAGATGTTGGTGTATCCAGTCAAAACAGCTAGAAGCCCCGAAAAAATCAACCATTTAGCCATTTATAAACCGTTTATATACTGTTTACCCCAGGGCCCAAACTAAACGGATATTTAAACGTTTATTTCCGTTTAAAACGTTTCCAAACGAAAACAATTGGAGCCTTATGGCAAGGGCTTGGCGGTAGAGCTCGGGGCATGTGGCAGATAGGGCTAGAACTGGAGTAGCGAGACCAATCATGTTTCAAAACTGATAATGGCGCGATTATGAGGGGCGCCAGACATGGCTCTTGTAGACATCATAGTAAATTGCAGAGATCCGTCCTCGCCATGATGCTGAATGAATCAGACAATTTTGATGGACGGCTTTGCTTCATACAGCAAGATGGCTAGGAAATCGACTGACGACGACAGGAAGGGTCAGATTAGACCTCGGCAGTCTCCAATCACCGGCAACTTCATTCAAATTGCATTGCAAGCGTTTAGGGATAACTTACAGCAGATGGCCGCCCTTGAAACGCCGTCTTGGGCGCCTCCTACGACCGGTTTGACAAATGCCCCGCCTTGAAGGATCAAAAATGCCCCCTGGATCCATTCCGGCATCCTCAATGACGGCGTGGCCTCTGGACTACGTCCCCGTCTGAAGGCATTGTCCCGATTATCGCGTGCTTTGATACGCACGCCTATCAAAGCTGCCAACAACCTCCGAGAGTTGGGTGGGTAGTGGGCGCTGAACCTGGGTCCAACATTATTCCAACTTCACTGCGCAACGAAATGCACGGAATGACGCAGCGATGAAATATGTGGCCATGATTGGATGCTGCGCTGCGCTCTGTCCGCATGCAAAGGGTTAAATGGTCACAACTAAGGGATCCTATGATTGGGCTAAATACTTCCACGGTGTGGCGTTCTTGCATGACAGCTGTCTGCGCCAGATGCTGTGTCTGTCAGTCCTGGAATATATAGTGGCATACTGTGTCGGAGGGGTTGTCGCTTGTTCTCGACCTTCGCCTTGAATTTTTGTCCTTCCTCGACAAGACACGCCATGTCTACACTGTGCGCTCGTCTTAACTCCCGTAGAGCCCGACTAATGATTGCTCATTGCTCAGCGTGCATATCCACAGTCAGTGGATACCTCGAACGCCGCCCATTCATCATAATTGACTAGCCCTAGATATTCGCGTCCGCTCTGCGGCTAATCCACATCGCGATCTTCCACAGGGCATGCAAATATTTGCTCAGCTGATCGTGGACGACACAATCATCCAGCAATCTCAGCCAGTGGACTCGGAGGATACGCAGGATAGTATTAGCTGGAAACTTCGTCTGGACTGCGACATGTTTGTGGCTGTCTTAAGGCCTTATCCACGAACTTATTGCGGGCCTTAGCCCACCAAATGCATTGACCATCCAGCTCGCAATACTGCGCAAGCATCGAGCCACTCGACTTCTTGGCTCTCTCACAGTCTCTAAAGGGGAAGCTCTTTCGTCCGCAAATGAGCACAAGCGTGCGTATATCAGCAAATTCGTAGTTGATGTATCCCTTACATTTCCAATGCAGCCTTCCGCCGGCCACTGATGAAAGTGAACCAGGATGGCCCTACCCTCGACTTGCTTGTGGCTTTCTCAAGCTCAGCCTCCACTCGGGACGGATCAGACGGCCCCGCTGAAGGCCATAGCCCTGGAACTAAAAGTGAGATTCCATTGCATGGACCAGATCAATCCCTCAGTCTCCGCAGTTGGCCCTGTGAACCCCATAGCGATCAAGAACCATCTGAATCAACTACATCATCTGACTCAAAATCCGATGAGCGAGATCCATGTGAATGATCTAGAGCTGTGGTTGATGCACGAACGAATACTACTCCTCTCCCCAGCCAACGCTCTTCGCGATCTTCTTATCGGCCAACCAAGCCTACGCCCCCCTTCGGGCAATGCTATCCGTGGACATCTTCTTACCGCACTCGGTGCCCTCTTGTTGACACAGTGGGACAAAAGCCATGCCACAGACAAGCTGAACCAAGCTGTCTGTGTCTATGCTGATGCCATGAGAGATGCACCACAGGAGGCAGATTCCCTTGGCGGGCTTGGTACTGCACTCACCTTCCGCTTCGAAGCACTCGGTGACCTGCATGATCTCCACCGTGCAGTGTCGAACTTGACAGATGCTGTCCACCTAGCTCCGGACAGCAACTCAGAGAAGTCGGGGTGGATGAACAATCTCTCAATCTCCCTATTTGCTCGCTTTGAATGGCTAGGCGACGAGAAGGACCTTGCAGAAGCCCTGGTGATGGGAGAAAATGCCGTCCGCCTCACAAAATATGGGGACCTCCCGAACCAGCAACGGGTGTGGGCAAATTTGGGAGGTCACATTCACCATCGCTTTCATCGCTTCGGTGACATGGGAGATCTCAACAGGTCTGTGTTGATGTTAGAGGATGTCATCCACCTTGCTCCACACAATGACCCATCTAGGCCACGCTGGTTTAGCAATCTCGCAGCTGCCCTCACTGGTCGGTTCTGGCGCCTGGGGGATGTGGCTGACCTTAAAAAGTCTGTGGCGATGGCAGAAGAAGCTGTCCGCCTCACTCCACATAGTGACCCAGATTGGCTGAAGTGTCGACACAATCTCGCCGTGTGCCTCTCTATACGGTTCTCGCGCTTCGGTGACCTGGATGATCTCAACCAGTGTATCTTTTGGCAGGAAGAGACTGTTCAAGGGACTTTGGATGGGAACCCTGCGAAATTACATAGGCTCAGGTCTCTTGGTGAATCCCTGCTCAGTCGCTTTGACCACTTGGGTGATTTGGGAGATCTCAGCCGCTCTGCGTTGGTCATGGAAGATGCCATCCGGCTGGCTCCGGACAGTCATGTTGAGAAGGTTATATATATTACGATACTGAGCCACTCATTGCTCACTCGCTTCGAACGGGTGGGTGACATTGCTGACCTGAACAGATCGGTGGAATTATTCAGGCATGTTGTCAAGGTGGCTCCAAATGGCAGCCCCAAAAAACCACTTTACTTGAGCGGTCTCGCAGTTGCCCTGGGCATCCGTTTTCAGACCTTCTGGGACCTTGAGGACATCAATGAAGCAGTTCTCGTAGGGGAGGAGGCTGTCCATCGAATATCAGACGACGATCCACAAAGGCCTGTGATCTGCAGCCATCTTGGTCAATCCTTGGCGGCTCGTTTCCGGTGTCTCAAGAATCTCAATGACCTGATTCGCTCCATATTGATGCACAAGGTTGCTGTAGAATCGACTCCAGATGATGACCCGGAGGCGCCAACTAGGTGGCTGCGTCTCGGATTCTCAGTTCAAGCGCGCTTCAAGCACCTCGGTGACCCGGCTGATCTGCACCACGCAGTATCTCACTTCCAGTCAGCTGCAAAGTCCAGCACGGGTCCCGCTCATGTTCGCCTCCGTGCTGCATTCATGTGGGCAGAGTGTGTAACCCACACAGGGACTGAATCACCTCTGGATGCCTACCATATGGCCTTGCGGCTGCTGCCAGAAGCTGCATGGCTCGGTTTATCCATCAGTGACCGCCATCATGAAATACTACATGCAGGGCTGATTGTCAGGCATGCGGCCACAGCTGCCATTGTGGCTAGTCAGCCGAAAATAGCAGTGGAGTGGCTAGAACAGGGCCGCGCAGTCATCTGGGGCCAGTTACTCGCCCTGCGCACTCCTGTTAACCAACTCAACGATGACCATCCCAAGCTGGCTGAGCGACTTCTTTCCCTTTCATCCCAGTTGGAAGGCTCTGGCATGCGCAGAGCCCAAGAATCCAATACCAACCCATCCCATCAGTTAATCTCAGACCAGGCTCATCGTGCTGCTCATGCCCGAAAAGAATTGCTACAGGAAATTCGACACTTGAAGGGCTTTGAACAGTTTTTACTCCCCAAGACCGTCTCTCAACTTGCGCTGGCCGCACAGCGCGGGCCAGTTGTCATGCTGAACATCAGTACAACCCGATGTGATGCTCTGGTGCTCATGGCTGGCCTTGATGATGATGTCTTGCACATTCCTCTCCCAAACTTCACCCCCCAGAAGGCCGAGCATATGGCAAAGTCCTTCAGGGACCTGGTCCATCCACCAGGGCGAAACGAAAGAATGGTGATCACCCGGGAAGGAAAACTGACCCGCGAAAATGAGTTCGCCAAGACACTGTCAGAGCTCTGGGTCGGACTTGTCAAACCCGTCCTCGATGGACTTGCAATTACAGTGAGCCAACTTCTTTTTCGGGTTCTGTCAACTTTTCACAGTGATCATTCTTGTTGTAGACTCCCACCAGAACGGACCTTCCCCACATCTGGTGGTGTCCCACGGGTCCCCTTGCCTTCCTTCCTATCCATGCAGCAGGGCTCTATGATGGCGACAAAGTGTTTGGCTCAAAACTCTCCGACTTTGTCATTTCGTCCTATGCACCGTCTCTGGCTGCCATCATTAACGGTTTCCGTGCGACGTCTGAGTCACAGCCTGCTCTGGAGATCCTTGCCATTTCTCAACCTTCCGCGGAGGGACAGACTTACATTCCAGGGACCCAAGAAGAAATCACTTGTATCAAACGGCTCGCTGACGGAAAGGTTCCGGTTCGGCAACTAGATCAAGATCTGGCAACCATAGACTGTGTTGAACAGGGGATGAGAGAATGTAGATGGGTTCACTTTGCATGTCACGGGATCCAGCATGCAACCGAGCCCACTGACAGTGCTCTGCTCCTGGCCAAAAGTTCCCGCCTCACACTCTCAAACATCATCAAACTTGCCCTGCCATATGCTGACCTCGCATTCCTCTCCGCATGTCATACTGCGACCGGAGACAGGAGCCTGGAAGAAGAATCTGTGCATCTGGCGGCCGGGATGCTATCAGCAGGGTATCGAGGTGTCATTGCGACAATGTGGTCGATTATGGACAATGATGCACCACAAGTGGCCAACGATGTGTATGAGAATCTATTCAAGACATCCCCACCGGACCCAACTCGGGCTGCGGAAGCGCTCCATCTAGCAATTCGGAAACTACAGGAGGGCGCAGGACAGAAATCATTTTTCCACTGGGTTCCATTCATTCATGTTGGGGTTTAACCGGTGTAAGTCAGGGGATCATAGCGTAAAGCTAGATCATTCGACGTGCTCCTTACTTCCCGATGTATCACTGTTTAACTCAGACTTCTCCCTAACTTGACATGATGTATCAAACATGACATGACACCGCGGGTAACACCTGAAATTTAGGCTCGATTACAGTATTTATGTCTGCCGAAAAGAATCACGAAAAATGCGCAAAAAAGGACAGGCGAGAAGGAAAGAAAGGAAAGGAAAGAAAAGAGAGATTTCAGATGTTAATATACGAAGAGTCCCTTGTAATTTCTCGGTAGTCATGCAAACTCATGACCTTAGATTGGAGCGTGCACTGGCAAAAAAATGTGCCGCTGCGCGGCCCCCTATATGGCTTAAAAATTTATGAACTTATTGGCCAAAAATCGTTCCTGTTTCGGGTGAGAAGTTGAGTATTGATGCGTAATGAAATCAAACTTGGATTGAATGTGAACTTCTAGCGCAACTTTGTAATGCCATAGCAGGCTATTTTAAAAGTCGCCTCGGTGACGTCAAGAAAGCGGAGGATTTCTATGGCAATGCAGTCGTCGTGGCCACACAATGCAATTCTGAAATTGCACAAGGCCGAGCACTAGGTTCCCTGGCTAGAAGGGCATAGTTTCGTGGCGATTGCAAAGTGTCTGCCGGTGACGAGGTGGGGTGGGCGTCTTGAAGGAAGCCATGGGCAGACAAAGGAGTAGTGTGAGCTGTTCCAAAGACAAAGGTGTGGTCATGTGTCTGCGAAGGCGATATGCATGTGGCGTGAGAGCCCAAGAAACGTTGATAAGCAGTGAATGAACACACAGTAGAAAACACGATATTTTTCGGTTTTCATTGTATAGTTCATTCCTATTATATTATCCATTATAGGCAGTACTGAGAACCCAAAGTAGCTGGCCTGCGGCCAGCATCACAGGAGCAACGAGATGATGCCCTGGTGGAAGCCAGAGGTGTCTCTGACAAGTACTTGCTCCGAAACATGTAGGAGATTGTGTAGCCCAACCTAAACATATGGGTATTCTACCAAGTTCTGGTAGTTCCGGTCATTCTGGTAGTTCCAGTCGATGAGAACTATGGGAATGATGGGAATTAGAGATTCGAGCAATTATTCTATTCTCAATCTTGGTTCTCGACGCATTCACGTTGATCCAAGTGACATGAGAACACCGGAGGCGGTGTTTCGATTACCCGAACGTCGGTGACTCGGCAACGTGCATCAGAGTGGGATAGTAAGCGAAGGGAACCCATGATCGTCGATCTCGGAGTTCCCAGGACTTCCCCATTGAGTGTAGGAGCATTCTCAAGAACCCATCCTGAGCCATAACTCAAAGTGGGGTATCATTTGAAGCCTACATGGCTGGAGATCACAGTTCTCATGAAGATCTTCGAGGGATACCTTCAGAGAACAAGTTACATTGCAAAAGGGCTACATGGTGGTTGATGTCTAAACAGCCATCAAAGTCACCATGTGCAGAATCTTACAAAGGAACGGTCGGAATATACCCGGAATGGCGTGCTCAGTACCCCGACCAATGAGAATCAACGGATTCTAGTCGCCAAGACAGATACACGGACTTTGGGGCGGCTAAACGGACCATTTACTTAATTCTTTCATTGTCATAGTCATATCTGTTGTTGTATGAGTAGGTAGAGGTGTTTCTAGGGTTGAGGACAGAGTTTCCCCCAACTAGTGAGCCTAGCTTACACCAAGGGAAACTTTTAGTTGATCTTCGGACACCTACCAACATCAGTTTGTAGGGGTTGGAATATCACCAGTGTTTGGATTGTATAAAGTCGTCTGAGCATGGCTCTTGAATCATATTGAATCGTTGGAAGCTATAGAATCGCTGGCCTTGGGTCTTGAATCGTATCAAATCATATAGAATCACTGGCCTTGGGTCTTGAATCGTATCGAATCGTATAGAATCGCTGGCCTTGGGTCTTGAATCATTGGAATCATATAGAATTGCTGGTCTTGGACCTTGAATCGTTGGGAATCGGTTGGGAAACACTTTGAATCGTTGGGAGTTGTCTGGGAATCATCTGTCTTGTGTTGTCTTGTTGTCTGGAACCACCACCATCTTTGTTAAAACCCTTGCGGAACTTTCGTTTCGTTTCGGAATATTGGTGAACCTCATGGTTCCCTTCATTCCCATAAATCTCTTTGTGTTGTTTGCGTTGGAAGCTTTAGAAACCTTTGGTTTCCTTAGTTTCCATCGTTCTCATTGGTCGTAACCGACTCGGATGAGGATCAATCAACTCTTGTCGGGGAAGTCATCGATGATGATGAAGGCGATGAAGTCGAAGAAGAAACCTCCGCGGTAGAGGCCTCAGTGGATTGTTTAGAAGTCCAATGGGAATATAAGGTATTTACTCTACTTCTCGGCTTGTTATCAATCTAATTATCAATTTAGATTAAGGACCTCGATCGTGGCCTACCTCACGCTCTGCAACACATGGCTTCGAGGGACATTATCCATGGGAACTTCTCGCATTTTGTGGTTCGCCCCGGTGATTTAACCACCTTGCAAATTGAGCCAGCAGACATCGCCCGATTCCTTTCTCCTACCACCTGTCTCAATGGTTTCGGTCTGAACAGTGCTACCGCCACCCTCTATAATATTTTCAGCAATCCCTATTCCCCCACTAAAGCTTCTGCGGAGGCCTGTGCCACCTCCAGCACATATGTCCTTCTGCGTGCATGCTACAAATCGGCCGATTCAAACCTGTGGCGCCATCTAGGGCCAACAAAATATTGGGAGAAGCCAGTCTGGCTATTCCCTATCCACCGGCTGTCTCAGGAGCACTGGGTTTCAGCCGTGGTTATTCCTCAAGCACAACAGATCTATTTCTTCGATAGTTTGGGTGAACGCGGAGGTTGGCGGAAGGACCTTCGCATGCGTCTTCCGCTCTATTGATGGTCTGTGACTCATTATTTGCAGGATATCATGGTTCTTATCACGCGCATGGTGGTCCTTGCCAATCGTAACCAACACCCACTCCATGTATCGGCGGAGGATGAGTGTTGGGTTGCACGGCCACTCTTCAGACCGGTGTGTTTGTCTTGAGATCTGGCAGATTGTTCCCTGATTAGCTCTATAGGGTGAGGCATGACAGACAAATGGCTATGACTGTGGTCTCTGGGTTTTTTGCAGATCACATACGTACTCTCCCCATTTGATAGATCTGGTTTTATTTTAGGACTTACTATCTAGTTATTTTTTTTTTGATTGCCCTCCGCCAGCCTTCGCCCACCTCCGCCGCTACCTCCGCGACCCATCGATTCTGTTGTTACAATCCTACTGTAACCTTTCTTGGCTTGAATAAACTTCATTTTGCATAATTCTTTGCAGTACATATCTAGAAAGTAAGAAACTTAGCACTCAGGGCAACAATGTGATTCAGAAGTGTATTTATTCGAGAAATTTGAGGTAATACAGATGGCAAATTGTCCGCGCAAGCCACTGAAGATAATGCTGCAACATGGTGTATTCCCGTGACTCGTTGAACGGAACATATCTTCGCTCTTCCACGAATTCCACTACCCTCTCCCAACGAAGCCACATCTCCTCCAGTTCCTCCTGCAGCCTACGCATAGCAAGCCCCCTTGCCTGCCCTGAAAACTCATCTTGAAGCTGAACATCCCGCAGATTCTGTTCACGGAGTTGAACACTATGAATAACCTCCGCGAGCGATTTGGTGAATGCAAAGTATTGATGAGACAAGGGATCGGTGGTGTTGCCGTTGTCACCGAATGGTGGTTCTTCTGTCCACCGTGCAACCTCGCTTTCGTCGAGGGCGCCAGGTGAACCGAGTGCCTGTTGAAACAGGTATGCGTCTTCAGGGAGGGCAGCATTGTAGAGTGCCAGCATCCTATCTGTGGGTGTTGGAAAACCAGGGATAGACGGAGGATGAGGTGGTGTGGAGGGAGGATGAGGTGCTTTGGATCTGGCAGCCCTGCGCCGGTGCTCTGGAAGCTGGGATACAGCGCGGACTGCTTTAGCACTGAATTTTAGTTAATGTATCTGACGCAGAAAGGAAACCATAATCACTTACGATGGTTTAGAACTGCTTTCCCTCTTGGCTGATGCTTTCTGGACAAGAGTGAGATGCTTGGCTTGATAGCCCATGATTGAGATGGTGGTAAGGTGGAAAGTGCTAATGAGACATTAGCGGTGTTTCAGCCTGTTTCATGCATGAATCTTTAACGGACAGAAACAAACCTAAACCAAAATCTGGATGGTTGACCAGTTTCCGAGCTTGAAGCGAGCGAAAAAGCGGAACGGGTGTTGAAACAAAAAAAAACAACCAATGGTCGGCTGTTATAATGAATCCTATTGGCTAGGGATTAGCGTAAGCCGAGGATGTGGTGCAACGCCACTGACGTGTAAGCCCTCCATGAAGGAGGACTGGTGGCAGCGGAGGAGACGGCGGTGAGGTGTACGGCCTCCGCGGAGGAGATAGCAGTAGCGGCGGAAGATGGCAGAGCACTGTGACATGTGTCACCTCCGTGACGAGGCTTCTACTTGCAAAGCCTTCCTCTTTTTTCTTCATCCTCCACCTCCGCTCTCGAGTGTATACGCTCCAGAGTGTCCCTTCATCTTTGCTCACCTCCGCTCATCCACCCACGCTCTCGAGTGTTGCTGGACCTCCACGCATCCACCTCCGCTGTCGAGCGTATCACGCTTGCCACCGTTGTTTCACCTTCGCTACCAGTATATTTCTCCCTCCCCACGGTGCTGCACGCCTCTCAAAACAAAAGCTCTACATTGGTTGCAGCGCAATTTTTTATCTTGTGATTTCTCTCGGTGAGTTTCTCGGTCTTTTCAGCCATGCTTGCGTATTTCTAACTTATGGAACTTACAATGCAGACCTCTATTTTGTATCTGGTGGTTTCTACCCCCAAACACAGCACCTCCACATCCGCATCCAAAACACGGCACATCTCTGCATATAAAACAGAGACGCGTCATCTTCGCGTTTCAGTGAGTTTTTCCTCTTTCCAGTACTGCCTGCACATTTTCTAACCTACCACGAAGGTCCACACGTCTGCAGGGTGCAACCTCCGTGTTGGCACCTCTGCATTTTTGGTGTGTCTCTCACTTTTTCTGTCTGCACAAGCACATTTATAAGATATATTGAAGATTATCCTTCATGACACACAAAAATAATACCCCTCCTCCAGCCAGCGCAGCGTATTATCGAGCCAAATGACAACACCACCGTCGCCGTCGCCCCGAACCGACTTCCCAGATGGTAGCTTCCCCTACGATGACGACTTGTCGTACCTGGAGCCAGGGTTCTTCTCTCGGGTCCCAGGGATGGAAAGCCCTGGCGTCAATCCGAGCGATATTCTCCAAATGCTGGATTCCGTGCCAGATTCCGCGGAGATGCTGCAGGCGGGAGATGACGAAGACGAGTATGAGGACGAGGACGAGGGGGATGTGAGGTACGAGCCACTTGTCGACCACGGGGAGGAGGAGGAGGACCAGCTTGCTGAAGACTCGGTTCCCTGCCAAAAGACGGCCTTGTCCTTACTTCCATCCATCACACCCATCCGTTACCCTCCTCCCGAGGACCAAATTGGTGGAGGGGTCCGTGGAGGGAGGCTACACCACCCAAGGAGCTATCCCCAACCTATCTTCGCCAAATGGTTCCACGCTCAGAACGGGGAAACGCAGAGACTCGGGTGATGCGCACAAAACACGCAGCCTCCATCGTGGAGCAAGTCGGCGATCCCTTCACAGAGCCGCTGCGCGTGACATCCTCAAAGCGGTCAAAGGCGCCTCGCACGGCGTCTTCAAAGGTGCCTCGTGCAGCGTCTTCAAGGGTGCCTCACACAGCGTCCTCAAGGGTGGCTACTCCTGTGTCCTTCGCAGCACCACCTCCACCGCCTACTATGCCCCCGCCTCCACCGCCTGCTACGCCCCTGCCTCCACCACCTACAACGCCCCCGTCTCCACCGTCTCCACTGCCTGCCACACCCCCGCCCGCTCCTGCGCCTATCACATACCCGTGGGCTCCAAGAGCGAACTCGGAGGAGTCCCGTTCCCAGCCACCGGTGCGCGTGTGCGCAGTGGAGATGCTGGACTCGAAAAAGCGATGCCCCTCAGTAGATTTTGTTTTTGCTTCCCCCAAGCGCAAACCCCCTCCTCCACACAGCCGGACATACCAGGAAATCCCTCTGCCTCCTCCCCCACCCTCGGTTCTTTTGACTGTACACGAAGTGCCTGAGGAGGAGGGTACCTCCGTGACCTCCGCCACCTCCGCCGCGACCAAAGACATCAGTGGTCGACCAAACAAATACCAGGTGGCACGGCTGGCTGACTTTGTGAAGGAGGCACAGCAGCTTGCCCATAGCTATGCGGAAAGGAGCGGTCTTCCTGCAGATCGTTTCCTCTCCGCCCTAATGTGTTCCATCCCCAAAGCCCCGCACACTCAAAACGGGTGGAATGCTTACCAGGGATTTGTTTCCAGTTCCACACACCGCACGGAGGAGCTGAGGCGCATCCGGCCAGACTATGATCCCGAAACTACCCCCTTCCCGACACTGTCTAACACCGAGCTAAGTGCAATGTACAAAAAATTCCTGGAGGCTTTCCCTGAAGGCGAAGCAGAGGTGGTTCTTGCGCAGTTCAGTCTGCTTTCCATACTTCAGCAGGACGAGTCAATGCAGGATCGTCAGCGACAGTTCCAAAGAATCTGTAAAGGCCTTCGGGCATCGGTGCACCACTTCCACATCTGATTAATTTACCCTGCCTTACTTTGGAATAGGTCAAAATCGCGCATGAGTACGACTTCGAGGCCATCCTCTTAATTTGTTGCTCGTATGTGAACGAGGACGCAGAGCTCGGAGATGTGATTGCAATGCCTGCTTTGCAGGATGCGGTACGTCCGCCATTCCTGTATTTCCCTTCTGTACCTAACTTCTTCAAGTTCGCGTGGAGCTTCACGCAGTCCGACACAGACTTGCCGCTGAAGATCGATGATCTACTTGGCATTGCCAAGATTTGTTCCTAGTATGTCTGGCGCTTCCACATTTATTCTCTGCTGATGGTTCACAGTGAGGCCCGGTCCCGCCAGCTATTGAAATCAGGGGTGAATGTGCCATCGGTGGCATCGTCGTCGAAGGGAACCTCCGCGACCTCCGCATCGTCGTTGAAGCAAATCTACACGCGAACCTCCGCAACCTCCGCATCCACTTCCGCCGCCCCTCTGCAAAGCGCGAAAACGATGAGAGAGAGACTCGCTCAAAGGAAAATACCAACAATATTAACCATGTGCGCAACCGCATGTCCCAAATGAGCAGGGACTGCCTCGGCTTCGACATCTTCCACGACAATGGGATGCGGAAAGGGAACTTTGCATGGACGACCATCGGCGCGTTACTGGCAGCCAACCACTTGCGCCTGGTTGGCTTCCCGCAGACAGCATGTCTCCCCGCCAAGATGAGTGGGTCCAAAGTGTCTGGCGGCTGGCGGAAGGTAAATTTGGAGGTGTTGAATGAGGCTCTGGATGCACGCGAAACGGGCTCGGGCATTCGCCTAGAGAAGCATCAGTACTCTAAAGGTGAGCTTGCACTCGCCGCTACACCATCTGTCGTCTGACTTGTTCACAGGTGACTTTGTTATCATATCCCACAACTACGCAGTCGCACCTCCGACATCCACCGCTGGTGCCTCCATTGCCCACTGGCAAACCTCGGGCCGCAAGTCTGTCCGCTGCGAGGATGCTGAGCAAAATGTATATGAGGCCTGCATCGACCTCACCCGATCCGTCTTGTCGGGAACCATCAAGAAGCAGCAAAGTTCCCATGCCATTCAGCAAAAATTTCGGCCGTCCGGGGTCAATACAAGCTGAGTAGTCCAACAATGACAGACCTTGGAGAGCATACTCCCAATAGCACTCCTAAACCACCAAATAATGTTGGCTCGAGAGGTCGTCCTTCCCTAGGAAAGACTCCGATTGACCCAAAAAAGCTGGCCAATTGGGGCATCACCGGCGATCAAACTGACCCAATTCATTTGCTAAACCAGCTCAAGAAACATGTCACCTTCCATAGCAGGGCAGTGACAGCTATCGCCCCGCTGGAAGAGGCATTCAACGCAATTACCGATGTCCTCCTCCAATCCCTCGTAGATCAATCTGCGGAGATGACTCGACTGACCAGCTCTGAACAGATTGCGAAATCACAAGCCAATGCCAGTATGGACTCCCTTCACACCTATTTGTCCGGAGAAATACAAAAATCCCAAGATTTCATAGCTAACCTTGTGCAGACGTCCTTGGAACCTGTGAATTTCTCCCAGACCCAACGACCCCTTACCAATTCACTGTCCTATGCCGACACTTTGAAACACCTGGCTAATCACGGTAATGTGACGGCGCGTGCACCCAGATCGGATGCAGCATGTCAATTCCAAATCATGATTAGAACATCTGGTATTGATCCTGACCACCCAATTCACCAATGTCAAGACAAGCCCTGGGTCGACCTGGCTGTGGTGGGACAGGGAATAACCCGGCCGGGACGATAGTTGAATAACCCGGTCTGAAGTGATCGCGACCAACAACGAGAGGGCAGCACTGAACAACCCGACTCTACTGGGGAAGTTTGGCTGTAGCCGTCGAGGTGGAGTGTCGCGAGACTTGGAAGAGACGGCGGGGTAGCCGCCTGGTCACCAAACTCGAGGAGAACTCTAGGAGAAGATGATATGTGAACGAGCGTCATTTGTAGTCGAGGTGAGAGAGCGCTGTGCCGTTGTCAGGTCAAAGTAGACTTGATATTAGATGAGGTAGAATCTAGAGTACATGTAGATTCTACTGAGTTTATATACTGTATCCTGTGAAACTGATGGTTGTTCCTTCTATGAAATAGCGACCGTCTTCAGGTGCTCGATCTTGGTAACAGGCGATCGGGGTATCCCGATCGTCGTTTGAATAACCCCTGGTTGGTTATTCTGTATCCCAATCACCGTTTGAATAACCCCTGGTTGGTTATTCTGAATCCAATTGCCCTACGCATGTCCCGATCATCATTTGAATAACCCCTGGTTGGTTATTCGCGAATCCAATCGTCCCAAGCGACTACGAATAACCCTCTGGTGGTTATTCCGTATGCTTGTGATAACCCGGGATGCCCGGGGTTGAAGTTGAGCGAAAGGTTGAAAGTATGCCAAATCATGACAACCAAGCTGACCCGCCAAAATTGTCGAGACCTTTAACACAGCTATCTCAGAGACCGTGGATTCCCGTGACTCTAACCTGCTGTCACAGATCACAGCCCACAGTGCCCGCCGACTCAAGAGCGGTGATTCACAATCGTCCTCCGCTCACCCGAAGACGTTGATCTAATCCGAGGTAATGCACAAGAGTGGCTCCCACGCTTTGCACCTGGTGCCTGGACCAACATACCCAAGTTCAGTGTCGTAATTAATGGTGTCCCATCGTCGTTCGACGTAACGTCCAACGCAAGCCTCAGTAACCTGGAGGAGGACAACCCTGACATTCTCCTCCCCTACTCAATCTCTCGTGTCCGATGGCTGCGTAAACCGAAGACGAACTTCGGCTCAATTATAGCTGACATTCGAGACAGCCAGAGCGCTAACCAGACCATCGATGCTGGCCTCTCCTCCAATTTCTCCCTCTTTTCAGCTCACAAACTTACAGGGAAAATCACTCAGTGTTTTAACTGCCAGGGATACGGCCACATCGCAAAAGCCTGCAAGAAGCCCACTGCCTGCGCCCATTGTGCTGGCACGCATGAATCCAAATCATGCCCGTCCTTGCACGAGCATGACTCTATCCATCAATGCTCTAACTGTGCCGGTCTGCACCCGAGTTTTGACCGTTCCTGCCCAATGCGAATTGCAGAACGCGAACGCATTGACAACCTCCCTGAGAATGCTGACCCACATTTTGCACCTTATCTAGGCAACACTCTGTGGATCTCTCCAGTCGAACCCCGTAATGCACCCAAGGCTGCTTGGAGCTAAATGCCCCCACAGCCCCCCACTCCAAAAGCTCTGCGAACTATGCACCAGAACTGCTGATGCTCTAAGACCGTCATGAACGCACTCATTAATTCTACTAACCCTGACGATTATGACGTTATTTGCATCACAGAACCATACATCTACCCTAATCACCGCTTCACGGTTGCGACCACAAAGTGGGTCACATTCTATGCTGGAGGCACTGTACGATCATGGTCACTTATTCTAGTCAACAAAGCCGTCAAATCAGACACCTATCAATGAAGGTGGACAGCCGTAACGTCACATCCCTCTTATTCACCTTCTCCCCCACGTCCTCTCTTCAAATCTACTCTATCTATAATCAGCCTGAATCTAACCAAACCTATGATGAACTAGCCCTTCATTTCTTCCTTAATCCTCCAGGACACCCAATGCTATGGCATGGTGACTTCAATAAGCACGACACACTCTGGGTGGGCCCTAATATACCAGCATCGGTTCCCACCGATGAAGCTGCTCGCTGACTTTGACCTCGACTTGGCACTCCCACAGGGTACCCTAACGCACCAGTCCGCAGCGCACAAGACTTGGAACACTCTCGACCTAGTCTTCACGTTGTCAGACATCTTGGACGCGATCATTCAGTGCGATGCCCTCCCAGCACTTCGTCTACCTGGCGCAGACCACCTCCCCGTGATCGCGATCCTTGATTACAAGCTACTTCGTGTCCCAGACACCCCGAGACATAATTTTCAGGGAGTCGACTGGGATGAATTTAACAAGGTGCTCGTAAAGTATCTGACTGAACACCCCATCTCAACAGATATTAACTCTACAGCCGACTACGACACGACGTACCTGGCCCTCGACAAAATGCTGCAAACCATCATTGCCTCCCATGTCCCCCTCCTCTCGTCCTCCCCATTCGCGAAATGCTGGTGGACCAAAGAGCTCTCAGACCTTCTCCAAGCTGCCCATAGGGCGGAACGCGAGAACTGGAAGCGGCCGTCTCCAGAAGCTCAAGCAGCTGAGGTAGCTGCCACCAAGGCCTTCAGATTGACCGTAAAATCAACACTGGAAGGACTGGCGTGAACAAGCAGACGAAAAGAGTGTCTGGCTCGCGTCCCGCTATGCTAACAGACCCTTCACAGATGGCAGCGCCGAACACATCCCAGCCTTGAAGCGCGCCGACGGCAGCCTCGCTACTGATGCACAGGAGAAATGCGACATTTTATTTGAGACATTTTTCCCACCTGCCCCTGACCCCAATTCTCTAGATATTCCCAACAACTAGGCTTATCTAGACCCCATCGCCATGCCAAATTTTACTCGGTCCATGTACGACGATGTTATTTGGGAGGCCAAATCTTACACGGCTCCCGGGACAGACGGGATTCCGTTCATCGTGCTGCAAAAGGCATATCATACTATCGGTGACATACTCTGGGCTCTCTTTCAAGCCACTGACTGTCTCAAATATGAAACTCTGCTGCTAAAAGAATTATTCACAGTTGTCCTACGCAAACCCGGCCGCTCTGATTACTCCCTCGCTAAATCCTTCCGCCCGATCGCGCTCTACCGCACTATCAAGAAATCATTCTGCGGGATGTACAGCAAGATGCTCGCCTATGTAACCGAGAAACACCAACTCATCCCGAACACCCACATGGGAGGCCGTCCCAGCTGTACCACCACAGATGCCATCCATTTACTCACCTCCCGAATTGAGGATGAGTTTCGCAAAGGTAATATAGTCACCTTAATCAGCCTCGACATCCGCGCGGCATTTCCAAATGCCGTACAAGCCCGTCTCATTCACAATATGCGTGCACGCTGCGTACCCAAGGAACTCGTCGAATTCTATAAACACGATCTGGCCGGCCAATCCACCAGACTAAAATTCGACGACTTCGTGTCTGACCCGTACATCGTGGAAAACGGGATTGGCCAGGGAGCCCCCTCTTCTGGCACTCTCTACCCTTTCTACAACGCGCCATTGATTGAAGTCGCCACTGATCCCAAGTCATCTGCAGCAGAAGCTTACTACGATGACGTCCTGCTCCTCGCTGCCGCCCCGACCTACCAGGAATGCAACGAAATAATGGACCCCATGGCGGACTCATCCCGCAATTGGTCCCGGACCCACAACTCGGGCTTTGAGGAATCCAAATTTGGTGTCATGCGTGCACAGGCACAAGGTCGTACTGACGACAAGATTTCCTACAACTGGAATGGTACACTAATCCCGCATTCTGATCATATCAAGTATTTAGGTATCCTCATCGATGAGAAACTGAACTTCAAGATGCAGGCAGAAGCGGCTGCCACGAAAGGACTGAAAGTCCTTCTCGCATGCAACCGCCTTACCCGCCCGGCATTCGGCCTCCCACACAAGTATGTGAAATGACTGTACGAGAGCGTCGTCATTCCCAAAATGACATACGGCCTCGACACTTGGTACACCCCCATATCATCTGAACCTGGATCTACGCACCGCCATGGTAGCATCGGTTTTGCGAAACGACTCGGTAAAGTCCAACGCCTCGCAGGCATCTTAATCACTGGCACTAAATGCACTACCGCTAATGATTTCCTCGACTTACATGCTCACAACATCCCCATAGAATTACGTCTCAACCAGCTTTGCTACAAAGCTGCAGTACGCATTTGCACCCTCCCCACTTCTCACCCCTCCACCCTATCACCAAACGTGCTGCCCGCTTTCATAACATCCACTGCCACCGCTCTGCGCTGCACAATCTAATGCACACTTGGTGCCTCGACCCCGTGGACTTTGAGAAAATTCACCCGTTCCCCATCCCCCCCTCATGGACCACTCCGTTCACATACGACATCGCACCTACCAAGGACGAAGCCCTCAAACGCGCACTAATTCGAGAACGCGAACACGACCTGTGCCTGTACAGCGACGGCTCCGGCATTGATGGCCACATCGGCGCTGCCTCTATCACCGATCAACGGGGTGATTCCCTCTCTCGCCGTCTCCACCTTGGCTCTGCCCATGACCACACAGTATTCGAGTCAGAGGTCGCTGGGGCCACCTTCGCACTCTCCTCTGTCCCCTCCCTCCCTCACATCAAGCACATTTTCCTTGGAGTGGACAACCAGAGTGCCATCCGGGCCCTTCGCCATCCCAGGCAACAACCTGGCCAGTACCTATTACTGGAATTCCTTGCAGAGCTCGACCGCCTGAAAGCATGCATCCCAGGCATTCAACTTCATGTCGGTTGGGTACCCGGTCATGTTGACTTTGAACCCAACAAATGTGTAGACAAGGAAGCTAAGTCTGCTGCACAGAACGATGAGCCCCCTCACCCGCCTCACCTGCGCACCCCTCACCTCTTCCACTCCCCCCTCCCCTGCAGCGTTGCTGCTGCGAAAGCGACTTTCCAGGCTCGCACCTCATCCCTCTGGACAGATGCATGGACTGCGTCCCCACGCCACGAGAAATTCAGCTGCCTCGACAAATCATCCACAGTCCATTCGATCCACAAACCCCTACTCAACCTCTCACGCCGCAATTCCAGTCTCATTGTCCAACTCTGCACATGGATGGTCAGCCTAAATGCTTGGCTCTATAAAATCCATCGAGCGGAATCACCCCTATGCCAAACATGCCAATGCCGAGAAGACGTTCCCCACTTCATTTTCTTTTGTTCCCGCTTCACTTATCATCGTGTCCACCTCCACGCGGCCCTTGGCTGCAAAGCTACTTTGCTGGGCTTTCTCTTAACGAACGAGAAAGGCATTCGTCACCTCCTCCGCTATATACATGCTACGAACCACCTCCCTGCATTCCACGACGTCGCTCCTCCAGCCCCAGACCCATAAGAGACTCAATTTAATATCCCCTATGCTCACCCCCATAATTAAAGATAATTATTATATGGTCGCTAACCCCCCCCTACTTACTTCCCACCACTAACCCCGACCTTCCCCCCCTCCCTCCATTATCTCGCTACACGAAACCATATCCCTACAATGTCTCCCAATACTTATATCCTGCCATACTAACATCTTCGTACCTACAGTGTTACCCTCCGTGTGTTCGAGCCTTGCTCCGCTTCCTCGCGCGTACGAGCTTCGCTCCGCCTCTCCGCGCATTCGAGCCCTGCTCCACCTTCATCCCCGTTTCGCTCCGAAGCTGCCCGCCCCGCCCTGCCCCACGCTGTCCGGATAACGGTCTCCATAGGGTCCGAATCCCTATAGTATAGTTACCATCGTGTACCATAGCCGCTTACAGCGGCTCGAGCACGCTAATTGACTTCATCATCATCGACCTCACCCATTCCCCCATCGCGACCAAGAAGGTCATCGTCATGGTTGCGGAGCCCAAGAAGGTCAAGAAGTCCACGACCAAATCGCAGGCGAAAAGCAGGGCGATGGTCGATTCAGAGAGCGATGAAGAGGAGGAGGAAGAACTTCCACCTTCACGGCAGCTGCAGAAGGAGAAAGGCAAGGCGTCGCTGGTGTCCTTCGGGAACGGAAAACGTAAGGCTTTGCCATTGTCCTCTGACTTCGACGACGACGAGCAGGAGGAGGAAGATCCCACAACGCTGCCTCCAGTGAAGAAGCGAGGGCCGAATCGAGATCCGCCGCCTCAGCAAGCCCCCTCCCAGCCCCCAGCTCGTGCCTCCCAGCCCCCACCTCGTATTACTCGCGCCAAGGTGGCAGCTCAGCCCGCTCCTGGCCAGCCACAACAAGTGGGTGGTGGCGGATCCGCCGTGGAGCCGCCAAAACATCGGAAACAAGCTGCCACTGCCGGCGCGCCTCAAGATGCACCGCGCAGTTCACCCCAGTGGCCTGTCCTCCACATTGTCATCACTCGGAAGCCTCCCCACGTGAAACCTCAGAAGCAGGTTGCTTTCAAAGTCACCGACTCGCCTCAAGATGTAGTGAGCGGTTCTTCCAAGTGGCCTGCCCCTCAGGTTGATGACGCTGAGATGGAAGGGGATGCATGCAAGCGTCACCGTCCCCCCCAACCCTCAGATGCCTCCTCCCCTCCTCCCCAGGTTAATGACGGTGAGATGACGGTGGATTGGCCCAAGCCCAAGCCCAAGCATTGCCATGCCGCTCCCACCCCTGAGTCACATCCCCCTCTTCCACCTGCAGGTCCAAAGAGTGGATCAGTTGTAGAGGTTCGCTCAATGCCCCCCCTAATATGTTCTCCAAAGCAAGGGTCTATGGCGTACCAGGCGGTCAACCGACTGGATACCTCGTCCAGCAGGGCGTTGGGGGGCGCGAATTCATTGTCCTGCAGACCTCCGCTGCCTCTGCCGACACCACCTCTGCCAGCACCTCCACCGACCCATCGGTTCCCCTGCTGCCACAGCAGCATCACCATACCCGCGCTCGCATGCCGCAGGAGCCACCATCAGTGGGCGTCCAGCAGCAGGAGGCCCCACCCATGCCGCAGCCGCCCGTTGCGGAATTGCTGCAGCCAGCACAGCCGCCTCAGGAGCTTACTGCTTTGCTTGGATCTCTCACCGCGATGCCGCAGCAGCAGCTGGACAATCTCGCGTCTCTCCTGGACTTCTTGAAGTCGTTGCGGGCCCCATAATTGAATTTCGATACATTCTGCCACCTCCGCGAACCCGTTGCCAATATCGTATGTATTGCATTCTTTCTTGGACTAGGTATCCCTTTAGATCTTGCACCATTGTAGACATAGCTGACCATTGTGTATAACCCCTGTGTATCATACTCTACTTCTTGATTGTACATCGTCGCATTCCCTGTAGAATTTTGTAGCTTCTTGTGATGTATATCTAGCTTCTTGTGATGTATCTAGTGTACCATTTGAATTAGACTTGTTTCTAATTCCCAATGGTTTGGGCAAGAGGGAAATGTAGCAAGATATTGTTATGTGGCGGAATGAGGTGGAGGTCTTCGTCGGGAGGTCGGGAGCATGCCCAAATTGGCTTAGACTCAAGTGACTAATAGAAGCAAAACACCTTCGCCTCCGCACCCCTCTTAGGTAGGTTACTGCCATAGAAGAAAACCTACCTAAGAGGCCCTTTACATAAGAGAATCGTAGGTCCCTCAGGTCAAGTCACCTACCATATTTAATCTCCTCAGGCACAACACGAAGATTTAGAGTAATTGATCTCCGACGCGACTCGGAGAAGTCAGGAACGGAATTAGAATGAGAACGCGCGATCCCCCGCTGCCCGAGCCAATGTAATTGTAATTGAATCTCGGCGCTATTGAATTTCGGCGCGCCAGACTCAAACCTGATTTAATTTGATGGACTCTTTACGCGAGAGGCACCGGGCCATCTTATTTTTGCGTTGAAGCCTAACGGGTTAAACCACAACCAACAGTTCAAACTAAGGTTGAACTCAAAACCTACACCTTCACGTGACCCAACGCGACGCAATTCAGGCACTAATAGGGACAAATAAATGCCTTACTCTCGTCCTTTCCCTCCTCCTCCCTATAAATTCGCCCGTGAAGTCCGTGCCCAAATTTCAACAAAAACGAAATATTCAGTGCAAAATACTTGGACAAAGAGAACACGAGGACTCCTTTAATATATATGTTCCGAATCCCTCGCGCAGAGTCGTCTTGGCCTTGCACCCGACTCTCGCTGTTAACATTCGAAATAACCCCAACTCAGAAAAACTTAAACTCAAACTCCAAATATCGCAAAACGCTCTTCATTCCGCGCTAACGCTAATGTACATAGGAATAAACAGGCAGGTGGTATAGTGGGTTGTCTACAGTACAGTGGGGTGCTAAAGATACAGTTGGGTAGGTAGGTGGGGGAGAGTCTGGTCATGATAACAATAGAGTGGAATCGCTCATATGGAATACCCATGGGATAGGGCTCAAGGGTATTCCATATGCCGGTTATTCCACAGTAGATAAAATCAATTAAAATAATAAATTTCTTTTGATACCTTTAGGATCATTGTTCAGTTCAGGAATAGCCCTATTTGTTTGAATTATTGCATCCTCGGCTTCTGCAAAGAAATTGCCCCAGGGCTATTCCATATTCCAGAAGACAGTTGACGGAATATTCCCCTATCCCGACATGGGATATGCTCAAAAGTGATTCCATATAACGGTTATTCCATATGATATTATTCCATATGAGCGATTCAACTGTATATGTGAGTTTTGAGTTTAATACGAGGGAAAGATGAGATCAAACAATATCAGCCGCGTCCACCACCGGCATCGGCCCATCCGGCACACTACTCCTCTGAACGTGCGCAGGCTCGGGCGGGGAGAGCGTGATATGCACACTCACGCGGTGTAAGGAGGATACCTCGATCTCTTCCGCGTCGCTGTGGACGCTCTCCGTATCCGACGACAGCGCGGAAGAAGAGTAGTCGCTCTCCTTGTAGTCGGGCAACATCCCGCTCACGTCTCCTAACGAGAGCACGCGTGCGTCGCCGTCGCCCAAAGTGAGCGCCTTCTCCTTATCCTCGTATTCAAGCGGCGAGATCCCGCCGTAGGAGGCAGACATATCGGAGAAGGAGTCGAAGGAGTCGCGTTTTTGTGTGGTGTCTTTGCGGATGAAGACGGGGAGGGTGGCTCCGCGCGAGGAGGAGGAAAAGACGCACCGAGTCGAACTGAACCTCGACGACCCCGCGGTGCTGTATCCTATACGCTTAGCGACGGACTGGAACGCCCCACGGTAGTTTTTGATAGCTTCGTCCGCGAACCCAAAGAACACGAAGAACAAAAGCGCACACGCCACGGTCGCCCAACGCAGCGTCTCCACGCTCGCAGCGCTATACGGGTCCGCATGCCAATAGATCCCGGGGACCTGCACCACCCTCGAAAAGTTGATCCCACGAGATCCACGGGCTAAGCCCCACAACGCGCACGTTCACCCACAAGACCCAGATGCCCATGGGGATAGTGAGGAGCAGGTCGGTCGACGCGAGCGCCATGAGGCGCACATAGTGGTGGAGGTTGAGGTTCTTGTTCGCGGAGAGGAGTTTTTTGAACTGGGACCGTGAGTGGTAGAAGGATTTGATGCTGAGGATGCAGTAGACTGAGGAGACGGCGCCGATAAGGATGGGGGGGAGATGGAAGAGGACGATGGCGGGGGCAGTTTCGTAGGTCTCGCCGAGGCAGCCTTGGACGATGTATTCTGCGTCGAAGTATTTATCAGCTTCGGATTAGGATTGAGAGTGGTAAAGGGATGCACGCAAAGGGATCTGCAGGAGAGGGATGCAGAGACCAATGGCGAGGTCGATGAGGATCGCCCTGCGCTTCTCAGCGCGGGTCTTGGTGACGGTGCGCACGGACGCGATCTGGTAGAGCCGCCTGCACAAGTCGTGGTTCCAGAGTCCCACGACATAGATAAAAAAGATGGAGATGTCGGCCAAACCAAGCGCAATGCCAGAGATATCCGCAGGCCATGTTTTCAGAGTCCCACAACAGGAGGAGGAGCTGTGGCAGTGCATGCACAGCCGCTGATCGCCGGCTTCTCTCTCGACCCTCTTTTGCTTGACATCGCCGGTGCGCGACTGGCTGGCTTCGACTCAGTCCATGCCGTCCATATTTACTTCCTTTATTCTCGGATAACCGGCGACCGCTCTCCCGCTTCAATGAATTGATGATCGCCACTGGGATATTCGCCTGGAGTTACGCTTGGCGTTCTCTGTGACCTGCGTTCCAGGGATAGAACCCTTGGACGCCACGGTGTCTCTTCACGAGATTCCCATATCATCGGCTTCGTTGACCCTGGGTGTGGAAGGTCAATGCAGACGCGATATCTGTGCGTCTCTCTTTGTCTTTTTCTCTGCCTTGGAGGCATACTTACGAATTCACTACAGCGACGGCACGCATCCTCGGCATCGCCGCGGTGTCGCTGTGCATTAACTGCGTGGACTGTACAAGACAGCGCAGCGTCCAAGCTTGAGAAAGAGCGCACAGTTCTCAGTTCCGGTCCTCTCGTCATCGGCCTCGGAATCCATCGTCAATCGGTGCGTTCCCTGCCTTTCTCCCCTCCTTCCATTGTGCTCAACGGCTTGTTGTACAGTTCTAACACCACGGTATGACATCTGCGAGAACGTCGAAGGCAATCTTACGCTTTACAACCGACAATGTCGTCCCTGTCCACTCTCATCAGCTCCCGCTACCTCAATAGCCCCACCTCATCCACCTCCTCTGCGCGGTCTCCACCCTCTGCACCCGCGCCTCTCAGCGCCAGTGCCCAATTCACCCATCTTCGCCCTCTATACCATTACCGCGCCGAATAGCTGTTGTACTCGCCTCGTTCGAGCTCTCCTCAACCCCCCCACCTCTTATGAAATAGAAGCAGCTCCACTTAAGTTCTAGGCGGTCCAGACCGAACCAAGACTTAAGTTCTCGTAGGACTTAAGTTTTCCCCAGGGGCGCCTGCGCAGCCATATGCGCCCCTCAGCAATGGAGCAACTTAAGTTACATATAGATGGAACTCAAGTTTCCCCCCACTTAAGTCCCATCGACGTCTTAAGCTCTATGAAACACTTAAGTTGTATGTGTGGCTGAATGCAATGAATTAAAAACTTGAGTTACACCCAAATCACTGTGGCTAATATAACGACGAGCAGCACGAGCACGCCACCAACTGGGGACTCGCCCGCGGTGTGCAGTGCCAATGCGCGTTCGTCAGCACGGCGTATATGCGTGACGTCACCGGGTCGTTACTGTCCTGCATCCCCGTCCTCATATGTACTAGGTGCAACACGGCTCGGCTCAGGACGGGGCAGCGAGGAGGGGGTAGCAAGCAGGAACAGGAAACAGGAGGGAGGGAAAGGGAGGGCAAAGAACAAGGGGGATGGAAAGGAAGGTCACACCTTTGGCTCATCCTTCTTTTCATATGTTCTTTCGTTTGATTTGGTGTTCTTGGTAGGGCTGCACATGGTTTGCGTGGGGAATGTGGGCAGCACTGGTGTCGTGGGCAGATCAGCCAGCAGAGAAAGACAAGTGCTAGCTGCATACGTACCATACATCTTTCAGCACCCAATTCTTGCCACACAATCCCATGTCTTATAACATGTCACAAGTCAGCAAACCGAGAAGAAGGCGCGCATATAGTTAAACATACCCCGATTCACTCGTGAGTACACTGCTGGGCGATCCATGCGCCGGCAAACGGCTTTGGAGAACTGGATGGGAGCGATGAGCGAGCGATGTCATCATGTTACATGTAGGATCGCCGCGAATGCCACTGAGCACATCAGCAAATCCTGATTTTTTCTGTAGTGGCCATAGTACTGTGTAGTCAGACCACTGCTTGTGTAGTGCCTGTAGTGCCTGTAGTGCTCTGTAGTACTTTGTAGTATTCAGTTATGGCTATGTAGTGCTCTGTAGTGTTACATAGTACTCTGTTGGGACTACATAGTGTTCTATATTTTCTGCTCAAAAATATGGCTCACAGCAAGGATCTGGCATGTTCCTGGCAGCAATACTAGTGACATTGCGCATTTCAGATGTTCTCCCACCACGTCCAGGTCCAGTTTATGGGGTTCAAAATTTCCAAACCACCGGCTCTGGGAAAGTATTTTGCGATTTGTGGCTTAACGAAGCTGTTTCTTGAAAAATGACCTCAGACAACTCTTGTAGCTCTCATCGAGCTCTACAACTTTTGTTTTCAGTCTATTTTTAGATTGGTACCCGACTACCACTTTTTTTGGACCACGTTCACCAGATTCATGGTTTTGCCTATCATTAATATTTAAAGACTCACATGCAGCAGAATGTATATATTTGAGGTAAGCAAGGACGAGAAAGGTGTTATAAGCCAGAAGAATCAGATGGCCCTCATATATTGCATAAGTTTTCCTAACCCTGTATGGTTACTTTAGTCTACTGCGTATTTTGTCTACAGTCGTATTTTGTCCGTTCTCGTGAGGTCAAGGGTTTGATTCCGGCCGGTAACGCATTTAATTATAATTTAATTAGTCTAATGTAATAGTCACAAAAAAAAACATGAACTAAAGTGTCCTTACTGAATGTGCTAAGAATCAGAACAAAGAGTATTATAAAGTTGAAATGGATTTTTTTAAGCTGGGAAGGCCCTACTACAGAGCACTCTATAGTACTACATAGTGGCCCTGCAGCACTATGGAGTACTATAGAGTAAATACCCTTCACTACAGACACTACAGGCACTATAGACACTATACGTGCTATGTAGTACTATATAGCACTCTGTAGTTCAATCAGGATTTGCTGATGCATCGAGCCATTCAGACGCGAGTGGGGGACGAGGGAGATGTGGCGACAAATATATCGGACTCACCAAGGCTGATGAGAGGGTGGGGACGACGAGGAGCATTGACACAGGTGGCATAGCGAGATGGTGATGGGAGGGAAGAGAAAAGCAACGTAACACTGTGACAGTCAGCCGCCGTCAATTCCCATTGTCTGCTCCGATCAGTTCTCGGCTTACTCCTGACTTCCACCTTCATCGACACCGCTCACCATTCAAGCCTCCCACCCATTGCCTAGGACTGTCTGCCCAAGGCTGACTTCGACTTTGGGTCAGCATTGGTGTATTCTTGGGACTTGGTCTTCGCGTCCCACAACTTGGTGGCACACTGAACATGATTTCAGATTTCTTCCCCCCCGTGCTCTCTTCTGTCGTTGTGGGGTTTCGTGAAAACCCTTCCACGAAAGGCAATGTGGACCGTCATTTGTGGCTTGATTTGGCCTGGGAGGCCACGGGCGTCTTTCATCCGCCTCATTTTCTATGAATGCCACCTCCGTTTGCATGTCAGCAATCTTTTTATTTTCTATTCACATTTTCGTTTTCATCTCACTGATTAGACCCAGTGTTTTCAAGACTGTACCCGGTGTGTACTTGTGTTCATTTCGATCTTGGGGTGAGTTTCATTTTCATTCTGGCTGACTCCACTGATTCTTTCCGGCAGTTCAATTTGCACTTAAGCACTTATGTTCATTTTCAGTATCCAGTGAGTTTAATTTTTAATTTCATTCCGCTTTTCGCTCAAGCTGACTCCGATTTCCATTTCAGCACGAGTTAGTATGTTGTCAAAAGTCCGGCTAAACTGAATACATAGAGGTACGTATTTGTTTTATCGTGTAGAACCAAACTTAAATCGTCCCAGAACTTAATTTGTGCCGCGACTTCAGTCTCAAGGCACAACTCGAGTTTCTACGGAACTCAAGTCCGTGTGAAGAATGTAGAACTTGAGTTCAGGGCGGACTTAAGTCCGGGACAGGAGTCTTGAGTAATTGTTACAACTGAACTGCAATGGTGAACTCAAGTTCTGGTTGTCTGCCTGCAAGTCTTAAGTTCTCCACAACTTAAGTTCTGAGTAAGGTAGGCGTGCAGCGTATATATAGGGCTCTACAGTGCAGTAGCCATAACTTAAGTCCTACGACATCTTAAGTCTTGATTCGGTCTGGACCGACTACGACTTAAGTGGAGCTAATGAATTAGTTGACCTCTTCCTTCCCCTCCCCCGCCCTCCATCGAGGCAAAATCGATGATCGCCCCACGTCCACGCGCTCTCCTAGTATTCGCGCGGACAAATCCCTGCGCTCTTTTCGCACGCGGACAGACACACAGATTCAAGTCCGAGTCCGAGCCGCTGCGAATGTATTCAGTCGCGACCTTAACCCAAATGACTGCTCACCCTTGATCTTCCGGCAGTAGATGACCTCAATGGTCGGTCTTCATGACGTCGCAATAACCGTTTGCGAGCATCGTATTGCCGTTGTCTCGGGCGGAAGTAACTGACGTGAGAGGACAGCACTTGACGGTTATCATTGTGGTCTAACCCGTCCACAAGGGACACTGTCCGTTGACTTTTCCCCTTCCCCATCCCACTCGGATGGGACCCCCGCATTCAATTATTTACTTTCGTGTAAGATTGATGGCAGGAGGTGCTCGATCGATTCGAGCCCTAACTATTACTACGTGATAGATTTCTTCGCGTAGAGGGGCAATAGTTATGAGACAGTATTATCCCACATACATATGGACGAATTTAAATGATATTTCACAAGACGAGTTACTATTTAATAATTTTGACACCACCCGCCGATTTTAATCTCGATTCGATGTTATTTCAACCGTGGTTTCGCCATTGGGGAGAGAAAAAACCTGGAACGTGCAGTTCTGTTTCCAAAAACACATCAAGCTCGGTTCATTGCGTCGTAAGAAATTCGAACAGACCCTTTTAAGGTCAGACAAAAGTTTTGGTTCTGCTTTGCCTGTCGGATCCTTAAACAGGACATTTTTTTCGATGACGTCCCGCGTCAAACGTTGTCCACCTAGGAAGGGCGATCAGTCGGAATACTTGAGGTAAACACAGTTGGAATGAGCTCACGTTTATGACTGACTGTTGAGTAGGCTTGCAGAAAAATTGGTGTTGTGCATAGAAACTGAAATCCGCTACCAATATCGAGAACTGATAGAGGATTACGAGACAGCGCTCACCTGTCGAGCGAGCCTAAAAGAACAACTGGAATATACGGCTGTTGTGCGTCTTGTTCATTTGAGCTATAGGAGCCTGCCGGAGTTATTTTGGTAAGCCCACGAACGGTCAGGTGAGAATTGAAACATTTACACAACGCTATCTCCGCTGCATGGCTAGCGCTGTTGTGAATTGTAAAATACTTCTGCGGTAATCCAGTAGACTGCAAGGTGTCCGTTGACCATGATCGACCACTGTACTTGACAAGTTTACCCGTCTATATGACAGTGAGAATTCATCATTGGTTAACATACACTGCGTTCCGGCCCCACTGGACAGACCTCCGTCCCCCCTCGTCCAGCTGTGGCTACATCTGTCTACCCCCTGCCAAACTCTGTCTATGGGGGTAGACAGAGGATTGTGGACACATGTCTGTCCCCGCTCGTCCAGCTGTGGCTATATGTGTCTATGTCATGTAGACACAGTCCGGCTTGCTGTGGCTATGTCTGTCTACGCCCGTAGACGCATCTTGCCGCCGCCAATACCCGAATTTTTAAAAAAAAAGAAAGTTTGTCGGTCTGCCTCTGGCTACCTCTGTCGGCCCTCTGTCCAGGTCGGTCTATATCGGTCAACTCAGATAGACAGATGTAACTGCTCAGTTACTGAGGTAGACGTACCATGTCCATGTAGTGTAGCCATACATAGCCACATGTAGCCAGACTGCCTTGTCTAGGGCTCTGTCTATGCACATAGCCAGACCCTCTGTCCATTGGGGGTCGGAACGCAGTGATAGGCTGCAATACCGCTATCGGGGAGCTGGAAAGTCCAGGTTGATATACACCATTAATTTCTGATACGACCTCAGTGGCGCCGAATCTAAAAACCACAGTCAGAGATTGCAGCTATTCAAGTTTAGCTACCTACTCCGCGATATAATCAACGGAAACATTTCGGGAGGAGTTCGCTATAGCATCGCTGGTTAGGCATAAACAATGTCAACGCGGCACGACCCACGGAGATCAAACTGTAATACCTGGAGAAAAATCGATTGAAAAAAAATGTAAGTAATCTGAGTCGCAGCTCGGAATGACACAACATGCCTGCCATGCGATTGGGGACTGAGGTTCCATTGTCCTGTCATCATGCGGTTGCTTGGAGTTTCTATGTATCACCGGCTTATCCAGCGACAATGTCAGTACAATCTTGAAGAACTCAGATATTGAAGACAAGCTAAAAGGCCTGGCACACCTGGACTGGGGTTTTAAGACGCCTGGTCGCACTACTGGTACTGGTGTAGAACGTAAGCGTTTTGGAATTCATGGTAGATCCAGTCACAGCGTCGAGCCAAAAGTAAGCCCAGGCTTTTTATAATTATGCTCCGAGACCCGGAGAACTCTTGCGTAACGGACTGCGATTTCATTCTGCCAGAGATACGCCGAGTCGAGGCTATAATCAGATTGAGGGTGTTGGTTCCGTAGCCCAAGTAGGTACGGCTGTTGGGGACGTTACAGCCGCCGAGACGAGTAATATGAACCCACCGCCTTTATTTTTGCCACGTCGCCGCAACACTGGACATCGGTTCCCATCCCGCAGCCGCCGCAGTGGCCAAAGCTGCATATTGACTCAACATTTTGATTGACCCTTGTTCTAAATCGGTCTGTCAAACTCTCCGTCTGCCGCGGCGAAACGAAGGCCCGTCCTGTAGTACATATTTGCTATTAGCCATCGGTCAGTCCAACTCACTAGAACATTGGCCATATTTGACCCATCCCACCCGCGTCATCTCGAGTTGCGCTCACTACGAAGTTGGCGCACCCCGAAGTCGGCACAGACTACTCTGTGTCGAGTCTGCACACGAAGACCGGCTGCGAGCGAGCCGGAACACCTCGAGTTCGCGCCTATCTGTCACGTCGAAACCAGAAAACCTTGTTCAAATATCGACTCTTCTGAATCTCGGTCACGCAATCGATTGGTCTTATGGCCACACGACCGCGTGGCCACCCGCCTCTAGAAGACTTGTGATAAAATTTAGGCGCCATGCGAAGTCGGCTATTGGTGGTGCGAACCTGTATAAAAATGGATCTCCTGCTATCTCCGGCTCTGGCCGAAAAAAATCAAATCCATTGCTGTCGAGCGATACCACTTATTTCCCTGGGTCGACAATGGCTGAGGTTATGACAGACCCCTCTGCGGTCACCGATTGGCAGGCGTCCACGGACGTCAGTCCGCACGACGGGGCCACGGACCGCAGTTAAAGGCGCTCTGGAGTGTGACTACTCACCCTCGTATTGGCGCGAGTTCTTGTTTCTGATAGATCTCCTACTACTGGACCGCGAAGTGTCTGACCAAACTACCTCCGATTTAATAGCTGTTGAGAGGTGGACATAAGAAGCAGATGGCAGATTCTAGAAATGCTTTTAGTGCGGGTATATATATGTCGGCGCTGATTCACCCGTCTCGTCTGACAGACGGCATGAAAATATCTGATAGTTCGCAACCTCCTTGGCCCACTGCCAAAAAAAGGTTGTTGATGGCATATGTTCTGAACAAACCTGTATATGTCTACATTCCATCCCGAATTAGGCTACAACTTCTACTAAACGCCTGCCACTTATCGTCCGCGCTCCCAAGTATACGAAACCGACATGATGAATGCCAAGCGATTTGGACGGTTCAGCCTAGTCATTCTGTTTCATCCCCACGATTGCCTTCGCTGTTTGACAGGACCAGGATAGACAGAGGCTGTAACGTATTCGACCTCGTACCTCGGTGTGTTAAAGTCTATTATTAAGCACGGGTCTGGAGAAAATGACGCGTGGCGGCGCGACTGGCGCGCAGTGACACGGCGTGGTTGCAGTTGACGTGACAATCCTTGAGTCTCAAAGCCTTGGGAATATGTGTCCTATCAACCCTGTGAAGGTTCTTAGAGTTTAGGTCGTGGTTTATGATATTGTGCTCGTTCATTACACCCCGAGGGCACCTCCCTCCATCTACGAGCGCGATATGTTCGAGTTTGCTGGCTGCCCCGATCCTCCTCTGGTGCATTTCCGCACACGCATGCGCTACACCTTGTTCCGAAGTTTGCCATCGCATTTTCCAGCGTTTCAAGCCCTGATCAGTCCCATTGTACGTTCGCTTCAACAAGTCCGATTAATCTTGGCACTTACGTCCTAGTATTAGGTCACAGCCATCCAAGATGGCCCGTGATGCGTCGTCTGCAGTCGCGACGTTGTTGCCATCTAGATTATCGACATCTAACATTCAATGATTCAATGTAAGGTTTTCCTTCAAACACTACTACGTTGGAAGTGGTGTGCATCCTTCAGTCTTGGTCATCTTCATTCTTATTGACCATTGTCGGATCAGCTGGATTCCTACCAGACACCCGCTTCGCTTGCTGGAAGCGGAATCGCGTGGTGCCGTTGACCTGTACTGTAGTACTATTGAATATATCATAATTAGGTGCTTGGGAGAGAAGACGAACCGAGTGGATATGTGAGCAGATGCGCAGAACTGTGAAGCGGCTGGTAAGTGGCGGGATCAGTTCTTCAGTGTGATCAGATTTACTGTTTGTTCGGCAACGACAATAGCTCATACAGAGTCGGAAGGCCTTGTGCCCAATGTAAGCTGGTCGACCTGTCGACCGAGCGAGAATTGGGCCCAGCATTGAATCTACTCTGCTCATTCATTGAATGTTCATACCAAATTATTAGTACATATAGCACTCGAATGGCCTCCATCAGCTCCGCGTTTTAAATGCCCTTTGTGTTACCGCCGCTCTCATCTCAATATCTGAACAACATTTCAACACATACTTGTTCTGAAATTCTTTGTTGGATGGGCAGAGGAGAAGGAGGTCATGTCAACCTATATTCTCCGTTGGAACTATTGTTGTGGGTGTTGGTCAGAACTTATTCCGAACCCGAACCGGCCCTGAGTTGACGTTCGGCCTGTCGCAAGAAGCCGGACCAGGAATCGCAGATTGTTGGAATTTTTGAACCTGTGCAAACCTGTATTCGAACCCCTGACTAATTTTGAGCCAATTTTGTAGGGATAGGTTTTGATGATGTCCTCTCTTAGTTTGAGATGCACCCGGACATCCATCCGCAACAGTGACTTGGAACTAATTGGCCTGTTCAAAATAATGTTGCTGGGAATGCACTCAGAATAGCCATCTGTAAAGTGCGCAGCATTGAACGAAGTGTGTTACTAATTTTTTGGACTCCCAGTTAGTGGGCTCTGCCGTGACAGCGCGCTATATTTGTTATTCATATGTATGGGACCTCAAAAATTTCGCTCCTTTTCTGAGCTCAATTGATGGCATCAAAATCCTTGATCTGAATTTTCAGAGGAATGATAAGAAGGGTGGGAGTGGGACTCGGTTAATTGTTGGCTAACAACCAACAGTGGGACTCAAGACCTCGGCTAACCATCGTTTGTGAGACTCGAGCTTGATCAGTGGGAGTCGGCTGATCGGCACCTTCAAGATTTAAAGCTCCGCTGGGCACAAGCACCACGCAATGGGCACAGCAGTGAGCACAGCACCACGCAGTGGGACCAGCAGTGTGCAGCACCACGCAGCGGGCCAAGTGGCGGGCGCTAGGGGGGTCTGAAGGGGTCTCCCCCATGCTAGATAATTTCGAAGGCTCAGAATAAGCATTGATAGTTAAATACAAGTAGAGAAAAAATATTTCAGAGCTCCACACAGTGGATGGTGAACATCCTGGGGGGTCCGGCCCCGCGCCAGAGTGACTATTTACACTAGGATTCAGCATTAAAATGTTAAAATTTGGAAAAAGCCAGCGATAAATTCACTTTTTCGGTCGTCAGGCAAAAGGCGGGGGGTCTGGGGCGGAACAATGTTTCCCCCCAGCTGAAAATATAGTTAAAACTCATGCCCAAATGCTCTACAGTGAAGAATATACTCAAAATCGGCTCTGACATGCCGAGAATGATGGGGATTGATGGCAGTCAGGGATTCACGTAAATTGGTGGGTCCCACTCCCGCTCATCTCATATATACTCACTCAATTCTTTACAACAAAGTGGGAGAGCCCTTTTTCTTCAAGAATAGGCCTACTTTACTCCTATACTATGTAGGGATGTAATATGGGAACATTCTGAGATCTATTATCTGAGACCCCTTAGTGGGCCACACTAGTTAGTGGGCCACTTGCATAATATAAGCCAGTGCGATGCATAGACCTGGGATTTGGTACTTTTAGGATAGAATACAATGTATGAGGACGGCGTGCGTCAAATTTGGAGGAAAGTAGTGGCGGCGATCAACGGCTGTGCTGGGTTTTTGACCGTGATGACGGCGTGTGAACATCATTCCTTGTCTCCGAACACCTTCTTCCGCTTGTTCCTCCACCAATTCCTGGCCGATTCACAAGGTCAAGGGCTCGTTCTCATCCCTGGATCCAGGGAAATGATCGGCGGCCATCCTGAACAAAAAAAAATGTTCCCTCTCGCCTTGCTGAGCCCCGAGAAGACCTTGATTTGAGCTTGAGTGGCAGATTCTCGACCTCTCTATGGTGAGCCAGCCGTGTATGCTATGGACCTGAGGATTTGGGGCCGCACTTTAGACACCAACCACTCTCTCAAAACGAAATCATGGGTTTCTACCTGCCATCTTTGGTGGTCACTGAGGAATACATCCCAAAACACCCGAATTTCGTTCGCGCGTATGTATGAACTTTTTTGGAGTGGTTATTGTAGGCTAGAGGTCAGCTATTGTTAAAACATATATGCGAATGCATCTTATCTATCGGTCCGTATTCAATTTTGGCACACCAGTGCACTCTGTGCTTTGCAGAGCGTGCCATTCTGTGCACACAGTGATTTCACCCCTTTTCCTTGGCTCAAAGGGAAATATTTAAGGTGCTCATATACCTTGGAAGTGCTCTGTTATTGTACAGAATATTGTAATTGGATGTCTTTAATGATTTAGGATACATTGGGACGGCCGATATCAGTCCGAATGGACGATGTGAGGAGGTGGCCCACTAAGCTGTTTTTGCCGTTTTAGGAAGCCGCCGGAACAAAAAATTCCGTAGGTCGAGAGAGCATCGTGTAAATTCGAGGAAACTATCTCAATTCACTCACAGGATAAATACCTTAGTGCTAGGCCCCATATACCCGTATTTACTGCATTTTACGTTTGGGCTCGAGGTCAAAAAGGCCATGGTGGCCCACTAAGCAGTCGCAGATAATAGCTGAAAAAAATACTTTCACAAACCCAACGTTTTTTTCGCGATTATTTATGCAACATCTGGAACATCATAGTCCGCCATATTCAGAGTCGTATCATATCTGTATTCACCTGAATATATTCAAATTTTAGTTTGTCGTAGAGTTAAGTAGTCATCAAGTTTAGACTCACCCGGCTCGACTCGACTTGGCGGCAACACAACCGCGATGACATGTGGAACAAAATATATGCTGCGTGGCCTCACGCCGCGGCAGTGCCGCGTCACTTCCCCCGCAGGACCGCGTTAGTGCACAGCAGTCGCGCGTGCCGAGTTATCCTGGAAACTGATACAGGTATAGGTCAGCGGTACCATGCCCGGAGAGCAATATATGTCAGCTAGAATAGAAAAGATCGGCAGTCTTCCAAGTAGCCGGGGAAACCCCATAGCCTTACCCCCAACCCATCCTATAATTGGATTCCCATCATTGGGGCCTGAGCCTCAGGTCATCGATCCGTGCACGGTGCCAAAACCATCCCTGTACGGGAACCCATGACTGAACCTATGAATTGCACACGGCTTGGCGTCTTTCTAGTGGCAATGACCTCTCCAGATCCATACCTCGCACGCGCTCGTTTTGCCCTTAACCTCAAGGGAATTGCCCTACCACTCTTCCCTAGGAAGTACCTTGCTCACGGTGGCTTTGGCGATGTTATGGAAGGGACCTTGAAGAAAGATGATGGTGCAATCCTCAACGTAGCGATCAAGAGAATGCGCTTCAGTTCGCATGACAAAAAGGTGGAGATCGATTGTCTAACTGTTGTTCACCTTATATTTCATTCATGACCATCGCGTTTGGTTTTCAGGACTTCCTTGGCGAATTGCACACCTGGTCAAAGCTCAACCATCCCAACATCCTCGAATTGCTGGGATATATTGAAGTTGACAACACCGTTGGCATTGTATCCCCGTTGATTCTGAACGGACATGCGACATCTTATTTCGCCAAACATCATACCACAGACCCGGGCCCATCGGTTTGTTATAGTATTGGTCGCTTCCCCAATACTGACGCTTACTTTGAAGCTCTATGACGTGGCAGATGCGCTCAGCTACCTTCATGGTCTGAAAATCTATCACGGGGACTTGAAAGGCGTAAGTCGTCGCCCTCTTGCGTTGTGTTCAAAATTAGATTCCTCCAAGGCCAACATCCTTATCTCTCAAAACGGCCGCGCTCTTCTTTCCGATTTCGGCGCCTCCAAGCTGGTTGAAGACAGTTTGAGTACTACAATCAATAATTATGCTTTCACCTTGAGATGGGTTCCCCCGAACGGATTAACGGTGGCTTATCTGCCACTGCCGAAGGGGACATATATTCTTTTGGCATGACAGCACTTGTACGCCCAACTGATTCCGAACTGCTGAATGCTGATAGGTTGTAGGAGCTATGCACACTCATGAAACCGTATAACGAAATTCCTTTCGACCCAGCATGTATCGTCCCAATCACCCGTGGCCAGTTGCCCCAACGGCCATCAGGAGCAGAGGCTTTGGCGATGTCGGACGCATGGTGGAGCCTCTTCGAGTCCTGCTGTCGTTATGTCAGCGGCGAAAGACCAAAAATCGGAGATGTTCTTCGACGGTTAGGGAACCTGCTTATAGGACTGTGGTGAGGGCCACACTATCGTCACATATTTGGCTAAAATGCCCCTCCTAAAGCGCTCCACCCCGAATCAAATTCCGCTGTTCAATGCTCTTGTGTGATATCTCTTATCTACATCTTGTGTTAGCTGCTGACCAGTTCAAGGAGACCACGGAACTTAGGGGAAAGTTGGACCTCGCATTTGTTATGGTCGGTGCTGGGGAAGGTCGGAGAGATCGCGATCAGGTAAATCACTTTTCTTTCTTGAGTTCAAAACTTCACTGGCTGACATCGAATTCAAGGTAAGATTGTCGCTCCTGACATTTACATGCGTCGTTAAATTTCTGTTCAAGATCCTTTTGACTCTAACCCCTGCTTATGTTGATGTTCGGGTTTCCCAGTGTCCTCTAGCATGGAAGGTGAGTTAGATTGCCACGATCGGAAACATGAAATCCATCATCCTCCCAGGTTTTCGATTTCAAGGGTCGGTAGAAAGACTTGGGCCCGACTCATTTGGCTGACCACAAGCTAGACACTACAGAGAAAGTGGCATGGAACGAAACGTAGGCACGCAGTCCATTATCCGCCAGTACTAACACTTCCTATAGATTCGGTTTGCGACAGTAATTCAAGATCTACCAGATGTCGACAGACCAGGGCATTCTTGTATTGTCGAAGTTCGTCCCTTCTCTATTTTCTCGTTGCTCCGTGATCTATATCTCTTTGTTGAAATACTGCCTAGCGTTCTGAATGTGCAATTCTGAACCAGAACGGTGCTTTCGTTCCATCAGGAAAGCTTCGGTCTGGCTCTCTCGCAATCGGTGTCCAAAACAAATCCGGTGTACCGGTCACCCTGGCACTTTGCAAGTGAGTTTCCATGAGAGGTTCATATCATTTAACCCTGCTCGAAGGCTCTGTTGAAGCTATTCATCCCGACCACAATCAATTTTTTCCTGTGTTGGAGCTAAGGGACCTCGAGTAAGCTATGCTACCCAATATTATACCTGAAATATAGTAATTTCTTTTTAGGAATGACGTTCTCGTTGAATTTGAACCGCCTCTCCTACTCCAAGCTTATGTTGTGTCGAACTACCAAGGCATATTGTGCATCCGAAGTTAGTTGTATTTTGCTGACCTACGAGCAGAGGGCCAGATCTTTAAGCCTGAAGATCAACACCACTGTCTTTTTCTAGATGCGAGGGGTGACCCACAACCGCTGGATATTAGCCAGCTGCCTTCAATTCCAAAACCTACCTTCTTCCTCAAAGCTGAGCCATCCAGAGGTGTGACCCTCGATAAGGTAGCGAGCTCGGCATTTCAGATGTAGTGAAGTTTAGATAGCACCGCCGATTTCAGACGGTTCTTCCTATTGTCAAATTGACATGTTCAATGCAAAGCTGCATATTGGCCCAACATTTAGATTGATACTACCTTGGACACTACTCTGACTCGGTCTGTCAAACTCTCCGTCCGCCGCGGCGAAACGAAGGCCCGTCCTGTAGTACATATTTGCTATCAGCCATCGATCAGTCCAACTCAGTGGAACATTGGCCATATTTGCTCCATCCCACGCGTCATCTCGTGCAAAGAAGTTGGCGCACACCGAAATCGGCGTCGAGTGCTCTGCCGCCTGCATCGAGTCAGCGCACGAAAATCGGCGCCTATCTGTCATGTCAAAATATCGACTCTTCTCAATCTCGTTCACGCAATCGCCACACGACCGTATGGTCACCCCCTCCAGAAGACTTGAAATAAAACTTTAGGCGCCATACGAAGTTGGCTATTGGCGCTGTGAACCTGTATCATGATGGAAATGGAACTCCTGCTCTGCCCAATTAAAATCAGAGTCTATTGCTGTTGAGCGCTGGGGGCAACATCAGTGCCATCACTGTTTTCCCTGGATCGACATTGGCTGACATCGATGTGATGGCAGACTCCTCGGCGGTGACAGCAGGTACTGTACTACTCAATCAATTCGTTAAAATCAATTCGTCAAGGGGCAGTGTGACGAGCGAAAGTTTCAATTCGTCAATTCGTCAAGGGAGCTCGAGATGCGTGGCATCCCCCAAAATTTCGTCAAGCCGTAAAAATATTCCAGGAGTTGTGATGAATTAAAAGTGACTCAACGGAATAATGTAGGAATAACCTGAGCAATTTATTTCAACATATCTTTGAGTGATGCAGAAAATGCATTTTTTGCTGTTGAGCCTGCTCCGAACCATGATATTTGTGAGATTTGAAGCCAAAAAGGGCCATAAATTGAGTGGGAAGTGCCCACAACTGAGGTAAATTGCTCCAGGCACCCCTGAACCGAAATTTGAACCTACCGTGACGAAAAGTATATTCGTCAAGAGCCTGGGTGACGAAGGTTGCAATATTCGTCACGTCAAGCACCCCCGTGACGCGTGACTGACGAATCGATTTTGATAGTACAGTAGTAATATTTATTATATTAATGACGCAAGATGCAGTACGCGCACCTGGCCCCTTCACGCTGGCGTCCGGTGTGAAGCCGTCGACTGTATCTCGTGTCAGCTATTTCAAAGGAGCCGCATGGCGTCCCGCAAATCTTGTCCTCCTGAGGGAAACTGTAATATTATTACAATTAATAGTTGGCGTCCCACGTTTATTGTTGTTTGGGCCCGGGCTTGGTCGGGTCGGAGAGGGCCTGGGCTTGAGATCCTCTTGAGCCCTACCCTGCCTCTATGTCGGGCTCGGGCTCAAGCCCGGGCCGGGAGGAAATTTCTCTTAACTGCGGTATGGTGATTATTTCAGCTGCAAGATGGTGTCCACTATGCAGTTCACCGCACGCATATGGCCGAGCATCTTTTCAATGGCCAGAAACGCCGCTGCGATGATGTTTGAGAGATTCTGACTGCCATCAAGGAACCGGCATGTTCCGTTCCAGGGTTCAATCTCAAGTAAGTTTGCTCAAAAAATTGTGGGGCTTTTTAAGAAGTAAACTACAGCCGACCATTATATTTTAGACTGTATTTCCTTCTCCAACTTTGGTTGGATGAGGTACCTATACCGGTTCGGGCTCAAGCACGGGTCGCGGGTCATCCAAGTATCGGAGCCCGACTCTGGGCCTGAGCCCTACTTCCAGTCGGGCCTGGATCGGACTCGAAAGCCCAGGCTTGGGCTTGAGCCCTGATCCGGGACAATACTACACACGTTACACGAAAAAAATCATTTCGTCAATTCGCGAGAATGCATCGCAACATCTCGAGACTTCGCAGGACATTTGGGAGTTGGAAAGTCCGAAAAAACAGTCCGGGATCCGGTCCGGCGGCAGCTCCTCTGGTGGAGTTTGAAAGGTATCATCGGTCTTTTTAGTGAGCTGCAGCCCATCTGAGTTGGTCCTTTATTCATTACAGTTGCATCGCAAGGGTTTAATGACAGCAGGAATCGATTTTCCTTTGCTTCCGACAGAGACAAATGGAGGAGTAAATAAATTGCATCAAATTAATATTGGAGTTCTCGACCTTTGCTACCCAAGGAAATTGATCTTTCTTTCAATAAAAGTTCATCAAAGGTTTATTCTGGGACTGGGATTGGCCACCTGCTATGGCACCAGTCGTACATACCAAAGTAGGCAGTGCTGTAACATCCTTGTTTTTATGGGTCAATAATCCATAGGCCCGAGAAGCCGTGGCTAACTTCACACCATATCTGCCCAGAATCACGGTCGGCAAGGGCGAGCCCAATCCACAGCAATAAACTCGGAAGGTCTCCTTTAATAATCCCTCTGTTGACTACCCCATTATTTAAATTTATTTCAAAGACACTACTACCACAACAAAAGCAAAACAGAAAAAGACGGGTACAGGAATATACGTGGAAGCGAGAAGGAAGGATGTCGGTCCTAAGTTTTTGCCATACAAGACTTAATGAGCCATTTTCGCTCACTGAGACGGCACGGGGTACCCTACTTCCACTACAGCGGGGAACCAACTCGAATCATCGAATCCAGGGGCCTCAAATCCCGCAGGAACAGTGCTGGTCCATTTCCAACTAGTATCCGTGATTACAAACGAGCTGGAGCTGCATTCAGTGCATCCAGGTGCGCCAGTGGTGGTGACCTGAATCTCCGCTATGAACCCTGCCGGCCCGGCGTCGTTCGTAGTGTTTGCCGCAAACACCACTGTGGCGGCGGGGGCGAGAGAGATTGAGAACTGCTGAGGCACATGGTAAACATATCCACCAGCGACTACATTGCCGTTGATGAAGAACACATATTCGTCGTCAGCGCATATGCTGATGGTCGCAGACTTGGCCGTCTGGCCTGAGGGAGGCGTCCAGGTGAGGCGGAACGGCCGCGACCCCATAGGCGCAGAGATAGCGGCGTTGGGCGCTTCGTTCGTCCAGATCCAGTTGGTGGCATTGGTCAAATTGAATGTGGGAGGAGTTGTCGGATCGTAACTGATCCCCAGGCGGAGGCGCCGTATGGGCCTTCCCCAACCGCAGGTGGCCAACTGCTGTCATCGAACGTAGGGGTCTGGTAACCGTCGGGAACACTGGCGGAGGCGCGCCAAGCGGTGTCAGAAACGATGCTATCTGTGGTTCCATCGCTATATGTGAGTTGAATGGCTACTAGTACGCCCGCAGGACTGGAATTCAAGGAGCCACTGGCCGCAGTGACGGCGAACACGGTATGACCAGAACCGAATAAGGAGGTGCGAAAGCCGCAGGCAAGTCGGTAGTTTGCTCCGGTGCCCAGTTGTTCACCGTTCACATAGAAAGTGAAATTCTCGTTCCCAGTGATGAGTATGTCGGTAAAATCGGGGATCTTTCCAGCAGGAGGGATGAAATCTCTGCGGAATGCGCGTGCTCCAGGAGTGGGAGTCGGGCCACCAGCAGACACCGAGTCGTTCGTCCAGATCCAGGTAGATGAATTGAAGTCGAGAGCGGCGGCGTTAGCCACGAACGCAACAACGGCCAGATTTGGGCTGAAAACTATGAAGAAAAATTGTCACCTGGTTAATCGAGTCCAACAGCAGGACCTACGCATTCGAAGGTAGTAGTGGAGATGCACAAAGGAATGAACAAAACACCAAGTGGTAGGGTCGGAAGTTTGAGCGGAAGACTAGGCGTGTAACACGAGGTCGGTGCGAAGATAACTCTACTTACGGCTTCCGCAACTGCGCAACTGACACATGTCACTGTGCCTTCTGTACCGTGTACAGCGGGCTAATGTTGTTATCTGATTTCACTCCACTGGGAAGATCCACCGTTTTTTTTGTTTTTTTTGGCGTTTCGGCATTGTCTTCTCAAAAGATCTTCTTACTGGTAGCTCACATATGGTGTTGAGAGGTTCCACAGAAGCCGAGGTGAGCAAACACAGCTAACCCGAGATCTTGAAGAATTTGATAGAATTTGATGTGGAGCGAAATCTGATAGTTTTGTGCCTGGATTTCGAAGAAAATGTTATGGGCTTGCATTGAATGGTGAATTCCTATCAGCTGCTTCAAATGCGTCTGAACTACCCACCGGCGTTACAGTTTGAGTCTTGCATTCGCTTCTCAGAATCCAGTAGACACGCCACGTATGCCTCGAGGACGCGCTGCCACGCAATCCGTTTCTCTAAAATATCTTCGCTTAATTAATGAGATGTTGCACGACTAGATATATTTTTTCTCGTATGCGGATGAGATGAAGTCGGAGGGAAGACATGGATTCAAAATATTCAACACATTCTACAGTTGAACTCTCAGAATCTGCTAGAATCTTGGGGAAAGTTTAATTTTACCACTCCCGGTGCTCAACTGTACATCATAGAATAGCTGCATAGATGGTTTGGGGATGAAATCAAAGTTTTTTGGAACATTTCTAAGGAAATTCCAGTGCACCCGATCAGACCCTTGAGGAAGTTCACAACATTGAAATTCTCGGGCCACATGTGGGCCAAGGAGGATGGGCACTGTCAGACAGACCCAACCTAGGCCTGTTTCATGCCGCCTGTCAGACAGCGACGGGTGAATCAGCGACGACATATATATATCTTCAGTACGAGTGGCCGCCATCTGTTTCTTATGTCCACCTGAGAAGAGCTCTCAACAGCCATTAAATCGAAGGTCGTTGTTTACTCAGACGCTTCGCGGTCCAGGAGTAGCAGATCTATCAGAAACAAGAACTCGCGACATGTTGGTGCCTTTCACTGCGTTCCGTGGCCCCGTCGTATAGGCAGCGTCCGTGGACGTCTGTCAATCGGTGATCTTGACCTCCCATGAAGGCAGGTACATTTTACCTGTCACGGTGACTTATTCCAAAGGAGCCGCGTGGTGTCCCGCAAACTCGTGTCCTCCAGTCCTCCCTGTAATCAACGCCCGGATTGTTGGTCGATATCGGATCCAAAGTTCGGGTAAATTTCGAAAATTGGAGACCTGAGGTCAGAGGATAATCCGGATAAATGCATACAAACTTCGGATTGAGCGAGAGAGGTCAGAGTGAGGTTCGGATGAAGCTGTGTCAACCCAAAATAAGTATAAGCGCCGATCGGATGTAGGCTGTCCTTCTGAAACGAACGGCACCAATAGTGGACGGGAGAAGTTGATGTGGCGTCAACCGCAGTATGGCAGATAGGATTACACGGTAAGATCCCGCTCAGGAAGACCGGTTCGAGGGAGTTTCGAGTTGTACTGGGCTAATAATTTCCGCCTTCATCCGTCACTGCCAAAAATCTCTCGAGCCGAGCCCATGCACCTGGTCCCTCTTCACGCTGTAGAACCCGATTGACCCCTAGAAGCAGAATTTCATACTCCTTCGAACGCGTCGTTATTATATTGGGGATAGTGTGCCAGATGCAGAAGTTGGCGTAGTGGGCTCTGTCAACATTGGATGTCTCTATTGAGCCGTACACAACAGCAGAGATGTTTTGGCGATTTCCAAAGATCTTTAAATCGGGGTTTTTCGGCAAATGTGAGGTCAGATCCAGAGTTAGGGCTCACTGGATCCGGCATTCGGCCAAGATTTTGGGGTTGGACCCAACGGAAAGTTCGGATCAGAATTTTTGGAGGGCCAAAATTGGAATCCGGCCTACCAACTGATAATCCAGAACCCTAACGCAAGACGCTGATGGAACTGGGCATTCAATTTTGGGCATACTGATCCTCATGCATGACTAGAGCCCCTGATTGTCCCTTTGGAGACCAACTCCAGCATTCGGGCAAAATTGACCAAAGATTTTACCTCAAACAAATTAAAATTCTATGCCTGCGGGAAACTACGATTTCACTGTCTCAGAAAGCATGGGAAAAAATCATATTCGGACATGTGCTCAGGGTTTCGGGATATAGCCTTCAAAGGGATCATCACGGATGACTGCATTAAATTTACCTTTGATCGCATCCCATGCTCACTCGTCGATTTTGATAACTGAACAGCTTCGACCACCTTTTAAGTCACTTGCACGTTAGACCCTCCACTGCGATGCTTTCCTCGTATTGTCTTGTGCTTCTACCCTTACTGTCCCTGTCGGCCGCCCAGGTGTAAGTCCACCCCAAACTCCTATCATCATGTTGTTCACCTTGGTGTCAGCATCTTTGAGGGCACTTGGACCGACGCTCTCGGGGGACCATGCGGCCCGCTCACGAAGGAACCTGGTTCTAGTGTAGTTTGGAGTTTCAGTGGTCAGCCTCTTTTCTCGAATCAGAGCCCTAAATCGACGTGAGACTTATAGGCACGTACATACAAATCAGGGGACCTTCCCCAGCCGACCCAGCCACCATTGCTGTGACATTGGATGGCGCACCGAGTCCACTCACTGCAAGTGGCGCAGGCTGTGCCGCTTTTCTGTACCAAAACATGTCTCTGCCTTTGGGATCACATACCTTGAACCTCACGTTTGTCGGGCCCGCCTCGAATAGCCTCTCCATTACCGCATTCGCGTGAGTCTTCTTCCCTTGTTCCGAATAACAGTTTACGATGCAGTACTATAGCTTCGGAGTGGATTCCAGCATCAATCTGGCCCTCTCCTCTCCCCTCGCCTCAGCTCCTCCTTCCAGCACCCCGGCTGCTCGCTCCAGTACCTCAGCCGCTCCCCCAGAACCTCAGCTGCTTCCTCTAGCACCCTAGCTGCGCACCCTAGTGCCCCAGCTGCTCGCCCCAGCACCTCAGCTGCTCCTCCCAGCACCTCAGATGCGTCCTCTAGCACCTCAGATGCTTCCTCTAGCACCCCAGATGCACGCCCTAGCGCCCTAGCTTCTCGCCCCAGTACCCCAGCTGCTTCCCCCAGAACCTCAGCTGCTTCCTCTAGCACCCTAGCTGCGCGGCCTAGTGCTCCAGCTGCTCGCCCCAGCACCTCAGCTGCTCCTCCCAGTACCTCAGATGCTTCCTCTAGCACCCCAGATGCACGCCCTAGCACCCCAGCTGTGACTCCGGCTGCTCGCCCCAGCACCCCAGCTGGCCCCGGCGCCTCAGGTGTTTCCTCTAGCACCCCAGATGCGCGCTCTAGCGCCGTAGCTCCTCGCCCCAGTACCCCAGCTGCTCGCCCCGGCACCTCAGCTGGCCCCGGCACCTCAAATGTTTCCTCTAGCACCCCAGCCGTGCGCGTTAGCGCCCCGGCTGCTCACCCCAGTACTCCGGCTGCTCGCCCCAGCACCTCAACTGCCTTCTCCAGCACCCCGGCTGCTCACGATGCGAATACTTTTCTACGACCCTCGTATGCTCTCCCCAGTACCTTACCTGCTTCCTCCAGCACCCCAGCTGCTCCCCCCAGTACCTTGACTACTTCCTCAAGCACCTCAAGGGGCGCGAAAGCGGGTGGTGCTCTCGGCAGTGCCATTGCAATCGTAGCTCTTCTCGCTGCGACATACCTCTACTTTAAAGCGCGGCAACTTTTTTATTATTATTGCGGTAGCGCGCTCACTGACGATCTCCCAGGCTCCCATCCCCGGCACCTCTCGGGATTTTGAGTTTTTCTTTGTATTCCCATCGCCAATCATATTCCGAGGCAAATCATTACAAGACGCCCAGGTGAGGAGGCCGATCGCAAAAAGAAAAAAAGCTTAACTGTATCAGATCACCGTTGTATTGCGGCCTGCTCACTTGGACTTGACGAATGCAAAACCCGGAAGAGGGTTCAACCTCGCTGGATCCACTAGTTACGAGCTGGTCGCGTGGAAGGTACGGACGCTCGTAGAATTGTTAGATGGGTCTTCCTCACATCGAGCATTCAGGTTTTCATGCTCTGTGAGTTGATCTATTCGTTAGCAAAATGCTTCCCGACCTGCTTCTTCATAAGCTACAAAAAAAGAAGGGACATATGTCCGCTTGCCGAATGAGTAAGTTTACAAATCATTATTGTTCAACGAATTCAACCCATGACTCCACCCAGTCTTGGTTTTGGAGACGTGGAAGACTCTGGGAGCAGACTTACCAATGGTTTTTTCAATTTTGCTCCTGTATGTTTCATTCCTTTGTCTTTCTCCCGTCCATGCAAGCGGATAACACTTCGTGACACAATAGTTGAGGACCCTCGTCACGAAGACGACGTCGGCAGCTTGGAAATCGGAGCGATTTATAATTCCTGGCCTAGGGCCTATGGTTGTTGCGAACAACGCTGCTCTCGAGCCTGTCGATTTTACATTAGGTGTGTTCGGTTTTGGGTTGTCGACATGATCAAAAACGACCAAATAGGCACCTACCACGCCAAAAAGGATAAAATGAAGGATGCTTTCTACCCTTTTGTCGTCGTTCGTCGAGTCCTGTGGGTCGGGATTGTGTTTCGCGAACTTTTCCTAATCTGTGTCCAGAAATTCGCAGTTTTGCGTTGCTCCTCAGTGTGACGAATTGGCCGTAAATGCGTATATTACAGAGAATATCGACGGTGCGCTCCTGCCATACATATCGATAGATGGGTCTGAATTTCTGCACCATTGGATCTACAGAACGCCAACTCCTCGTAAATCTCTTAGACTCAACTGATTCTTACGCGGATGTGTGTAGTTCTTTCAATCGCAATGCATCTCACAACATCCTCAAGGCTATTTTGTAGCATCCTGTCCCTGAGGGTTCTTCTGATACCCAGGAAGATCCCAACGCCGCTCCTCGACCAACGATTGAGGACGATGATGTGGTAAGTCCATATTATATTTCCAACCAACTTGACGGTTGACATATCTAGGATGACCGGAGCCCTAAGATTCTTTCAGGAGCTCTTATCGGCGAGAAAGGCAAAGGCGAGCTTGTTTCCACTCTCAAACAGGTACATAACCGTCAGTTATTTGGGAGAGTCATCTCGCTCATGCATAACAGAAAACTACATGGCATCTTGTCGACGACAGCCAGGGCTTGAGGCTCAAAATTGTCACTGATGAGAATATCACGGAGACAACTGGTCTGCTGCCAATAACTCGGAGCAAGTGGCACGATCACGCCTGGTACGAGATGGGGGAGCGATGACAAGGAGTATGGATAATTCATCCCATTTAGTTTGTCCACCGTAAATAAAATCTCTCGCAGCTTAACTACTTGTACTTGAATTAATGGTCTTGAAGGTGGCCACCACACGAGCACCCTGATAAATAATTACACTGGCCTCGCAAACAAAAAAGAAAATCAATCCTAGGCGTGTGAAGCTTTTAAAGGGTTATCTTAGACTCGTAACCAGTCTGCCTACGCCGTTCTAACAAGGCGGGCTTGTTGCCGTAGGCAGACTGGTACTTCTCGGATATCCCAATTGGGCTGGGGCGGAGTTTGAAATTTAAGTGACTTTTTTCACAATCTTATTCCGTTTACACTCAATTTTAAGTTTATTTTTCGGTTGAAGTTGGGGTAATAAATAAAAGAATTATCCCTTTGATTTGGCCTGCTTATATTTCCTCTTTATGGTACAGAACACCGTAAAACCTGAGGATAGTTTTAGTGGAAATCAACTTCGGACCGTGATCTCCGGAATTGCCGCGGCTCATTGCGTCATCGGTCTCACTCAATGAACAACTTAATTTCAAACTCCGCGACAGACCAATTGACATGTCCGAGAAGTACCAGTCTGCCTACGGCAACAAGCCCGCCTTGTTAGAACGGCGTAGGCAGACCGGTTACGAGTCTAGGATTATCTAACCCAGCTCAAAAACTCGCGTCTACATTTTGAACGATGGGTGGCTATGCGGTTTTTTGGCCACAGAAGTTGAACTACAGCCGTACGTCTTGGCCCATCCAACTCAAAAACAATCAAGGCAAGAGTTTTAAATTATGTAAAGCTTTTAATGCATTTTCTGCGAAGGTAGGCGACAGATATTCTGACATGAAGTAGTTTCGTGTACCACAAGGGATGGTGTAGTATTTCTGGCCCATGAGATTATTATGTCAATGTTTCGGGTTGCTAGACACTGATACGCTGCACGAATAGCGAATTGCGCAGCATCGAGGTGAGTTATTAGGGGGCCAATCTTTGGATTTGAAGAGTTATGGGTTTTATCACCGTTTTAATAGGGAACCACCATGGTGGACAGCCTAAATGTATGGGATATCACAGATTATGGGTTTTGAGAGCCATGGGTTATGACAGCTTCGACTGCATATTGACAAAATCAGTCAACGTCGGGTGCGAATTGAGCACTATCTGCAGCACCGTACGACGCAGAAAAAAGGGCTCATTCGACCCAGGTTGTTTGTGGAAAATCACTATCTATCCCACTTTCATTGGTGGCAATTCACTGCGTTCAGACCCCCTGTAGGCACACACTGTGTCTACTGGCGTAGACAACACGTAGACAAAGCTGTTTGCCTAAATATGCCTACAGCATGTAGACACCATTGGTCTACGTGAGTCACTGAGTCTACATTGGTCTATGTATGCCTATGTTGGTCTACCGCGGTAGACCAATGTAGACGAACACAGTGGGATGTGGTATATCAAATTTGGAGTTCTGATGAGTGCTTGACGAGTACCTGAGGGTGTTTGATTACTCTGTCTCGGTTTTGAACCTTGGTTTGTGCGTATGTAATGTTGATTGCCAGCGGCTGTGTTGTATCTATTATTTGCTAGAGATCCACTGCGTTCAGACCCCCTGTAGGCACACCCTTGCCTACGTTCGTCTACGCTTGTCTACATGAGTCAAAGTGCGTCGATCGCCGTAGGCAAAGGGACATCGGCACAGCCTTGCCTACGTTCGCCTACGTTCGTCTACGTCAGCCTACGTCACGTAGACATACTTCGCCTAAGTGTGTCCACAGCCGTAGACACACCTTGGTCCCCCCACTCATCATGACTGCAAATTTCATATACCACATGGGTCTACATCCCACTATGTTCGTCTACATTGGTCTACTGCTGTAGACCAACGTAGGCATACATAGACCAATGTAGACTCACATACACCAACAGTGTCTACATGCTGTAGGCATATGTAGGCAAATGGCTTTGTCTACGTGTTGTCTACGCCGGTAGACACAGTGTGTGCCTACGGGGGGTCTGAACACAGTGATCCTCTCAGCCCGGTCCATGCAAGTGCGTTCCTTTGAATTTAAACAGAGGGAAAAGAGTAAAGAAATCATTTTAAAGGCTGACATAGAAGTTTGGGAGGACCAAGGTGTGTCTATGGCTGTCGCTTAGGCGAAGTGCTGCGTCTGAACATAGCCGAGCGAAGACGAGTGTGTGCCTACAGGGGGTCTGAATGCAGTGATTGTGCGTAACCCACCATTCAGACCGAGACAACGTGTTTCCGACTCCAGCATACCCCGGTTCAACCCCCGCACCATCAAATTCCATGCCAGACGCTTGCAGCTGCCCCCGCTCACTTCGCGCGCCGCTTGCGCTCATTACCGACTTGGCAGAAAATTGACAGCTGCACCACTATCCCCGAGACACAACATTTCTGCAGAAGAACATCTCCGCATTTGGCTAAACCTACTCCTCGACACCTTACTCAATACCGTCGTCGCCCTGCCATCGTCCCTCGCCAGCGTCATCCACGCTCCCGACCACGCATCCAGCTCCTGGTGTACTCCACCATCTTCAGCACCCTCTTGCAGCATTCCACCATACATTATATCGACAAAAGAAATGTCACATAGTGTTTTCGGTCATTTCTGGGCCAAATCACTCCAAATAAAATGTAGGCATGAACATTTACCGATTCCATGACGGTATGCACTATTTAATCCAAATAATTCCTACTTCAGTCTGTCAGAATAAAATATTTGAGTGTTTTCCGAAAAATCGAGTCCGTGGAATCACAGTGAACACGAAAATGGTATATACTATACTCGCAAAACGGATCTCATCCATATATTGGTCGACCTCGAAGCTGTGAAAAAAAAGTGGCGGATGGTTCTGCCAGAATTTTCCAGTAGGTCAAAATATAAGCAAATCACTACTAGATTGAGAGGAATTTGGGAGGGAAATAGCTGGCGAGAGCTTAGATGGTGCGGCCCGAAAATAGCAAGCAAAAAAAGAACAACAGGTGCGGCGGAGGGCGCGGCGGGAGGAGCGTGGGTAACGTGGAGGTCAATATTTCCCAAATGGGGTACATGACTAATTAA
>JARJLF010001303.1:0-86159 GCA_029378395.1 Mycena leptocephala | reverse complement strand
CAACATCTGCAGGTGTGGGTCCAAATCCACTGGTTCTACTCAGCGCGCGATGCGGCAGCCGTAGACCGGACATTGTTCGTCTTTCCCAATTTTGTGCCACCTCTCTAATTATTTGGTAGCGACGCGTCCCACTGCGGCAAATACGAACGGTTACAGTCGAATCACGTTGATTGTGTGTCTTCTTCGGTCTTCGATGGTTTTTACATTTATTTGAAAGTGTTGTGCCAGTACTAATATTTTTCAGGACTGGCGGTCGTAAAGTACTACGATGAGACTGATCTCGACCAGGAATCGATCCTTCCCGACGAGTTCTATTATAGGTACACCATCAATGTCTCCGACAACTCCATTTCCGTAAGTTGAGTTGATCTGGTGCCACAAAGAAACAAACTGATCCCCGACAGCCCCCCCCGTGCTACATGCATCTGCTCTTGTCTGTACAACCCCACCGACCCCGCCCCGGACTCGGTCATGCACTTCTGCCCACGACCAGCGTGCCGTAAATATTACCACCGCGGTTGTATCGCATCCAAAACCACCATCCTCTACAAACGCGCGGACTTCCTCCTTTCCGATCCCGACACGGGCGCCGCGCTTCAGCTCCCGCTCAACGAGAGCGCGTCTGCGGAGCCTCCGAAGAAGCGCCGCCGCGCGAGCCACGCAACAACCACGATTTCGAACCCCGCACCATTCGACGCGCTCCTCGCTGCGCTCCCGTCCGCGCTTGTGCGCGCCGCAGCACAGCCGATAGTTCGCGGGGGCGTGTTCGGTGTTGCGGGGAATGCGGCGGCAGTCGTTGCGGCGCGGCGTATTGTGTGCGGCGCGCTGCGCGATAGCACCGGTGCGGACGGGTGGGAGAAGCAAATGCCGGACGGGTGGGAGAAGACGATGCCGCAGGGATGGGACGTAGAAGACGTTGTGCTGGGCGGAGCAAATGCGGGTGAGAATGGGGTGTCACCCTCCAAGCTGTCTGTGAGCGCAGGGAGCAGTAAGGGAACCGCGCCAACGGGAAAGGAAAAGCGACGGTCGACACGATGGTGGTGCTGCAGTGTCCAGAGTGCGGGGGGCCGATATAGTGTATCAGGGAAGAGTGTACATGCTTGGCGGCATTTAGCTGCTCAAAACAGATGGGTGATGCCTTTTATACATACACGTTTATTTATTGTATTTAGCAGAGGCTCCCGAATTCGGATGAGCTCGATTCTGTCCATGAAAAAATTCAAGGTCTCGTTTAAATTTGCCTTACTGGTAGTCCGGGATTTGTTTATCTCATTGCTGTCTTCATTGATTGCGCAGACATTCCAACCAGCTCACCGACGACGAAAGTGAGGGATAACTGAACACTGCCACCGTCAAATTTCTCCTCCATCCAGGGCCGGGAGCGATAACCCTTCTACACACTTCACATGTACCTTGGCATTTACCACTCCAACAAGCGAGGTACGAGTTTCATTTGTTGGAGTATTTGCCTACGAGAGACTAAAGCTCACCTTCTCATAAAAAATCTGTGGAGTCTCTACAGAAACAAGGCCAACCCTAATCGATGTTGGATTGAACGGTCCAGCTGCCAGAGTAACCCTTACTCTTGGTTTCGAATTCGGGATTGCTTGATACGAAATTAGCCTTGTAGGTAAGTATTCGTGAGTGCGAGAACAGTAGAAGGAAGTCGGATATTTTCCTCCACCTCCTCCTCCCGGTAAGCGAGACTCATTTTCTGTGAATAATTAACCGGGTAAAATCGAGGTGGTAGTGCATTGCCTAAGCCGCGGAGCGACTCACACGCGGCGTAGGAATGCAGAGTGAGTTGAATTCTCACGGTTGCAGGTGAGCGGAAGAGACCCTTGGTGAACAATTTCCGAAAACAACGCAGCGACGTCGCAGAGCCCTCAGTGTAACAGGTAATCACCTGTAGATAAGGATAATATACTTGCTGAGCTAAGTCCCCTTCGGGACGTGCGTGTCAGTATGTGGTATGTGCGTCTGTTGCAGATCTAGTGTTGTCTGCGAGCTACGTTTATTGGCTGGCTCTGGCAGGCCGAAAATTTGCGGTTGACTGGAGAGAGCCGAGGACATTTACTCGGGATATGTGCGCGAAAAACTGCTAGAGACGCATCGTTTAGTTGGCGCGCACAACAACGAGAAATTTTAGTTGCACTCCAGTTACACAATCAAATGCATGACGACAAGGAAAGGGCGCCGACTGCATAATACCTTTCAAAAATGAATCAGACGGTCTCATTCTGACAGAATTCAGTTATGAAAATACCACACAATACTCCTCGGACTGATCAATGTTCAACGTTCAGGCCCAAGGGTTCGGATTCAAAACATTCACATATATTATCCTGAGCCTTATCCGTGTAACAACGCAAATAGCTGGCGTTTTCTGTTCAAATTCAAAGACTCACCGGCGGCCTTGGACTTCGACCCTTTCATTGATATTTCAAAATAGGGCAGGCTGTCAACGTTGACAGTGGCTATGTTTTGGCACTCACAGGCACTCACTCTGCTTCATTTCGTTACTTACCTCCGCGATCCCGTCGGCGCCGAGCATTACTCTGGGCCAGTGCAGCTGCCAGCGCCGTCGGCGAAAATAAATCCTGGCACCGAGCGAATCTCTGCGAGTCTGCAACGTCCACTGCAGATCGGCCGCGCCCCGTGTTCGTTTCTCCGAATCCAAATACACTGGTCCTCGTGGCCATTGGCAACGCGTATCAAAGCACATGCTTCATGGAGGTAGCCATGTCAGTGGTGCTGCACACCCACGAGTTTCTGCCTTTTGCCAGTACTAGTGGTCCCTTTCCGCATCTTTCGCAAATTTTTATTTTTAGTTATTTTTGCGCGCCATGGACTTGCTGGAAAATCGAAGCTGTCCATGAGCTTCCCAGTTGCTTGCCAGGTAGATGGACTACTCGCTACTCGGCACGGTCCCGCTCGAACGCCATTTCCCGGGCACAGTATCGCGTAGACGCGTATGGCTCGTCCCTGATATAGAATATTCTGGACTAGAACGTTATCTTTGTGCGCGAAAATCTTTTTGATAGCACTGCTTTCCGGCTGGAGTTGAGATCGGTTATCCCAAAATTAGCCGAAGGTCACAAACTGGGCATGTGTCGTTTCTTTCTGTACTACCACCGTTCTCCATCCACTTTGCGTCCGCCCTCCTCGTCTCCTCGTGCATCTACTGCTCAGCGCCATCATGGCCGCTGAAAACTTGAAGCTTGCCACGAATGTTAGCACCGTCGTCCAACAAGGAAAAATGGCAGTCGAGCTACTTCGTACCGTCTCAGACGCGACGAACACCCCTTACCTTAGGCCGATAGCCGGAGCAGCCGTGCTACTATTGGACACCGTTGTCGTGCGCGTTTCGAGTCATATCTTCCGTGATTCGAATGTTCAGTGTCTTTCACTGTTCAGATCGTGCGTAAAAACAAGGAAGACTGTCTCAGAATGGCCGAACAAGTTGGCACGATCATCGCGGCCCTCGTGAATATATGCACCAATACGGGTGCGAGCTCCCGCCTTCCATTTGAATAACATTGCCACATTTTCCGAGTGGTGCAGGATTTTTAAGCGCGTGCATACCTTGATTATTGTGCAGGACGCTCCAGAAAGTCCTTGTCTTTGTGCGGCATCAAGTCGGGAAAGCCTCATAAAACGTTTGTTCGCCACTTGGAAGATGCGTCTTTCTATCAGATTGCCAATTCGCTCTCGACCACGCCAGTCCAGCTATTCAAAGTGGGCCTCTTTCCTTGTTTTTGGAGTTTGATTTACCAGCTTTTCAAAGCTTCAATGTGAAGTCACAGCAGCTGCCTCTTTGTCTCAGATCCAGGCGGTCTCAACTCGGAGGAATTCCGATTTCGCCAATTTGGTTATGGCACAAGCGTCCTGCTCTACGGCAAGTACCATATTTCGTCCGAAATACCCAATCCTGACGTACGTTTCAGTTATCGACGTTTCATTCCAGGTTTATCTTCCTATAAATCTCCGTTCAACATCTACTAATTCGTCGCTCGCAGGTTGAGCGACATCTCTACTTCCCGGGTCGCCTCAGATTTTCATGGACGGAACAAAGAGCTACAGCATGTCGTTTCCAGCTCCTTCACGAAGATTCTAGTCGAATAGCAATTCTTGGTCCCGGAGGAGTCGGAAAGGTATGACGCAGCCAAAATTCCGTCCGGGATTATTTCATCTCATGCCAGTTGTCGCAAGAGCTCGCTTGCTCTCGCAGCACTACACGATCATGACGTCGTAACCAAATTCAGTCCGAGCGCCATTTCATCTCATGCGAGTCGTCTCAGTCTGCGGGGATATCGCTGCAGTTCTATCCAGCCATTTCGCACTTGAGGACGTGGCCATCCATGAAGGCAGTTCTTCAGTATTTTCTCGGCGAGAGTCTTGCTGCGTAGTCGTCCTGGACAACCTGAGACAACTTGGGAAAACTTCGGAGGCCGATCGGCGGTCGAAGATTTCCTGTCTCATTTATCTTCGATCAAGACGGTACACCTGATTGTAGGATTGGATTCTCTCTTCAGCACATTCATTGTTGTTCATATCATTGGTATCTAGATAACCATGCGCGGGGAGAACGTCCGCTGAAAGTTCGATGGAGTCGGCCATTCCTTCGCCCTCTGTCGCCACTTTCTCACATGGCCGCCAAACAATATTTCACGACATTACCGACGCAGCTGACAGCGACAGCCAGGTAGACGAATTACTACGTTTTACCGATAACTTACCACTGGCTGTTACGTTGATGGCAAGCTTGGTTCCTTCGAAGGCGCTTCACCGGTTCTTCATCGATGGAAGTCAGAGCGCACCTCCGTACTCTCCGAACTCTCCGAAGGCGCAGATAAAAGTTCGAACTTGGGCACATCCATCATGATGTCTCTCTCGAGTCCCGACTGACTGCCATCCCTGACGCGGTGACTTTACTCCGCTGCTTTCTATTCTTCCGGATGGCGTCACCGATTCAACGCTGGCCGAGATGAAACTTCCACTGAAGGATATTCTCTGTGTAGAGTGACGCTGTGTCGTACTTCCCTAGCATACATCGATCACGACCGGTTGAAAGTGTTGGTTCCCATCCGAGAACACTTGCGCGCATTTCATCCCCATCCCCGTTATCGATATCCCAGTTGCAAGATTTCTTTTACCAACTGGTCAATCTTTTTTGCGAAAATGGGCACGCGCTGTTGGGACTGGGCTCGTACAACGACTTTCGGCGGATCTCGGGAACATCCTTTCGTTGCTTCACATGGCCCTCGAGGTAGAACGTCCACCATCAGAAAACCATATCGTGTATTATCGACCTAGCTCGCGTCACTGAGGTGACGATCTTGGCTCCCGGATCTACTTCAATCGATCTCGGGGACCTCCAGAAGCTAGACGACCCGGATTTGCAAGGCCGGTATTTATGGCGCTCTCTCGCGTCCCAAAAGACACACGCACAGAGTCGTATATGCAAAGTGCGATTGAAAAATTTGAAATCGCCGGCAACATCTCAGCTCGAGGTTGGCGATTTAATCCTAAAATAATCCCTACTTATAATTCATTAGCCATCGCCTACCACGATCTTTCACTCTACTACATTTATCAAACTGGGGATACGAATAAAGCGCAGGAGACATGCATGCGTGCCTTGGCATTGGCGCGACGTACTAAAGACCACAAGGTCCTTGCGCAGGTTCTACAGCGAATGTCGGGATTCAACATCAACTCGGAAACCTTCGTCCGGCGTGGGCATTCACTCTCGAAGCCCAGGCACACGCGCAGGCTGCTGGCGACTTGGATATCGAATTTGCCTGCATCATAAACAGAGTGTCCCACTTCATCACGGCTGGCAACTACGGACGAGCGTCGGCGTTGTGTTTGGAACTTTTGTCGCTCGCCGAAGGTTTAGGCATCGACAACTCTGAGCGCGGGCTCCATCCTCTATTCATGCAATCCGAAATCCATCTTCGAAAGACGGAGTACGCTCAGGCCCGGAGTATCAACATGACGCTTGTAGAGAAGTTGCGACGGGATGATGGAACGAAGGATCGAGCTGCGCGCTCGCTTGCACAACACGTTCCTTGTTGATATAGTGACGGGGACGAGCCTGAGCCATGAATCTATTCATGCGGTCCGACAGCTTAGTCATGGTGTTCATTGGGCGGTCATCTGTGACCTCCTCGTCGCTGATCTCTTTCATCGACAAGGGAACTAATGCGTGCAGATGAACTGTATTCAAGTGTCTCACGATTACCAGGGGCCAATACGCCGAGAGCACAAACGAATGCTTCCAAAGGCTTGGAGACAATGCAGTTGCGCGGTCGCGGATGGATTCTGCCCTCCAGTACTACGTCCTTCACCTCGCGCTCTCTCGAAATATGGACGACTACGAAAACTCGCATCAGGCCCTGCGACGACTTGGGGATATTTTCGTTTACCAGGGTGATGATGAAACCGCGCGGAGCCTGTTCACGTTGTGTTTGGAAGGTTTTACCCTCATGGACATCCACAAAGCGCGAGCTGAGTGTCTAGTCCGTCTCGGAGAGATGTGGAAACGACAGGGTAATGGTTTAGACGCGGCCAGATGCTGGGAGCAGGCTCTCCCTTTATTTGAACGTTCATCTCAGAGGGACCAAGTTCAGGAGTGTAAAATACGGTTAGCGGCTTGTAATTAACTGACTAAATTACAGTACAATAATATCTAATACCAAACAACTTGCAAATGAGCGGAAGTCCGTACGTGCCTTGAACTGAGTCGGATTCCGCCACTGAAGTGCAGAGATTAACTCACAAGAAGGAACAGAATTAGCTCGTAAATTTGAGTAGCTGTTAAATAAGGGATGTAGGTCAGAGGGTCCAGGAAAATTTTCAGGGCTCTCCCTGACGAACGAGCGAGAATGGTTCCCGTCTCTGTCTAGCCGTTAACTATGACCATGACCATGAACTTACATCTGCTCACGTAGACAGAATTTATATCCATGATTGCGAACGCCCACCGTTTTTAGATGGAACTAGAACTTTAAAAAATCGGCGCGCGGTTAGCGTCGATGCGGGACGGCGGGAGCCAGGTGGGTTTGTTCCGTCATCGCAGGCGTTCAAATTCTAAGTTAGAACAGACGATTATTCTAGTAGCCGGAAGCTGCATACTCATCTGTCGGTGCTTGCACTGGACCGAAGGCCCTGTCAGACTGACGTTGAAAGAGATAGAGCAGTCATCTTTAACCCTGGACTTATAGGGATCCAGGCACCATATCCGTGGCGTTCTTCACTGCCTCACGAGATTCTAGACAGAGAAAAGCTGTTGAATTGTGCCAGGCCAGCAATCAGGATGACCGTCCGCGTAACCAAGACCAATTTGTCGTATGCAGTGTGTATGTGGATAAAAGAAAAGAAAAATGCATGGTCCAGTGCTTGCCTACTATCTATAAATACATCCATGAAGGCGCTCCTCAGAACTTCGTCTTTGCTAGCGGGCTCGACACCGCGCTGGACCGGATAGTCGTAATTGTCGCGCCGCCGTTAGTACGCGTTGCCGGAATCGCCGGCGGTTTCCGACGTTTCGGCGGTGGCGGTGGGGCGGATCTGCGCTGAGGCGCAGGCGGATGCACCTTAAACTGAATCGAAGCGGTGGGCGACGGCGGCATCGCGGGCAGGCTAGAGGTGCTAAGGCTGCTTGCTACTGCCGCTGGGACGAAGTGTGACGCGGGTGGAGAGAGCCCGCCGTTATGGCTAGGGACACGGTGCCGATCTGCAAACGAGCCGTCAATGGGTCCCGAGTTCGCGCTGCCTTTCCGTGTTGGGAGCGTTAGGGTGTGCGATGTCGGTGCCGTGGCGCTGGCGACCAAATTGATCGAGCTCGCATTACTCGGTCGGCGAACGGTATCCAGTGCTGACCGCGTCGCTGGCTGCTGCGTCGCAGAATATCCTTTAATGAATTCTACGCTCTTGCTGCTCTTCAGCGTCCGATATTTCCCAGATGCAGATCTCTCGAGCTGGGCAGAGGCGGACATTGAAGGCATGGCCATCGAATGTGTGCGGGCGGAGGCTTCGCTAGATCCACTACCACGACGCGTGTCATCGTCCGACATGGGATCAGCTGGGCGGACTGGACTGGGCATCTTGCGCAGCTGGACACACCAATCCCCGCTCAAACAACGCTCTACGAGACGCCGTGTTGTGGAACTGACGTCCCGGATACCAGAATTTCCCGTGAGCGATTCTAGTGCGAACACTATCTGGGGCCGCTTGTACGGAATATCCCGCAGTTGCGTCTTCGTGAGGAGAGGATGAAGAACACGGAGATAAGTGTGCCGTAGCTGCGTATAAACGATATTAGGATATCATTGAAGTAAAGTTGTGTAAATGAATTACATACAGATTCACTTTCGTCGTCGAGATCTGCCAGCTCTCGGAGGAAGACATCGACTAGGACGCACAAATCGTTGGTGTAAAAATATTCTGACGTGCCCTTGGTCGTAAAAAGCAGATATAAAATCTTCAGAACCAAAAGTTGCATGCATAGATCTTCTGGGGTGCGTTCTGAGATTCCCAGAAATGAATGATACGACTAGCTGTTGCGACTGAGACTCACGAGCACGGTTCAGCATAAAAATCATATTTTCTCCAAACGTCTTGCTAGAACCTAAACGCGTCATAAGAACTCGGAGGACACGATTCTTCGGTTCGGAGGGTGCTGGAGGAGGAGTGGTGGCATCCGAGTCATTGGACAAAGATGCTACCATAAACTGTTCATTTAAAGCGACCTAGACAGTTGATGTCATATTGGAGTTGTGCGACTTGGTTTGCATTCACTCACGATAAGTTTGATAACGGAATAATTGAAGGCCTCGTCTTGCATTTGTCTAGTCTGCTCAACGAGGTCGAACATATAATCGATGAAAGCATCATCGAATATTCCTGTAATCCGATCATTTAGGAAATGAGAGAAGACGTCAAAGTTCTCACGTAAGTCCTGAACAGAAAACTTCTGCACGCGACAGACTTCGTATAACAATCTAATGCACAAACCTCGCAGTTTGGCTTCAATTGGAATCGGCACTGCCGCCAAATGACTAGACGCGCCAGCATTCCCGAAATAGGTGTCTTCCACGTCAGAGTCAATTTCGACGAGCACATGGTCCATAAGAAGAGGTAGCAGCGGGACCCAGCGTTTATGGGAGCGGAAGAAATCTGAGCGCCGCCGACCATGACAGAGCAAGACGTGGTAGAAAATCAGCTGTGAATGTGGGTCCGTATTCTGTGGGTCGTGAGGAACAAGAAAAAGGTGAACAGATAATCACGCACGGAGCGGGCCTCGTCAGCCATTATCTCACACATCCTTTCCGAGTGAAATGCAAAGAGTTCCGACTCGACGATCAGATTGCATGCATGCTCGAGCTGCAGTGGACTCTGTAGGTATTGCTCTGGGAAAGTAGCATAAGATTGGCCTTCTGCATAGCTCAAGGAACGTACCATGATATGCGGCGCATAGAGCTAGGTACCTCTTCAAAGTCGCATCAAGGAGCGACAATGTATGCACCTCGTCTTTCGGCAGCTCCAAGATATCCTCTAACTCTAATTGTGGCGTCAGCGAGCCTGGTGAATGAGGGTGAGATGGAGCATACCTGACCAGAACTGCTGGGCATTCTCCACAAGGTAAACGATGCCCAGGGCGTCCTCCATGGCGAGGCGAGAAAGCCGATTACAGTGGTGGTCAGGAAATGGGAGGCGTGACAGACGTTACCGTGACCTGACGTGATACGTTATCCATCATGATCCTAATCACCGATGACACTCGCTTTGACCTTACCATTTTTCTTCTAAGATCCAGCCCTACAGTTACTTCCCTGGGCTTTAGCATAGAGCACCCAAATTTCTATTCGGTTCCCTGACACAGTTTCGAGCGGAGGTCCCGACGGAACCGCATACCAATGGTTCCCGAACCTTTTCGCCCCAGTCTCATATTCAGATCATCCCGTCCACTCTCTCCGATTCCTTTCTATCACCCCGGCGGTCCTGATCTTCTGAATTATATACTCACCTATATCGGCACGCCAATTTTCTCGATTTTCGGAGCATTACAGACAGGTTATTCTCGGTGAAGAATCCCTCCAATAAAAGTGCCGGAACAGGCTCGCATGTCTGCCAAGGAGGTAAGCAAATGAATTGGACTGGTTCTACGTGTACGCTGCTCAAGATCTTCTGCGGACCCATCGTTCGGCTCTGGCAGCGAAGATTCCACGATGATGGGGCTGAAGGAAATCCCGATTCAAGTAATTCCACCTCCTCCGCTGCAGCCGTCTGGACCTGTCCGGGTGTGTTGCCATTGAGGGTGGGTCACACAGAATGCCTGACAAAACACTTTTTCTGACTCCTACACGGTGTTCTCGGGTTGTTTCGGACAGCGAGGAGAAACGTCTTGGTACTGCTCCTGAATTTACGCCCCTTACCTGTGGCGCGTGGTCGACCGCCAAGTCGGTGATCTGTCCTCGCCGTTCATTCCCAACTCCGTTTACCTTACCTTGCTCGTTGTGTGCGGTGGCCGTACGTCTATTGTATCAGGTAAACGGCTCTAGGCCGAGCTACTTGCTGCATGCAAGACCCTGGATTGTGCTAAACCGTTCCTGACCATGGAAATCCAAATCCTCGTGGCAGAAAGGGACCCGGACGCTTTCGAGGTCCGATATAAAATGCGGCAAGGGGCTTCTCCTTCGATCTCCCTCCTCTTCCCTTCTAATTCCCTTTCTTTTTGCTGGAAGAGATGGTTTCCCTGGACAAAACCGTTGGGTGGGTCACTTTCCATGTTAACAAGTTCTTTTTCGACCTACACCTCATAGTTCGCTTCTCCTGGGAACCTACTTGAACAGGTGAAGATGATCAACCCCTGTTTTCTTTTCTTTCTTCGACGACAATATCAGCTGCCTTCTTGTTCTGGAACTGTTCCAAATGAGCCATTACTTTCGCCGCATGAATAACGATAGCTGGATAATGAAGACCGTGGTCGGGATCGTCGGTTTCATCAACGCCATCGACACATTGGCTACAATCAGTGCCGTCTATCTTGTCAGTGGTCTTTTTTTTTGTGGGAGAACCTACTTGATACCCAACCCAGTACGCAATAACCCACTGGGGGAACACCCAATATCTGGTCATCCAAAATTGGCCCATCACGGCTCACTTCGTCGCAACAGGACTTGTCGGAGCCCTGGTCCAGGCGTTCATGCTGTACCGGTTCTGGAGAATGTAAGTCTGTCGCATCCCTGACCCTGGCTTCCACTCACGCTATAATAGGACAGAGCACACCCTCACCGTCTGCATCCTTGCACTCTTTTCCACAGCCTCGTTCGCGGGCTCCATCGGCACGGCGGTCGACACCACCGTCAACGCGTATTTTTCAAAACGCGGCGGCGCGAGTATCTTCGTCACGTAATGTGTCTGCCGTTTCTTTTCATGCTTCCCGCTAAAGTATTGCAGAATATGGCTAATAGGAAGCTTGGTGGCTGACGTCGGCATCGCCGTAGCACTGGTCTGGCGCCTCCATCGCGTCAAGACTGATATCCAACCTGCGAAAAGGTTTCCAGTTCAATTCCCTCCGCCTGCTTGGGTTCTAACCAATACCCATGGCAGCCTCATCAGGAGATTAATCACCTCGGCCATCTCAACAGCACCTCGACCTCCATCATAGCTATCATCGCTGTCTTTGCGTACTTTCACGAGCCCTCGAGCAACGGTGCGCCGCATGCGCGAATTAAGCTGACTCGGTTTAATTACATCCCTATAGTTGGGATCTCTGTCACCTCATCCTGGGACGCGTCTACTCGTGCACGATGCTCTACCTCCTCAACAACCGCTCTAAAATGCGCGGTGAGAAGGCCGACGCACCGTCGAGGTCGGCCTTGCGACGAACTTCAACCTCGGCGGAATATGTACGCTCCTCCTCCTCCCTTTTACCCGCATTTTGCACTTATTAATCGACGCCGACGGCGTATGTAGACATCAACCGCACGGCCGTCGTCATACACGAGTTCTCTGCCGACGCATTCGTCCCTCCGCCGCCAGAATCCGAGATCAAAGATCGGCCATTCGCCGGTTTGGTGGATCTTAATGCCGTCCGCCGCTCTTCGGTCTCGAGCACGTCCAGTTCCTTCTCCAGCGGCTCTTCCACGTTCAGCGGCGATGCTTCTGAGGCAAGCGACTCGGACGACGACTCTCCCGATTCACCTCCTGAGGCAACTCCGTAGGCCATTTGACCTCTCACCACCATCTTTACGACACGTTCATTCAGTTCACTCATTTGTATTCCTTCACGTCTTTCGTTTCGTTGGTTCGTTACGTATATGTACTTTAACTTAGGAGCATCCAGGAACTTTATTATGGGAATTAATTATTGTAATATGGGACTTCGAAGACTGACATACACTTTTTGTGGTGGCTTTATGTAGTGGGTACTGCGAAATGCATTCGCATCGGCGACACTAAAATTGAACGAACGTAATTGTGTCTGCAGGCTGGACGATATAATCAATCGCATCAGAGGCTGTGCGCCATCGCGAATTTATTCAACTCCCTAGTGTCCCACGGTTTGAAAGGTTCGGAATGTAATCATTTATTGTCCAATAGCAAAGAAACTACGATCAAGAACCGAGCATGCTACAACTTGCTGCAAACTTCTTGTAATTTGGTGTAACTCGGTGAACCGAGACCTGTGACCTAAAAACGACGCAAGAAAAATGAATCACAATGATGCGAAGAGTGATCAAACAACATGCCAGCTAGTCTACATCCGTGTATCACGTATAGTGCCACATGGGCCCCAAGGGGCCCGCGCGCACTCAAATGGAATAATGAATGAATGAATGAATAACCGGATCCCAGCCGACGGTGCTGTTGAATCCAATGTCATTGCATGCGTGGGTCAATCCTAGGAAAGAAAAATGCGATCGTTCAACGGTCTGCGTTTTCAATGATAAATGACTAACCGGTGGCCAAGTCTTTGAACGCGGCCGGATTCTGATAGATCAGAGGATTGAGCCAACCTAATCCAGGTTTCTTAGCGGCGATTCGCTCGTTAGTCAGTAGGGAAACCATCGTGGCAAAGATATTTGCTGAGAATGCCGTAGTGGAAGCGAAGTCGATGAGATCTCCCTCAATGATGAATGGCGCCTTGCTAATGGCCGAGACATCCGGTACCGAAAGAAATTGTTGGATAGTTTCAGTTCTGCAAACATTTAGATCTATAATGATGGACGCACCGCCACGGCTAGAAACGTTGAACGGGGCGGAACTGCTTGCATCAATTGCTTTGAGGTAGGCGGGTACCACCGCGTCTTGGAACTTCGGGCGCTTGAAGTAGTTGGAGAAACCTCCTCCACTCAAGCTCGATGCGGTTTCGGTTGTTTCATCTGGTGTGAATTCTGTGCACTACTGCGGTCACACTAGTAAATATTAAGTTTCGAGCTGAATGTGGCATGTCGCAGGGAACGGTGGATCAAAGGGGGTGCAATCACCGAAGGGTATACCACCAAATTCCGGTGTCGACGATGTAAGTAACGCCACGGGCGGCGAGTTGAGCATATGCGTCGCAAATGGACCTACAAAAATAAAATAAATGAGCGAAATGCTGAAAAACAGGTAGTATACACGCACTGAGCAATCTGTGGCGAAGTCTGACTTTCAAGTCCGGTAAAGGTGTTTACGACTGTCTGAGGCGGTTTGGCGCATAGACAGCAGATAGTGTGCTTGATCCAAGATGGCGACAAATGGGTCGTCGGTGGTAAGGATGCCCGTGGAGATAAATGCCACAGAGACACCGGTTGCAAGGCCAATAGTATATTGAATATCGATGCCTGATATCAGATTTAGTGTACTGCCACAAGGGGAAGGCTCAGAGTTTTGCCCCTCCGAGCCCGGCTCCAGCAGGAAGTTGGCTGTTGATACCGCTGTCAATGGAAATAAGATCAAAGGTCGTGTTCGGATTCATGTCGGGCCGGAATTCCTCCAAAAAGGCCTAGTAATGTCAAGATTCAAAGCATATATCGGCTAGAAAATATACGGAGACATACCTTAAGATCGCGTTTGTTAGCAAAGTCATTGTCAAAGCCAGAGACTCCCAGAACATTGGCAGCCGGTTTAGCCGACGTGGGAGGGGATGCCATAAAGCTTTTGGAGACATGCGGGTGTCCAACTAACTTGGCAGTCGGGGAAATTGAAGCGGCAGGGGCACTTGGTCTAGATGCCGTCGATGTCCTGTTCACAAAAGAAGGCGATGAGCCCACTCCCTTGGCGACAGGAAAGCTAAACAAATTTTGAGTTGGGCAGTGAATACAGGACGATGGAGTAGAACACGAACCTCACAGTGGGATATACAGCATTAATGTTGGCCTTCAACTTGCTGGGAATGGAGAAGAAAGGGTGCGGTCGACGGTCTGGTTGGTGTCCGGGTTTTGAAACGTCGAGAAATCAGAGCCGATTCGCTTGGGACACGGTCATGTTAACAGCAATCCAGTCCCCGGCAGCAGTTATGGGTGACGACGTGAGATTATGGGATTCAAGCCACGAGTTGACTTGAGAGACTGTATCCTCTGAAGGCACTACGAAACTTTCAACCTACAAAGCGATCAGTAAACGTCATGACCAAGGAGATGGGACGATCTTACCTCTTCCTGGGATAGATACTGACCATATCGTGAGTTGCCTGGAGTGCTTACATCGTAAACCGTGTCGTGGAGTCCAGAGATGTCGTTTTGCGCAAGAGCGAGACGCAAGCTGAGGATTTTATCAGCTGGACTGGAGCCAATGCGTGAAAACCCATCTGGAGGATTATCGCGCTTCTCCAGGACCTGATATTCGGCACGCACTGCGGCGAGAACGAGAATTAGGTTGGTGAGGGATTTCAGCAGCATCACAGGAGGGGCACGAGGATACCGGGAACTACATGGATGTCTCTGATTTTCTATTTCATTTTATAAGGAGCCCGTAATAAGAGAGAGAGAACGTAGCTCTGGTGCCATTCGTAGATGCGATGCGATGAAAGTAGACCAACACGGAGGTGTTTGGCCGCCACCAGTGTCTGAGGGATTTCGCACGATGGGCTATTCAGGCCATACAGCTGCGGAGGGGCACGAGGTTTTGAAAGGATTGCCTCACTCTTCTCTCAGAATTAGCTCGCAAGTTATGCACGCGCGTCACTGAACAGCGAACACCGCACGACATGGCGTCCGCCCGGGCCGATGATCAATATCAAAATTAAATTGATCGATCGACTTGCGATCGACGACCATCTTGCATGCTGAGCGCCGATGAACAAACTGGCTCCTCGTCTGAAAGCCTTTCGACCAACTTTCGACGGTTCTTTATCGTCAAATCGTACGGATATGCTGCGATTTTATCCAGATTTGCAGCACAGTTTCAGACTTCTTTGCCTTCCAGAACAACGTAAAGTCGAATCCGAGTTGTCGAAGTTCTATCACCCGTTTGATCTAAAGTTCTTCGTCGACTAGTGCATCAGGTTCGATCGACTGCGGATTACCCACCCATTCAAATAGCGCCTTGAACATGCGGTTTTCGTTGCTTTCGAACCTCTCTAAATGGATTCTGCGCCGAGATAATTGAGTTACTTTTCGGGACAAACAGCCCGAGTGGTTTTTGCCAAGCCTCACAATTATATTTACTTACCGGCATGAAGAAATTGGCGAGTTCACACCGTCCCTCGAGCAGACATGTTTAAAAAGAGTTTCCATTCGATAGCGCAGTGTAGAGGCAAATTTGACCGCCGCTCAGATTGTCATGTCCAGCTTCCCTCTTGCCTTGCTCTTCGGACTGCTTTTCACGTCAGTATCAGCCAGCCCAGGCCTGAAAGCGAACGCACGCAATCCATCCACTCAAACTTTCTTTCCGTCGAATTCATTCCAGGTGGGTATAAATGTGCCTGAGATATTGCTTTGGTGACGATTATTTGCAGACCTTTGTGGGTGGAGTCGACCATCCATTATCCCGGCGGGATAATGGTACTTTAGCAGATGCTGCCTCCGCATTTGTCCAAACGCAGCTCAAAGTCGACTCCAGCAGTGTTAAGTTCAAGTCCGGATACTCCTCAGATATCGCGCAATACGCATATGTGAAGCAGCAGCATGTCAGTGTCCACAGGACTTCGTCGTCTGCCACAATTGAACTCTATTCTTGCAGAACAATATTCCCTTTGCGAATGCGGTCGCCAACGTCGCGTTCAAGGATGGAAAAGTTGTCTCGTTTGGTCATTCCTTTGTCAAGCCCTGTAAGTATTCGTCGATTGGTTCGGTTGCACCTGCTCAAATTCTTTGTAGCATCGTTCGCATCGTCGGCTCCCACGATTTCGGTTGACGCGGCAATCTCCGCGGCCGAAAAGGCTTTGGGTGGTACGCACAACAAGATCCCTACCACCGTGGAATATCTCGTCAACGCGGACAATACTGCGTCCCTTGTTCACGTGGTGCAGGTTCAAAACCAGGGGAAGGCCACCTGGTACGAAGCGTTTGTCGACGCGCATTCTGGCAAGTTTGTTTCCTCGATCGATCTCGTTGCCAACGCTGCGGTACGTAGACAATGGGTCCCGGTGATTTGCCGTTCTAATTTAATGTCCTTAAAGTATCGGGTCCTTCCGATCTTTAAACAGGACTTGACGGAGGGATTCGAGTTCCTCGAAAATCCACAAGACACCGTTTCGTCCCCGCTGGGATGGCACAACGACGAGACTACCGCAACCAACGACACTTCGTACGTCTGAACCGTGTCTATATTATTTGGCTAACGGCTTCGAAGTGGGAATAATGCGCTCGTGTATTTTGACCAGACACAATCCGAGACCACCACTCAGTCCTCTCCCGGGTTGATTTTCAACTACACTCAAGATCCCGACATTTCTCCCAGCGAGGGGTCGAACCTGGATGCCGCGCGAACTAACGTGTTCTACATTCTCAACACGGTGCATGATGTAGCGTACAAATACGGGTTCACCGAAGCCGCATTCAACTTTCAGCAAACCAACATCAAGAGCGGGGGCGTTGGTGGCGACCGCGTCCTCGCCTCCGTCCAAAACTCCGAAGGAATCGACAATGCAAATTTCGGAACGCCTCCCGAGTGCGATTCAATTCATCAACATTTTCAACTTCTTGTACTGACGGAACATCGTTCAGCGGCCAATCCGGACAAATGAACATGTATTTGTGGGATCTGACCGACGTAAGGCCTCTCATTCGCATTGCACTTCCATTTTGATCTCTTCCCAGCCAATGCGTGACGGAGCGCTGGAAAACGATATAGTCACCCACGAAATGACTCACGGTAGGTACAGGCATTATTAGACCGGTTCAAATCACAAACGCCGTACAGGAATCACCAATCGTATGACCGGCGGGGGGACAGGGAGATGTCTCCAAATCGTGGAATCTGGAGGACTCGGAGAGGGTTGGAGCGATGCCATGGCTGAGTAAAGTACCCTCTCCTCCGTCATTCGATTTATTGATTCCATTAATTCAGTTGGATGGAACAAGTCGCCGCCCCACTGACTGATTTTACACTTGGGTCGTACGTCGACGGGGGGAGTCCCATCCGGTCGCATCCCTACTCGACAAACTCGTGAGTTGCTGGACCTAATATTATGTTGTCATTAATGTCTTGCAGCACCACCAACCCATTCACTTACTCCACGCTCCTGGTGGCGGGCGAGGTTCACGGTGCGCTAACAGTGACGTTAAATATCCTTGCTAAATTGTGTCAGACATCGGCGAGGTGTGGGCCAACATGCTGCACAACGTGCACGCCGCGCTTGTTACCGCCCATGGCTTTTCGAAGACAGCGCGCACAGACCCATCAGGCTCTCAGGGCAATGTCATTTTTCTCCATCTATTCATCGACGCACTCGCCCTTCAACCGTGCCAGCCTGATTGTGAGTGTTTTTTTTTAGGATTTGTGTCCCTATAAGTAATTAATTTTGCCGTAGTCCTCCAGGCTCGGGATGCAATTATCCAGGCGGATCACAATAGGTACAAGGGCGCTAACAAATGCTTGCTTTGGAAAGCGTTCGCGAGCCGTGGATTGGGCTTCAAAGCGTTCGACTATACCGATAACTTCAGCGTCCCTTCTGGATGTTGAGATTCTTGAGAGCACCACTGGACTTATTATTCCGAATTCAATTTTGTACTACGAGAACTGCGCAATGGACAGAGCGCGAGCGGAAAGCCTTCTGAGATTGTCCAGGAGTCCACCGATTCGAAACAACTTGAACTTTTTATAATACTATTACGCCCAGTGGGTCTGAATTTTCCGTTTCCCCCCCCAGTCTTTTGCGGTAGACACATACACTAGTAGACTACGACTATCTAAAATATCGAACACTCCGAAATCATGATAATACCGGTACCCTGGTTGTGCAAAGCCATTGGAGCGCAAAAATAGCAGGCCAATGGCTCCACAGATTCTGTGGCCATCCAGGTCGTATTTTAGCTCTGGAACCATCGCGCAGGGCCAAAGAAAAGCGATCGGACGACTCCATTCATAAAGTACCAGTGCTCTGTGGCCCATGGACGTACAAGGCGGTCAGCGAGCCTTCCAAGCCAATTGAGCAACATCGGCCAAATTCCCACGGTTGAAGAAACAGAGTGAGAGACTCGAGATGACAGCTATGGCCAAGTAGTCAAATATACCTTGCATAGAAAGGATTAAGGTATCAATGAGGTGCCAATAAGGTATTTCCTTCAATCATACATGACAAGTGAAACTCCGCACCCATGGTGAAGAGAAGTGGATAACAGGTTGATTTCCTTGTCGAGAACATATGTACGAGATCGGTGGGAAGCCCCACTTGTTCTTAATCATGAAACACCTTTCATGAATATTTTATTGCTGTTCAATATCCAGCGACAACATTTGCAAGTCAGCATACACGTAGCAGTGCATTTGACTTAAAGTTCATCTGAAAGGCTTCGGAAAACTCCGCCTTTGGCATAGTGGACTTATTAACGTGTGTAGAGATATTCCGGAGTCCGAGGATGAGCTGAACAATGTTGAAACTTTAGGAGATTGTTCTTACCATGCGGATGTTCTTACCATGCGGATGTTGTGTTTTCAACCACAGTTGATGCATCATATTTTTTGGAAATATCTAAGTATAATCGACTGGCCAGGCTTCCGATTATTACCTTACGCAGACAGAATTCATGTGTAAATGAGTGCAATAGACACCACTGTTCAAATTTGAGACAGAAGAACACGTTCGAAATTTTGAGACGCAAAAATGTGGTTGAGTCAGGTATAGCCGCAATCCTAAACTTGGAAGGCTCCACTGGTGGAATATGACCGATCTCAACAAGGCTCCTAGAAATTAGATATCTACAAACATGGGGAATAATATTGGACCCTGGCTAATAGTACATTGTTTTGGAGGCAAATATGGAGCCAGGAGCAGGGTGGAAAGATTTATTTTGCCACCGTTTGCGACCAGTTTACTACTATTTTACTACCTCGGTCACATTTTACTACCTCTTTACTACCTCGGTCACAGTCTCACTACCTCTTTACTACTTTCGTCGCAGTTTACTACCGCTTTGCTACCTCGATCACGGTTCTACTACCTTTTACTACCACGTACACAAGCAGTAACAGTAACAAGTTCACTACCTAGATTCACCGAGTAACAGGTTTGCTGCCCATGATTGACCAAAGCCTGCCTTGCACTACTCACAGAGACCTTGTTTCAGTGTTTCCATCGTTCCTGGCTGAGAATATATCTTTCAAAGATCTCATAATTTTTCGGCAAGTTGGAACAGTATTTATCTATTCTCTGAGGCATGCATTCAAATGGGATTCATGAACCAAATACAGAGAAGGGTTGGTATTCACGAAGGAGAGCACTGAAGTGGGTTGTGGAATCATGAACCGAGGCCCAGAGCATGGTCGTGGAATTCAAGAACTTGACGGCCCAGATATTAGTTGTGGAATTCAAGAACTGAGCGGCCGACAGAGAGTGGTCGTGGAATTCACGAACCAAAGCCCAGAGAGTTGTGAAATTCACGTACGAGAGCCCTGAGGTTGGTTGTGGAATTCATGAACCGAAATCCAGAGACTCATTGTGGAATTCAAGAACTTGACAACCCTCATGGAATTCACGAGCCAAAGTTCAGAGAGTTGTGAAATTCACGAACGAGAGCCTTGAGGTTGGTCGTGGAATTCATGAACCGAAATCCAGAGACTCGTTGTGGAATTCAAGAACTTGACGACCCTCGTGGAACTCAAGAGCCGAGGCCAACAGAGATTGGTCGTGGAATTCCCGAACCAAAGCCCTGACGTTGGTTGTGGAATTCCCGAGCCAAATCCCAAAGATCCGTTATGGAATCTACGAACCGAGGCCGATAGAGATTTGTTGTGGAATTCAAGAACTGGCAACCCTGAGGTTGGTTGTGGAATTCAAGAACCCGGCAGCCCAGGGTTGGTGGTGGATTTTAAGGACTGAAGAGGCTACAGCATTTTTGTGGAATTCAAGAGTTGGCAATCCTGGGGTTGGTTGTGGAATTCGAGAACTCGGCAGCCCAGATGGTTGTGAATTTGCGAACCGTAGCCCAGAGAATGGTTGTGGAATTCAAGAACTTGACAGCCCAGAAAGGCTACTGCGTTGTCGTTGAATTCATGAACCGAGGCTTACAGAGATTGGTCACGGAATTCATGAACCGTAGGTCCGCTGTTTAGAGAATGGTTGTGGTATTCATGAACCAAAGCCCAGGAGAATGGTTGTGGATTTTACGAACCATGGTCCACAGAGATTAGTCGCAGAAGTCATGAACCGAGGCCCACACAGATTGGTCGTGGAATTCACAAACTGGCAGTGACTCAACAGTGACTTGTTTTGTAGAGTAGTAATTTTATGAACTCAACAACTGGGTGCTTATGAAATGAATAAGGGAAAGTAACAATGTTTGCCAGAGAGAGGGAGATTCAGCCCGCGGCGCCATCTTTTCAGCGGGCAGACACCCAATTTGTGCACCAGCAGGCATCGTTTTGGCGGCCGGGCACATGCTATCTTTTCCACGAGGAGGTTTCCTGCATTTCATACCACTAGCAGAGACCCGTGATTTGCCACGGAAATTAGCAAGCAGAAATCTGGGAGCCAGAATTATTTACACAATAATTATATTCCGCAGTCCTACATTGCAATCTTAAAGTGGACACTCATCACCAACCTGTGGTTGGTTCCTCGTCCTTCATGTCCAGCTTTAGCTTTTCACAAATTTCAGAATGCATAGACTCAGATAAATGAAGACACCATTGTTGCGGCTCCCTGAAATCAAAGCCTCAGAAATCAGACAAACCTTGAGAAGAAACGCGGTCAAGCCCTTTGGACAAATATTATATCGTGGTCATACTCAAACCCCTAGCTACCCATAGTCAGACTGAAATGTAACCTGTTCTGTGCATACCGTGAAGATTGTCACCCGTACATACATGTCATAAACTCGTAGACTCGTAGTGCTCGTCAAGTTGCTCGTAGTCCTTCTACGTTCAAATCATTACCTCTTGATTGCCTTTTATGCACCCCTGTGCACTTGTGCCTTTTGCCCTTTCTTTTCCATGCGCTAATATACCACCGTCTTCGTCACATTCTGTTCAGACGATGTCGCGAGACAGGTCCGAAGAAAGCCGAGTATATCCGATTGTTTGTCCTCGCGTGCCCAAATGCTCCTGGTTGGCCGAGTTCCCGGCGGATATTCCAAGTTACGCATCACTTGTCAACGGTGATCTAAAAAAAAAAGGCGCTAGCCATATAGCCATATGGACGTCCCCTACGTCATGATTAGTTCCTGATCCCAAATGAAAGAATAGCATCTTACGGCGTATTTGTGTAAGGAGCTGCTGCCAGAGACAGCTTGTAAATTAGCGGTAAGGCATATCTCATGGTTTGATGCACCACGCGTTCAGCTTTGCTCGTCTTCGAGACAGCCAGTACAGCGGCGTGCCTCTTCCGATCCGCTAAGGCGGATTCTAGATGTAAACGATGTATGCTTAATTCCAGGTTCATCTTCATATCTAAATTTCAGCGTACTTGGTTGGTTGAGATTACAGACGAGACACGTACATTGAAATGTAGCATTGCTTCGTCCAGCAATCTTCCATATTTCTCGACTCGGCTTTTATTATCATCTTGGCGAGCGAGTCGTTGGAAAAAGTTATCTTCTTCGAGCGCTTCGAAGAAAATGTTTATTTCGTTGAACAGCCTACAAGCCAGGTCAATATTCAAAACCGCAATTGGATAGAGCAGGCACGTGCTTTTCGATCTGAACAACGCTCTCCTTCACCTCCGCCGGTAGTGCGATACCGAAATCCTTTGCTTGTCTCCAAATATCCTGGACGAGTTGTGCAGAGCGCTCTGCGATATGGTTGCATCCCTTCTTATTCGACTTGAGTTTCTGAGGGTCGATGTAAGCAAGCGACTTGTATGCTGGACTTGAAAGGGGTAGTAGTCACCCTCGTCACTTTGTTACTTCGCTTAAACTGGCGAAAGTTCGTCACTTTGATGGCAACCTCTGAAACTTCGTCAGTTTGGTGAATTCCCAGGAAAGTTCGTGAGGTGAACAAACCACACAAATCAGACGCATCAATCTGGCCATCATTTCCTTCTCCCCCGTTTTTTTATATTGATACCCTGGCCTAACACTAACCTCTAACCCTAACCGCTAACCTCTAACCTCTAACCACTAACCACTAACCTCTAACCTCTAACCGTAACCCCCTAACCCAAACCTCTAACCTCCAACCCCTGACCACCTAACCGGAACCTAACCGGCCAACCTCGGCAAGCTGTTGATGCACATCACTCCGTGATGTGCCGAGGAGTCACCGTTTGACAAGGATGGAGTACCAACTCATGAACATTCACAGAAAGCCATCAAACTCACGAACTTTCACGAATTCCCATCAAAGTTACGAACTTTCGCAGCGCTAAGCGAAGTAACGAAGTGACGAGAATGGCGCGGACTCACTTGAAAGCTAACCTTGCTCATCTCTAAGAAGACTATAGCAGCAGATGCAGCGGATTTGAGAGGCGGGAAAGCGCCCGCAGATGCTTGGATTGCGTTGAGGGTGACCTGCGCCGCAGCCAAGGCATCCGAGATCATTCTAGTAGAGCGGGTGCGGCGAGACATTCTCAGTAACATTGGTATGTCGAACGGAAAGAGAGCTGGCGAGAAGCAAAAGGGAGGCAGGGGGCATTCCACGAGGCATCTGGTCCGCATGTTCTCCTCACATCCCCTTCAAGTGGAAAGCTGTTATTGATGCTCTAGATTTTCTATCAACCATTATAACGAGATGCTCGTTCATTAACGTTCTTTTGCAGTTACAAAGAACAGCTGCGAAAGGCTGTTGCACATTCCCACCCGGCCCCCACTGGGTACGTCGCCGATATCGACCGCCTTCGAACCGCTCGTCCCGTTCCCGCCTACATATATATCGCCACTACGGTGGCGGCACAGCCTCGTCTCATTCAGGGGCGCCGCAGACTCGGCGTGACAGTACACGTCGCATGCAGGGCCCTTACCCCGGCCCTACCAACGACATCGAGGCGCTCCTCCTAGCCGCCCTCGCCGACCCCTCCCTCTCACCGATCCGCGTAGCCGCCCTCCTCGGCTGGTCCGCGGGCGGCAACCTCACCCTCAGCGTCGCGCAGCGCCCCGTCGTGCGCGCCACCGGCAAGATCAGGGCGCTCGTCCCGGTCTACCCGGACCTCGACTTCACCGTACCCGAGGAGACCAAGATCGCTGGGCGCAGGTATAAGCCCGCGCTGGGTGGGTACCGCGGAGATGGGAAGGACTTCGTCGCGGAGCTCGGGGACGTGTTCACCTGGGCGTATTTGCCGCTCGGTGCGGACCGGCGCGACCCGGGGCTGAGCGCACTGTTCGCACCGAGGGAGAGCATGCCCGAGAGTATATTCATGTTGGGGGTGGAGCTCGACATATTGGGGCAGGAGGCGTGGCGCGCGGCGTGTCGCTGGGGAGGCAGACGGGTGCCTGAGGTGGCGGAGGTTCCGGGGAAGGAGGAGGTTGTGGGGAAGGGTGAGTTGGTGTTGGAGGATGAGCGGTTTGCGTGGGAGGACAGGCGAGCGGGGTGAGGTGGTTGTTGGTGCCGGATACGGTGCATGGATTTGACCAGAGCTTAATTGGGCTGGTGGCGAGGGATAAGGTGCTCGTGGAGGATGCGACGATCAAGACGGAGAAGACGATGGGGATTATTGGCGAGTGGTTGTTGGAGGGTCCGTTCAAGGATTAAGGAACTGCGTGAGGAGACTGTTGTCGATGAAATGAAACAATTGGCAACTTTGAGCAAATACCTTACACTGCCACTGATGCGGCGATCACGTCGATTGCACCATCCCCATCGGGAACGGGTGCATCACTGCGTCATTGTCGACATCATTGCAGCTCGATTTATTACGCATAATGAGCTTCTGTTCCAATGTATCCTCTTCTTCTACCCACATCTCGCACCGTACTTCGTCCAACCCTCTACAGACGTGCTTTTTTGCCTTTGAATTTTGCGAGAACGATGGCAAGCAAACAGAAACTCTTGACGGACGCGATCAAGGAGGATCACCAGGAGGTAAATCTGTTCGGCCAGTGGAAAAATAGGTTAATTATTCATGCTTGTGCTCTCAGATGTACGAATATCACGAATACTACAAAAAGTCCGCAGGAGATGTTGATGCTCAAACGCGTTGGGCGAATCAGCTGCGGTGGGAGATCGCTCGTCACGCCGTTGGTGAAGAAATTATTGTGTATCCGCTCATGGAGAAGCACCTCGGCGCGGAAGGTCTCAAGTTGGCGGACCACGACAGAGAGGAGCACCAAGTGCGTTCTGAGTTGCAGCTAAGAATATTCCAACTAACTGATTACGGTTCAGCATGTCAAAGAGATGCTCTCGACTTTAGAGTCGCTCACCCCCGGCACGGACGAGTACGACAAAATCATTGAGAGGATGATGGTCTCCCTGCACCATCACAACGACGACGAGGAAATCAAGGATCTCCCGCTTCTGGAACCCCACATCGGCGAACAAGCCAGTAAACATGCCGCCTCCCAGTTCTCCTTGACGAAGAAATTTATGCCCACCCAGTCAGTCTTCAGAAAAATGGCTTGCAGTTTGCCAAACTAATGTCCGCCAGTGCTCATCCGCACGCTCCCAACAAGCCGCCTTTTGAGACTCTTGCTGGTTTTCTTGTGGCTCCCATCGATAAACTCAGGGACGTCTTCGAGAAGTTCCCCACCGATGAGATGAAAAAAGCTACAGAATCCTGAGATCATTTAGTACTACTTGAATTGATCAGATCTGGGCGATACATGACCAGTTGAATATCCTTTGTACTAGCATATTATCCCTCGAACACTTTGTAATAAATACACGCGATCTGGCGACAATTTTGTTGACACAATTCCTGATCTAATAGTATTTACTCCATCTCTATATATGTTCATACCGCCGGCCTGCCACTAGTTTCTTCCGGAACTGTGTTTGTTGGGAGACGTAAATTATCGCCGTTCTTATTTTTCCCGACGGCTCTTGCCTTATCTCCCAGGAGTTGTATCCATCCAGCCACAGTCCCTAGCGCTCCAGAGACACAGGAGTAACAAACTTCTGTACCCCGGGCGATGAATTGAAGACCCATGACGCCGCTGAATAAAATGGCCAGGATAATCACGAATGCCGGTAAGGTTCGATATGCAACGCTTCGACAAATGCCACGAGAGCCAATACTGAGATGAGTGCCCCCAATGAAGGCAGCCTCGCCGACAGGGAAAAAAAAATATAGGAGCCGTATACGGCGTCCCGCGCGCGGTTCTGTCAATTTAAATCGCTTAATAAGAGGAGAACGGAATCAAAAAGATATCGTACCAAGAACACTCCGGTCTGGAGCCGATAGTACCGCCCATAAAACCATAGGTCGCATAAAAGTCCCAAGCCTGTAGCGACGTTGCTCGCAGCCACCGCCTTTTGTTCCAATTTGCCGACTTGAAACAAGGACTGTGAATCGATCGTGAACAAAGATATGTCCACGCTGATAATTCGTGAGCCTCTCGAAATAGCATAGAGGAATTGGGCCGCTCACACTGCTAGAGCCCACAACTAGGGCATTAGCGATATATGAGTGGAAGTTGCGAACAGGAATTTCAACTGGAACGCATACCAAACGACCAACATTGAGCCATTCAGACTTCAGGCTCTCCACAACTTGTTCACATTCGGGATCTGATACTGCGGCTTTGAGCGCGGCATATTGGGTGCAGGTGCCGAGAATTTTCGAAAGCAGTCGCTTCGACAGCGGCTGCCGCTCGGCCGTTCTATCAGTTCGAACATCCTGCACCGAAATAATATTCCCCTAAGGAACGAGAGCATACGGAATTAATCAGCAAAACCTACTTCTTCGAAGCCGAGCTCGACTATGGGGTCTGCCCCAGATTCAAAGTACCTGCAATACAAGCCCTTGCTCGTGCACTGCACGCAGTCTTCCTCCAAGTCTGTGTATTCACACTGGGTATTGCGCGAAGAAAGAAAGGTAAGATGTTTTAAGACGTTTTACTGCTGCGCGGTCACTCGCCCGGATTTTGAGTGTTTGGCATTGAGCACAAGTAATTCCTGCGCGTCGACGTGCCCTCAGAGTGGCCTTCATCATTTCTGGATCGCTCAGAATTGTCATTGGACGCCTTGACTTGGTCGATGTTTGTTTGGAGTATAGTAGGAGGGAAGAGAGATCTCGAGGCATCGGGATATCTCACGGAGAACGGTTTTTGTTTGCAGTAAGCGCGCGTTAATTACACATCCAGATATTTGTCAAGTTCTCGACCTCGATCTCCGTATTCAACGGCGGTCCAGTAGGTAAGTTTTCTTTTTACGCGCTACAGCCACGCAAAGCTGTTTGATTGCAAGCCGCACACCACTCCGCAGTGCTGTTTATCGCCACAGGCTGTATCCGAGTCCGATCTCGATTAGCGGTATCCATATCCATAAAGGCTGGAGGTGAGGAACATACCGTCAGCCGACTGATAAACTCCGACAGAGAGACATCAGTCTTCCCGAACATCGCCAGGGTTCTGAACGCGTGCTCGTCTGTGCCGTTTTTTGAATTTCAACCGCAAGGTAGGCTCTCCGGACGAGGAGTTGTGAAGCTCGAGGGCGGCTAGGGAGTTGTAGTTTTCTGAAAACGAATCATCAACCAAAAATTGTTGTTGGGTATGTACTAGAGGAAGCAACGCACCGATACCGCCGACCTCAGGATTGGCCTTGGTAGCTTCTGTGAGGTTGAAGAGACTGATAAAAGGCTTGTAGCTGATCCCGTTGAACGTGAGGTTGAGGGGGTCGGTTTGATTCGCGATGCGCGTCAGCGCTGAGAAAATAGAGGGCAGCATGACACGGGTGGCGACTACAACATCATATAATTGTGTCGAGTCGGTGAGGAGGAGGGCGACACGTACCGTTACCGATTCTGTCTGGCTTGGGGTCCGAAAATGCTAAGCCGCCGTGGAAATTGGCGAGTACTCTGGCTTGGTTGACAAAACCGGGAGGAATCTGGTGGAGGAACGTGCGATTGTGCTGCATCTGCACGTCAACGTAGTCCCACATCTAAAGCCAGACCTTAGTTCGATAAATGAGATTATAGCAACAGCACGTACATTGAACTGGAGATTCAATGAGTATATATACTGTGAATTGCGATAAAGAGTGAGTCTCACCATGAAAGAAAAGTTGGTGGGACGGGCACCCAAATAGGGTTGTAGCAGGCCCCCGGTTACTACCTTAGCGGATGGTTGGCCATAGAGTAAATCAACGCCCCGAAATGGCCCTACCTCCGGCCATTTTATAGAGTAAATCAGGCTGGAAACGAGCCAAGTTCGACTGGAATAGAGTAAATCGCGAGATTTTTTTTGGCAAAGCATCCTCATAAGGCCAAGGTGAGATTGATTCTGTAGACTTAGAATCGAGCTGCAAGACTCAAAGAATCGTTGTAAAATGCGAGTAGAGAGTGCAAACGCCGAACGGTTGAGAAAGGGCCCAGAAGCGAAAATTTGGACCCCCACAGCGGAAAATGGGAATTTTGGCCCCAAATGTCAGTCGGAAATAGAGTAAATCAGGCAGCTGAACTGAAAATTTATAGAGTGAATCAGCCGTTTTGGGGCGCCAAAATCCAACCAGGCTACAAGTTAGACCGGGGGCCTGTTGTGATGGGATCGACGTGATCGCGCATCAGTGGCAGTGTAAGGATATGTTGGCTTTCTGCAGTGATCGAAGAATGAGTGATCAGCAGAATAGGGTTTGTGGCTGAGTGCCCGTCGATATATCCAATTCCCTATCTCTTCCTTACTACGACGGCGACTCGCTTTACAGCGTGTATACCACGCCCTCAACTATGCGATTAATTGATGGGCTTTCGCCCGCGGTCTGGAAATCCCTGAAGACAATTAATCCTCTTTTCTGGTTCTCGTACATTGATACCTGCACGCTCGCGCGCCGGCAATTTGACGGAAGTGCAATCATTGATCATCACACTGACATGAGAAAATCGCCCCATCCGCAGCTTTCAACTGAGCTCTAGCCATCATGACTCGGACCAGCTCACCCCTCATGGACTACCTGCACGCCCTCCCTCCCGAGCTGTGGATCGCATGCTGGATGCGCTGTTCCAGACGCCAGCTGCGCCGGATCGCCTTGGTGTGCAAGCTCTTCCGCTCCCTCTGCCTCCCACTCTTGTTCAGCCACCAGTCCTTTGGCGTGGCGACGCAGCGCTGGGGATTCACCTTTGACGAAGCGAACTGGATAGACCGTGTCCGGTATCTGCATCGGACTGCCGTCCGGCTGGATAGAGTCGCGGAAGATCCTCACGTTCTCCTGGTGCACTCGCTGAAGTTCGTTGGGAACCCTGATTGGGCGGTTGTGCAGCATCATTCACATATCGTGAATCTCCACTCCTTCGATACCACGTACGCACGCGCCTTCACCACGTTCTCCACCACACTCGGCCGCTATCAGAATTTGCGTTCCTTGCATCTCACGAATTTGACCGTCGACACGGCGCTCCGAGCGACATTGTCATCTTTTCCGCACCTAAACGACCTCGTTCTACACAGCTGCGGTATCACGGCCCATGATGGGGCTCTGCTGAACCTAAAATCGTTCGATATCGCAGGAACCGCTCGCCGTACGGGACCTGGGACCGTGACCACACTTTGCCTGATTTCCCCACAGCACATTCAGAGCCTTATGATACGGGCTTTGAAAACAACTCCTGCGTGGATCCGCGGATTTGGTGCCGCGCAGTTCCCCAATCTGGTTGCTCTATGGCTGGACGCCCATTTCGATATCGAGGTCATCTTCACGTTCTTGAAACAGTGTCCCAATCTTGAGTCACTGGCACTAAATTCCGTGGACACTGACAAGGCCGAATCTCTGCGCTCCCTGCCCGCCGACACGATACCGCGTCTTCGAGAAATCACGACCGCCATGGCCTTGGTGCGTCTCCTCACGCCGAATCGGCCGGTCAGCGCCGTCACCGTGATGCGGGACTCGAGTTGGGAACTGCTCCGAAGAGGCCAAACGGTGGACATCGTGCCCACTCTCATGGCCATCGCGCATGCTTCCACGCCCCTTCACTCCCTCGTCATCCGGCACGGTTACGCGACCCTCGCGTCCCTAGCCATGATCACATCCCTGTTCCCCGAGCTACTATTGATGGCCCACCTTTGCAAAAATGTACCCCTTTGCAAAAATTCGATCTGGCGAGTTCAATTCAAGCTCAATTGCCTCGGGATAAAACAAGGAGATAATTCCAGTATCTGAAAATGCACTGTGAAGTTTATAGAATGCTTGGGCCCTATTTGAACCCTAAAGAAAATCAAGAGTCGGATTTTGGGAAATTTTGATGGCATTGATCGCCTGCCAATCGCCTGCCAAAAGTTTTTGCAAAGGTGGGTAATTTGGGTTTTCTTCTCGGCATCTTCTAGGCTCTCTTCTCAGTTTATCAAAAAGTCTCCAAATATTCAGCGGAGCTAATGACATGCAGGGCTCGCCTCAGTCCAAATTTCAGAAGAATCCGAGCCCAGATGCTTCAGCCGCACCTTCATCAAAAAACTTTTGCAAAGGTGGGCCATCAATAGTACAGGAGCTCGCGATGAACGTCATGTTACGCGCGAGGGCAGTCACGTGGTATGCCACGGCGTTTATCCAGGCCCGGGCGCTTCGCCCGCATGCGCAATTGATTCGCGCTGTCCCGAGTTCCGTGATGAGGACGCGTTCACCGAGCTCCCCGCCGATGAGCTCTCGGACGCAGAGGATGCCGATCCCCCATGTGTCCTCCGTATTACAGAAAAATGGCTGCCCGTTAAACCCGCGGTCGAACTTCATGTGCGCAGCTTATTTTTACATTTCCGACTGCTCGCCTACTGACTGGAGGGCTCAGAAAATCTTCAACGCCATCTGCGACGGCTCTCTTGCGCTCCCAGCACCAATCGAGGTCCTCCGGTTGCGTGTGGAGCACGTCGTGGCGCCGTTCTGGCTGCAGGAGCAGCACCAAATCCTGGCAAGACTGCGTCGGTTGTATCCCGGCATGCGTGAAGTGGAGATGGGCGGCGAAAGTGATAGCTGGGAACGAACGGGAGCGGTATGGAAGAGATGCGGAGCGGAGGAATATATGCAGGTATGAGAGAGGCAAGGGGAAGCATCAGCCAAGTGAGGGCGGGAGGCTGAATATCGACACGTAGAAGTCTTTGCGAAGCGCGTAGATTCATTTTGCATCATGCTTAAACTGAAGAATACTATCATCTGACAGTTGTGCGGTTCCAGCGTAAGGCCCTGTTCGGGATCCCAAAATCTTAATTTCTGCAGGTCGATCCCTCGCTTCGGACGTTTTCAGTGTTATACGATGATCAAATCTGGGCATTTTAATGGATTTACATAAGACAGTCTGTACGAAACTAGAGAATGGAGACAGAAATTTCCCTATTTATGCTTCAGATAATGTAAACGGGGTCCGTAGATGCCAGTACAACACAAATCACAGGTGACCACGAACAGAACGCATCTCGGGATTGCAATGGTTGGTAGGAGACCCTGTAGAACAACTATTGAATGGGGAAGTGAATAATGAATTAACCCTTGATTCAAATTTAAAAGGATGGTAACCTGCGCTGAGCAGTCCTGTACGAAGTTTGCGCAGTGTTTGGGCGCTAAAAAAATCCGTCTTTTTGAATAGCAATTGCTGTAGATGAAGCTTCATGCTGTAGGAGCAGAGGATATTCCTTCAGATCTGGAACTTGATACAGTAGTTGGGGTGGCTTGAAGCGAACAGATTCAAATCAATATTGGACAATCCAGAAATCTAGGGTTCGTTTCCAGCGCTAGCGACTGGCAGACGAGGCAGCAGCGGCAGCATGGACCCCAAAACTTGAAGCAGATACCACAGTACAAGCAATAGAACTCCAACAGCAGTCAAGCGGTTCTCAAGGACTGCGGAAACGGAGGAGAGGCGAAGCATTGTCACCAGGAGAGACGGGGACTCGGAATAGGCCCTTTTATGCGTGGCGAATCTCGGCAAAAACCTGACAGCGCAGCCTACTGCGACCAACTGCGTCTGCAGTGCTTGCGGATAGGTCAGCAGGACGATTCTATCACAATAGGACAGAAAAAAATGTTGAAACACTAGCCTTTTTGCAATTAGTCCAGGTTGGTTTCCGAGGGACTAAAGCAGTGCGACTTGGCCAATTTAGTAGACGTACAAATAGAGCAGCGATGTATCATCGGTACAAACGGGGAGAGTGGTTGAACACGAGATGGGCTGCCGTGAGAGGAAAGTCCAACAAAAGTTGGGATGAAAGGAGTTAAACAGATCAGATACGCAAAGGAAGAGAAAAGGGGTAAATGCATACGGGGAAATGACGCCAGCGATTTGCGAGCTTGCGAGCCGGCCTGAGTGTAAGACAAGGTAGATAGGCTAGGATAAGATTTTGTGGGTGGCTGTGCATCACAGCCACCTACCCAAGACTTCTGCTTCCGCTCGTCCTCCTACACACGAGAAAAGTTTTCTCTCGCTCGTCGTCTTATCGGACCGCTCGTTTTTTTCGCCCCACCCGCCCGTCCCTTTTCTTTCTTTTGAGCCCACGCTAGGTTGCTTTGGGTCTCGTTCGCATGACCCTCGGCGGCTTCTGCGTACGGGTTCGGCTGGGCCCGCGTCCCGTCCCTCTCCGATTCCGACTTTCCCCGCTCCTTCACGGTTGCGCGGTAAAGTCCCGAATCGACCGGGCCAGCCGAACCCTCCCACAAACACAACAAACATCCCTTCTCGTTCCCCTTTCTCTCTTTTCTCACGTCATCTCGTCTTCACAAAAGCTGAGTGACTGAACATTGGTCGTTGTCTTTTCTAAAAATCGATCTGGGAAATTGGGGGTATTACCAGGAATTGTGCGTATTCCGTCCGTTTTTCATTTCTCCACAGAAACAAACAAACCCCAAATCAGACGCCAAAGGATTTCCGGATCAGTAGCCATCCACGCCTTTCCATATTTGGTATCGTATGAGGCATGAGAACTTGCTTGACCACTTGGTTCAATCATTGAAATACGATGAACGTTTCAATTTCGCAGAAACAAACTACAGAAGTCAATTGGTAGATCACACCAAAATCTCCCGCCGCACCGCAAACTTGCTCAACACCGCATTCACCACACTACTCTCTCCCGATTCGAAGGATTGCGATCGCATATCGGTATCATATGCTTCGAAAAGGCCGCCCACTGACTGGATTCCCTCGTCCCTGAGAAGTTGGCGGAGATTGGCTGGGATAGCGGAAGGTATCAACATCGTAAATAACCCCGGACGCTGGGGTTCCTCTTGGTAGGAAAAAAGGTGGAATGCAAACTCGGAAGATTCACCGTCTTTGCCGCATTCGCCTGACCCCGTCCCTCCTTTACCACCTCGACCACCGGAGAAGTTACCGAATGTGCCCCCTTGGAATATCATTGTGCAGGCAGCAACGACGATGATGATACATTCCAGCTTACCGATAATTCTAGTGAGGAGCCCAACATACAGTGCGGGCGTCTGCGGCGCTTCGTCGAGACTGCCGTTTTCACCGTCTTCCCCCTGGCCAGCTATGAAACATTCGAGGTGACAGATCCATGCCGAAATGAAGAAAGTGAACATACATACCTTCATCACCGGTGCCCTCTGTCCTATCGAGGCCCTGAACTCCGCCTGAGCCACGTGTACTACCTGGTCCACCGGCACTACCGAGGCCTTGGCGACCACCGTCTCCATCACCATCTCCTTTCCCTCCTACAACAGTGTTGAGAATGACACCTCGAGTCGAAAAATAGGAGGCTGTGTACCATTGGCGCCAGTTTCGTTTTCCTCTTTGGAAGGTATAACCCGTATAGTTGAATTTGTTTCCGACAACATCTTCTTTACAGCCAACCTAATGCCAGCCATATATGTAGCTGTGAAGATGTCCTTCAGTTTGTCGTTGACATTCATCTTGAAAAGGCAGGCTCGCGGATCCAATGCTTTTGTGACGAAGAGTTGACAAATATCGTCGCCAAGCTTGTATCTTTCGCAAAATGCAGCTATTTCCATGGCGTCGACTCGGACCAGAGCTGTCGAAGGCGTAGTGACTCCTGGTAGTGAACTCGAGATCAGTGTTGGGCAACGAATGGATTATACCATACCGGTGTGAAGGGACTGTTCTATGCTTGCTGCTGCCATGGAATGGGATCTGGTGGAACCGCCGTGGGCGACATCCCAGAAGATATAGCTGTAGAACACAGATAAATTTGGAGAGCATATTAGGCGCGCGGCTGTGCTAGATAAGAATCATCATCCGCTGTCGTCGGTCTTTCAATCGCATCTGCGATGGTTTCCTTGCTCGGGCTGCCAGTGGTATTTTGGACGCGTATTATTGCGGTCGAATTTAAATGTAGTCCTCAGTGTTCCTGCAAAGGGACCAAGGATTCCACCGACAAGAGGACAAGAATCACGATTCTCACGAATGACACCGGGACCTGCATTTGGCGCTCAACAAGCCACTGGCATTCGGCCCCCCGAATTCCCAGAAATTGGCGGAAGTACAAAGGCGAGAAGCCTGATGGGGGCTATGCAATGAGACATGGGCTGCGGCGAGGGCGCCGGGCCGTACAAGAGAGATGAGACGCACTAGGGTGTTCTTCGGGCACCCATTCGAGCTCCAAATAGCGTTGGTGATCGCCTAGGTGATGCAGATAAGTATCTTGACGTGCTTCGCGGACAGTTTGGCGATGGCTGAGGCCAGAAGGCGGCCAATGTTAATCTCGATGTGCAGAGAGGGATATTGATGTCGTGGGTCGGGAGGCCGTTTACGCAACCCAACGTCAGTGCCTCCAATTCCAGAGACGGGAAAGTGATCGGTTCAGTAGAATCGGTCCAGTTGGTAAGGTGCAGCGTCAATGTTCGCAAGGCGGGGAGTGTTGTAGTTTGGGGCGTTCGGAGTTTGGTCCGTTCAATTCACCCGAGTATTTCGTTCAATTAGTTCAAGATTCACACGCGGCGGTAAAGCCAAGGGTTACAAGCTCGTGAGGATTACTCTACAGTATTTATACTAAAATCAATTGGTCCGTGCACAGTCCGAGTCATTTCCATTGACTCGTACTGACTCGCGATGATTCCAAACATCCGAGTCATATCCGGCGATGTGCCCGAGTGCACCCCAACAGGGAGGTGTGACATAATGATAAAGGCGACGAAACTCGCGTATGTTCAAGTTGCAAAAGTTCCCAACAGCTCGAGGGTTATAATCCGAGGATATACTAGATTATTCCATGTCCTATATAAACCACGGAGGCACACATGGGACCGTATATAAAAGGCATTTTCGAATATTACCATCTACCGAGGGTCGATCCTACCCCATCCCCCTACATTTTGCGCCCTCAAACTCCTTTATACCACAAAAACTCACTCCCATGTTGGTGGCTCCAAAATGGCCATTGCTTTGGTGTCCCGTGCCAAACTCCACCATGACCTCCCACCGGTCCAGCCCAAAAACGACTGCGTGCCCGTCGGTTTCGCGCCCTCCTGAGATCCTGAATCAATCCCCAACATGAAAATACCCATCCTCCGAAAGTTTCATCCCAAGCACCCAATTATGGGGTCCACAGAACAATCACCTCCGACCAGCACCCAAAATTCATGAATCTGGCCTTGTGGGCCTCGTAGCACCTCAGCCAAATCTGAAATAGGTGGTCACTCTGGAGTTTTTCCCATGTGAATCCCACATTGAATACCTTTATTTCTAGGTATTTTTGAGGGCCGAATACACGGAGGTATGAAGCTGTAGTCTCGTACCAAACCCTCAAGCCAACCACTTAGCCGGATCATTGCGCTATCAAATTTTGATGGCTTTTTGATGCCCGTTAAATACTAACACATCAGGAAAACCGTAGCCGAGATGTACGTATGAGCAGCTATGAGCCCTATGGGGCACTATGCAGTGCTGCATAGGGCCTCATAATGCCTCATAGGTACATGCAGTGCCCCTCTCCCACACAACGAACGCGAAAACTCTCATAGCTGCTCATAGGTACATCTCAGCCTAGTGTTGCCGCGGCTCGGCTATGGCTGGCTCGGCTCCGGCTTGATCGGCTCCGGCTCGTGGCGGCTTGGAAGCCATCAAACCTGATGGCTTCGGCTGGCTTGCGGCTTAGCCGCGGCTTGGGCTCAATTTTGCACAACACTACCTCACGGGCCAGAAGGGTGTCTAAAAATAACTTTGTCTTTCATAGGCTTTATTTAAGTACTCTAGCTCTCCAGAAGTTGCAACACACCGCTGGTGAACAAAAATACGAAATGGCATCTGTTTGGCTTTGTTTCCCCGACAATCCGAACAATTTGTTCAAGCTCATTTTCACGCCGATACTGTGCAAGTGGGTAAAGCATATGGCATAAATGACCTATTACAATGCACTAGAACACTTTATACATAACTTGGGGGCCTGAAATGCGGTGTTTCATTGAGGTGTGTTGAGCCATGGCTCAGCCGGCTTCAAGCCAAAGCCGTTTGACGGCTTTCCGAGCCCTGGCCGCAAAACTTGACCAAATCCCAAACCGATGATACCACCACCTTTTTAGCAGTGGTCTGCGTCTTTTCCAAAAAAAATATGGCTCGGCTCGGCTGGCTAATTTTTGGCTTGGCTTGATCGGCTAGCCAAGCCAAGCCAAGCCGCGGCAACACTATCTCAGCCACAGCTTGCTGCATAGTACTGCACAGTACTGCATAGTAGTGCACAGGCATTTTGGTTTTCCTGATGCACCAAATGGTTAGTCTCTCTTTTTCAATCAATTCCCGGGACAGAGAGCCACGGCCGTCTTCAAGATCTCAGAACCGTGTTTCTCCCGCTCGACTCGGAGTATGCGCGGGTTCCTGAGTCGTGGGCGTCATGTCCGAGCCAGACGGATGGTTGAGACCTCCCCTGAGAAGAAAACTCAGAGATTCTCCAAGTTTCTTGATTTTCGCTCTCGCCTTGCACACAGAACAACGTCGAACCTTTCTCAACCAATTTGTCCTCTCTTCTAATCGATGCGCTAAATTCTTGGGATTAATCCTGGCACGAAATTGTGCTCGTTTCTTGATTCCCATTTATATCAGCGAAAATGCTTTCGTCTAGTTGCTAGGATTTTGAACTGCCTCTCCTGCTTCAACCCGAACGCACCGGATGCGATTAATTACCTCAACGGGATCTTCCCCCTCGGCTATTCATCGATAACACCTCGAGGCTTTAAACGACGCAACCTGACACTCACTTGGACCCACACTTCACCATGCCCTTCTCCAAGACCTTCGACGCCTACGTCCCCAGCGACGGCAAAGAGTTCTTCAAACTCGCCAAGTTCAAGCCGGACTATGTACCTATCACAGAACTGCAGGCCGTACCTCTAGACGCCGCACACCACGCCTCGTTCGCCTTAGCGCAAAAGATCACCCCGCCTGCGACATTCGCGCACTGCAGCCGCGTCTACTTCTTCGGCCTCGCGATGTTATACAACGGGTTCCCGTCCGAGACGCCTGGCGTTCCGCAGATTACGATGGAGGAGCTCGCGCGGCGGTGGTACCACTGCGCAATGCTGCACGATTTGGGGCTGACAAAGGATGCGGAGGCACTCGCGCATCCCGCGAACGCGATGAGCTTCGAGCTGCACGGGGGTTTCATGGCGTACGAGCACTTCACGCCGCGGATCCGACGCTGGATGCGGTTCAGGTGCGTTCAATCTTGAAATGAACTGAATTTTATTTACATATAACTGAAACTCGGTATGGCAGGTGGGAGACATCGTGCAGGGGATCATCGTTCACACTTCGTCGTTCCATTCTGGAAAGAGTTCAGCCGTCGCAATGCTGCTCAAGATGTGCACTGGCTTCGATGGGCTGGGGTACGACGCCTTCGGGCCCGGATCATTGGACTTTCTGCAAAATAGAAAGACGGTACAAGAGATCGAGAGAGCGTACCCGCGGGGAGCGTTCGGCGAAGAAGCGCTCGATATTGTGGCGACCGAGATGGCGAGAAAGCCGGACTGTTTGATGAGCCATGGGGTGGGTTGTCTCCACATATTTTCTTTCCTCGTACTGACAAGCTCGATCTCAGATGCTTGAGTTTATCCCTCGGATTGCCGCCGTTAAATTCCTTGTGCCGCCAGATGAAGTCTGTGAATGATATTGTGTTTAGATCAGAATAACTGGTGTTCAATGGATACGAACAGAGGAGTAGAGATTCTTGGAACCGTTTCAACAATTGCATGTTATACGAGTTCGTTTTCAACAAGTTTCCAAGTTGAAGTCCATTTTTAACAAGACACCAACGCGACAGTTCAACAGTTCAAACTGTCGCGTCAAACAAATCACATGGCACAGCGCGTGATGTCCCATGTGACGGCCGCCATCATTGATCGCCGCTCTCCTCCCGCCACCATATTATTCTTCACATTTGTCTTGTTGAGACTTACGACTTGCCTACTTTCTGGACACAGGGACGACCCTGTTTTGATATCTGTATTCGATTATCTCTTTGCGACGAGACCACACAAGGCTGACGGCGAAGCTTACGATGGGTTTAAGGAGGGTCCAAGTACCGGGCCGCGCTTCGGTCGCTTCTTCTCCTCCAATGCTCCATTCGTCACGGTCAATTCGGACCTTCAAGCTCCAAGCGCTCGAGTACGTAAGGCCAGCGACTCTCTTCTCAACCGCCAGCACCGATGGTGAACTTGAACTCAGGGCTGTTGGGCGCCGTGGTCTTTGCTCGACATGCTGACCGCATCGAGAGCTTCTCCAGCCCAACAACGTGGGCGACGTTCAACACATTCATCACGCCTCTCGGGACTGTGTGTCCAGTCTCTCTCTCAATACGGCGTTCTGCTAATACTTAGGCTCGTAGAACCAAGCATTCCAATCAGGGACGTTCCTGCGTTCGGAGTACCTCAGCCCACGGTCGCCCTCGTTCATCGCCGGCATAAGCACTGAAATCGTCAATATACACGAGGTTCTTGTTCGGGCCGATTCCTCAGGGGATGGAACTGTCTTCCAGGTGCATGCTTGTCGGTGCCGCTTATTTTGCCTCGTGGATTGAGCCTGTCTGCATTTCAGCAATCCGTGAGCGCTGTTATCCAAGGCCTATACCCTCCGACCAGCGACTATAAAATTACGCTGGCAAACGGGAGCACTATTGTCGGTGCGCTCGGTGGTTTCCAATATATTCCGAGTGAGTGCAGGATATCTTTCTTGGACGTCAATTTTTTATTTAAAACTGGGTTGAAGTTGAATCGGTGGAGATGAACGAAGATGTCTCTCTGAACGGCCTTTTATCATGCCCGGTGAGATATTCGAGCACTCGGTAGAGCATTTTTTCTCAATTCAAGACAGAATTTCGACCAGCATGTGGCAAATCTGGAAGTGTCGGACTTGTTCCTGAAGAAAGGAAGAGAGGCCGCACCATTTCTCGCGAAGCTACAACCCTACCTGGGTGCCCGTCCCAACAACTTTTCTTTCATGGTGAGGCCCATTCTTTATCACAATTCACAATATATACATATACTCATTGAACCTTCAGTTCAACGTACGTGCTGCTGCTATAATCTCCCATTCATCGAAGTAATAACATCTGGCGTCAGATGTGGGACTACGTCGACGTACAAATGCAACACAATCGCACATTCCTCCACCAGATTCCTCCCGGCTTTGTCAACCAAGCCAGAGTGCTCGCCAATTTCCACGACGGCAACGCGTTTTCGGACCCCAAGCCAGACGGTATCGGCAACGGTACGTATCGCCCTCCTATTAACCAACTCGACACAATAATTATATTATGTTGCAGTCGCCACCCGCGTCATGCTGCCCTCTATTTTCTCGGCGCTGACGCGCATCGCGAACCAAACCGACCCCCTCAAACTCGCGATCAACGGGATCAGCTACAAGCCCTTTATCAGCCTCTTCAACCTCACAGAAGCCACCAAGGCCAATCCTGAGGTCGGCGGTATCGGTACGTTCAAATTCCTTTCGTACCCATCAATTTTACTTTTACTCATGATTTGTTTTCAGAAAACTACAACTCCTTAGCCGCCCTCGAGCTTCACAACTCCTCATCGGGAGAACCGACCTTGCGGTTGAAATTCAAAAACGGCACAGACGAGCATGCGTTCAGAACCCTGACGATGTTCGGGAAGACTGATGTCCCTCTGTCGGAGTTTATCAGTCGACTAACGGTATGGTCTCTCAGTTCGTACCTTGAGGAATACCACTAATTGAGATCGGATGGACAGCCTGTCGCGATAAACAGCACTGCGGAGTGGTGTGCGGCTTGCAATCAAACAGCTTTGCGTGGCTGTAGCGCGTAAAAAACACTTACCTACCGTTGAATACGGAGATCGAGGTCGAGAATTTGACAAATATCTGGATGTGTAATTAACGCGCGCCTACTGCAAACAAAAACCATTGTTCTAAGATACTACTCGGATAAGCCTCCAGATCTCTCTCCCCTCCTACTATTCTCTTAGCAAACACCGACCAAATCAAGGCGTCCATGACACTTCTAAGCGATCCAGAACTGATGAAGGTCACTCTGAGGGCACGTCGACGCGCAGGAATCACTTGTGCTCAATGTCAAACACTCAAAATCCGGGCGAGTGACCGCGTGCCAGTCCGAAAATATCTTACCTTTATTTCTTAATATCCAGTGCGAATACACAGACTTGGAGGAAGACTGCAAGCAGTGCACGAGCAAGGGCTTGTATTGCAGATACATACTTTGAATCTGGGACAGACCCCACGGTCGAACTCGGCTTCGAAGTAGGGTTTGGTGATAAATTCCGTATGCTCTCATACCTTAGACGCTTCGGTGCCGGATGTTGGAAAATTGGTAGAACGACATCGACCGGGCGGCAGCCGCTGTCGAGACGACTGCTTTCAAAAATTCTCGATACTTGCACCCAATATGCCGCGCTCAAAGTCGCAGTATCGGATCCTGAATGTGAACAAGTTGTGGAGAACTTGAAGTCAGAATGGCTCAATGTTGGTCGTTTGGTATGCATTTTCGTTGAAATACCTACTCGTAACCTCCACTACATCGGTAATGCCCTAGTTGTGGGCTCTAGCAGCGTGAACGGCCCAATTCCTCTATTCTATTCTATTTTGCGAGGCTCACGATTATCAGCGTGGACATGTCTTTGTTCACGATCGATTCACAGTCCTTGTTTCAAGTCGACGTATTGGAAAAAAAGGCGGTGGCTGCGAGCAGCGTCGCTACAGGCTTGGGACTTTTATGCGACCTATGGTTTTATGGGCGGTACTATCGCCTCCAGCCAGGGGTGTTCCTGGTGCGGTACCTTTTTTATTCCGTTATCCTCTTATTTATTAAGCCATTCAACGACAGAGCTGCGCGCGGGACACCGTATATGGCTCCTACATATTTTTTTCCCTGTCGCGAGGCTGCCCTCATTGGGAGCACTCATCTCACTATTGGCTCTCGTGACATTCGTCGGAAGCGTTGCATACCGAACCTTACCGGCATTCGTGATTGTCCTGGCCATTTTATTCAGCGGCGTCATGGGTCTTCAATTCATCGCCCGCGGTACAGAAGTGTTTATTCGTGTATCTCTGGAGCGTTGGGGAGTGTGGCTGGATGGATACAACTCCTGGGAGATAAGGCAAGAGCCATCGGGAAAATCAAGAACGGCGACAATTTACGTCCTCCGACAAACACAGTTCCGGAAGAAACTAGTCGCAGGCCGCTGGCCCGGGTGTGAACATGTATGTATACTCTACGTACTCTATACCTTTCATTATGGCCAAAATACTGGGATTTTGTCACAAATATATCTGCGTCAATACAAGGAGAAGGAGGACGATATACAATGTTACTGTGGCGGAGAATGAGCACATACATGAGCATGAGTCTCGCCGAGTCTACAAGGTAAACAAGGCTTGAGAAACAACATCGCGAACTCGCCGACTTCACCGATTCTGCCGAGACGGCCTCTCGGACCCACGACGCGGGAACGTGTTAATAAGATTCCTTTGGCAGCCAAGCAGCAGGAAGGCGCTTATTTAAGCACGACTCGTCGCAAGTCAAGTTCTGAAACAAATACTGGTTTATTGGCGTAGAAAGTTCGGAAATAAGTCTTGGCCGAGGTGTATGATACGAGATAACTGAAAAGCTTATACTAATCCTGATTCAGCCCTCAAGCAAGAAGGGTCGATCTTTTTTTTCAGAATGTTCGTCACCGAGGAAGCATACGACCTCCCTCCCTCCCGCTTAGAATGCGATCAAGGAGCAATCAATACTCCAATATGTTGTTTACTGTCGAAGAACTGAGTACGGATGAGACGAAGAAAGTGGAGATCTAGAACGCACATCGAAGTCGTGAATATCTGGTGTATTGACGAGCTCCGAGTCAGTCTCAACCTCCGAATCTTCTTCATCGTTGTGGCTGAAGGAGAGCGTTCTAATCGAGGGAAATGCCTCGCGGTACGATTTTGGGTGACTGATCTTTCGCCGTGATGCGCAACTCCTGTAGCTTGCAGCCGGATTTGAGAATAATGATATCAGTGAATCAATGGGGTTCGGCCCAAGGCCATGTTCGGAGATTTGGAGACTGCGGAGAGCAGGGACCGTAAAGGCATCAATTAAACCTGTTATATTGGAGCCTTCGCCCAATAGGCATTCCAATGCCAACGATTCCAAATAAGGAAGTGTGATATTAGTGTGATCGTAAGGCCAAGCGAAGAGACGCAGGTCGCAATGAACTAGAGTGGAGGTCTTCTGCAGAATCGGAAGGCATTCGTGTGGGAATACTGAGGTCAACGTTAGCGAAGTCAACTGCGCCCATGGTAAAATGATTTGCGAAGCAGCGTCGTTGAGAATAACTGTGCGTAACAGAGGTGCCTCGGTAAACGCGGGGTGGCATATGGAAGGGGGCGGTGCAGCAGTGACATATCTAGGTGGCGAAGGAAAGGCGTTGGGACTTGTATAGCGGGGAGGAAGGATGCTTTGACTTTCAGGTGCTCCCAGTATGCACAGTGAGTAAATAACGCGGTAAAAATTTCAGACATCGGCATTGGGTGGTTATTATCGTTGACATGGATGGAAAGAGGGCAAGCACGAGCTCTGCTGACCCATGTCTTGCACATATGGAGTCGGTGCTCCCAGGGAATGTCGTTGGATAATAGTATGGCCCTCCAGAGCAAGGGATTTGCCAGCGCTATTTCTCGCCATTTGTGACAAATCCTTGTCAGAAGAGTTGCGAGTAAGGCCGCGAATTGGTGGGCAGAGGGGATAGATTGGCAGGAAATGTATGAAGATCTCGGAGACGATTTCGTTCGGCAGCGTCAAGACCGGGTACTTGTAGGAAGCGATCCGCTGTTGTGCTAGCTTTTTCTCTGTCCGCAATGCGTACAGGGAGAGCTCAAGTTCTGAGATCTCGGCTTCGAGAACTACGATGCGAGCCCGATCCGCCTCAAGCGCATTGAGCATGAGTGGCAAAACTGCGGGACTGAGGTTCAGTATTACTAGAAGATATAGGCTTACACACTGCGGCGGTCTCCAGGAGCCCAGGTCCTAAGTTCTGAGTGCAAGAAAAAGGCAAGTGAAGGCAAGTGAGAGAAGCGGACAGCACTGCCACTGCTTCCCGTTTTAGTCTTCAAACCATCAGCACCATCAAAGTTCGCTAGCCGCTGATGGCCAACACACCTTCAAGCGTGAGCCTCGTCTTACTGTAGCTGGTTGAATATTTTCGTAAAGCCTCAGGGCAAATTGCAGTCAAGTCGACGGGATGAAAGCCTCCGAGTCCTTCTTCGGTGACCATCTACATTTCATTATTCGAACTTTCAATAACTTGAAAGGTCTAGCAGCTGGCAGCTAAATAAGAGGAAATAATCGAAGAACGCGCAGAGTTGCTGCTAAGTATTGGTGTCGGACCTTTTTTACTCCGTTATACTCTTATTAAGCGATTCAACGACAGAGCTACGCGCGGGACACCGTATACGGCTCCTACATATTTTTTTCCCTGTCGGCGAGGCTGCCTTCATTGGGAGCACTCATCTCACTATTGGCTCTCGTGACATTCGTCGGAAGCGTTGCATACCGAACCTTACCGGTATTCGTGATTGTCTTGGCCATTTTGTTCAGCAGCGTCATGGGTCTTCAATTCATCGCCCGCGGTACAGAAGTGTTTTATTCGTGTATCTCTGGAGCGCTAGGGACTGTGGCTGGATGGATACAATTACTGGGAGACAAGGTAAGAGCCGTCGGGAAAAATAAGAACGGCGATTTACGTCCCCCGACAAGCACAGTTCCCGAAGAAATCAGTAGCAGGCCGCCGGTGTGAACATATATAGAGATGACTTGGATAGTATTAGGTCCCGTCGGAGTAGGCATTCAAAATTGTTGCCAGATCGCGTGTATTTATTACAAAGTGTTGGAGGTCTGATTCGGACGATGTGCTACTATCGCGTTCGCCGGATGCGCCAGCGCATCCACGTCCTTCGTCAGCCCCAAATCGTGCAGCATCGCGCAGTGGTACCACCGCCTCGCGAGCTCCTCCATCGTAATCTGCGGAACGCCCGGCGTCTCGGACGGGAACCCGTTGTATAGCATCGCGAGGCCGAAGACGTAGACGCGGCTGCAGTGCGCGAACGTCGCGGGCGGGGTGATCTTTTCCGCCAAGGCGAAGGAGGCGTGGTGTGCGACGTCCAGAGGTATGGCCTGCAGTTCTGTGAGAGGTACATAGTCCGGCTTGAACTTGGCGAGCTTGAAGAACTCTTTGCCGTCGCTGGGGACGTAGGCGTCGAAGGTTTTGGAGAAGGGCATGGTGGAGTGTGGGTCCAAATGAGTGTCAGGTCGATAAAGCGTCGTTTATAGCCTCGAGGTGTTATCGATGAATCGCCGATGATATGCGAAAAATCAGAACAAAGAAACTTCACAAAGAAGGAAGATCCCGTTGAGGCAATTAATCGCCCGGTGCGTCATCCGCCGTTCGGGTTGACGCAGTTGAAAAATCCAGCAACCCTTAGACAGAAGCATTTTTCGCTGATATAATTTACTAGGATGGAATGGGAATCAAGAAGCGAGCATGCCACATTTTCGTGCCAGGATTAATCCCAAGAATTTAGCGCATCGATTAGAAGAGAGAACAATTTGGTTGAGAAAGTTCGACGTTGTTCTGTGCGCAGCATCAGAGCGCAGGAACCAAAGAGAAGAGCAAGAAACTCTGATCCACCGAAACCGGAGCCTTGTTCTCAAGGGAACCATCTGTCTAGCTCGGACATGATGCCCACGACACAGGAACCCACGCACACTCCGAGCTGAGCGGGAGAAACAAGGTCCTGAGATCTTGAAGATGGCCGTTCGCGATCTGGTTGGGCATTCTGTCTCGGAAGTACAGACGATTGATTGAAAAAAAGAGACTCCACTTTTGTACACATTTGGTGTTAGTATCGAACCCTACAAGCGAGTGCCTAGGCCAGACCGTGCCAGCTCGAGAATGGATCGAAATCACTGGCGACCTCGGGAATCTCGAAAATGTTACGCGTCTGGCGCGCCAGCTTCGCACCAGCGAGATGCTCCAAAAATGCGAGGGCCATGTCGCTCCCTAAATGCATTTGGGTTAATGGAATGGAACAAAGTGATGGCGGCACGGAAGCGTGAAGGAGGGTACGCACCAGCAGACACACCAGACGAGGTCCACACATTGCCATCTACAACCCATCTGGCTTTCGGCACCCAGTCGATGTCCTTCGCGGTCGAAGCCTTTTCCTACGGCGATTCAACAAATGGCCGTCGCAGATAGCAACGAGCCGGACGCACGGTGATAACACGGTAGAACGCCTTATTCGTCGTAGCACGCTTTCCGGCAAGAACGCCAGCAAGCGCGAGCTGGAGTGCACCACTGCAGACGGACAGGATGTACTTCGCTTTGGGTGCCTGTGCGCGAATGAAGTCGAGCTCTTCTTTCGGCGTCCGGTCGACGCCAGTGAAGGCATCAGGGCGGGGACCTGGCCGGATGCATCCGAGTGAGTGTACGAACAACGAAAATCAATTGTACCGACCTGCGGGGACCCAGATAATATCATACTGCTGCCCGCTCGCCTCGACTTCGGCGTAAGTTTTTGTGGGATTGAAGGTGGCTGAGGCAAGGCCCGACACGGAGACGATGGGTCCATGGTGGGCGCGACGTAGTCGAAGACGACTTTGAACGGGACATCTACTGGGTCCCCTGGCTGGGGCGCATCGTTGATTGCGGCGAGGATCTCGATGGGCTGGACAAAGTCGGAGAGGGTGACTTCGTCGGAAATGCAAACGGCGACGGTGAGATTGCTGGACATTGCAAGTTGGAGATGGAGATGGGAAAGCTCGGTATTTAAATAAAATTGATGACGTTTATCTGCGTACATCATCGCCGTGTATCCCGTTCCTGATGCACAGCATCCATGTCAGGAATTGAAAGCAGTGTTGATTCACCATGAAAGGTTAAATTCTTACGTGCAAAGTCAATAGCGAAAAAAAAATAAAGAAGATGAGAGGTGAAAGTGAATAACGCGCACAAGTATCCCATATCTTGATATCAAACATTGTGAGGCTGTCATGGGGGTGAATGAGGATAAGACGACTGAAGCAAAGAACCAACCTCGGTCCTCGGAATCGTAAAATGCTATTCTCATCCAGAAAATCACAACCTCATCGGCCCCGTCGAAGGAGACCTCCGAGTCACTCTCAACCTCCGAATCTTCTTCATCGGCGTGGCTGAAGGAGAGCGTTCCAATCGAGGGAAATGCCTCGCGGTACGATTTTTGAGTGACTGATCTCTCGCCCGTGATACGCAACTCCTGTAACTTGCAGCTGGATTTCGAGAGAAATGATGCAATTGAATCAATGGGGCGCGGCCCAAATGATTGTTCCGAAATTTGGAGACTATGGAGAGCAGGGACAGTAAAGATATGAATAAAACCCGTCATATCGGAGCCCTGACCCCATGGGAATCCCAAGGCCAACGATTCCAAGTAAGGAAGTGTGATATCAGTGGGATCATAAGGCCAAGCGAAGAGACGCAGGTCGCAATGAACGAGGGTGGAGGTCTTCTGCAGAATCGGAAGGCATTCGTGTGGGAATATTGAGGTCAACGTTAGCGAAGTCAACTGCGCCCATGGTAAAATGATTTTCGAAGCAGCGTCGTTGAGAATAACTGTGCGTAGCAGAGGTGCCTCGGTAAATGCGGGGATGGCCTGGCAAAAGGGGGATACCGTAGTGAGAAATCTAGGTGGCGAAGGAAAGGCGTCGGGCCTCGGATAGTGGGATGTCGGATCCTCCAAGGGAAATTTTCAGGTGTGCACAGTGAGTAAATAATGCGGTAAAATTTTCAGGCACCGGTATTGTGTCGTTATTATCGTCGACATGAATCGAAAGAGGGCAAGCACGGGCTCTGCTGACCCATGTCTCGCTCGTATAGAATTGGTACTCCCAGGGAATGTCGTTGGATAATAGCATGGCCCTCCAGAGCAAGGGATTTGCCAGCGCTATTTCTCGCCATTTGTGACAAATCCTTGTCAGAAGAGTTGGCGAGTAGGGCCCGCGAATTGGTGGGCAGAGGGGATAGATTGGCAGGAAATGTATGAAGATCTCGGAGACGATTTCATTCGGCAGCGTCAAGACCGGGTACTTGTAGGAAGCGATCCGCTGTTGTGCTAACTTTTTCTCTGTCCGCAATGTGTACAGGGAGAGCTCAAGTTCTGAGATATCGGCTTCGAGAACTACGATGCGAGCCCGATCCGCCTCAAGCGCAATGAGCATGAGTGGCAAAACTGTGGAGACTGAGATTCAGTCTTACTAGACGATATAGGCTTACACACTGCGGTGGTCTCCAGGAGCCCAGGTTCTAACTTCTGAGTGCAAGAAAAAGGCAAGTGAAGGCAAGTGAGAGAAGCGAATGGCACTGCCACTGCTTCCCGTTTTAGTCTTCAACCATCAGCACCATTATTCGCTAGCCGCTGGTGGCCACCACACCTTCAACTTTGTGAACCTCGTCGCACTGTAGCTGGTTGAATATTTCCTTAAAGCATCGAAGCAAATTGCGGTCAAGTCGACGGGATGCAAGCCTCCGAATCCATCTTTGGGTGACCAGATGCATCTACATTCTCTTATTCGAATTCCATGCTGCCTGTCGACCACCCTGATGTTGCCTTGGCCAGTTCTTCATGCAGACTATTGTCCTTGTTGAAATCTCTCACCCTACGAAGTTTTGAGGTGCTGCGACCCCAAGGTGGTTATATCCGAGGCCGACAATCAGAATTTGACATGCTAGAACTCGGACACCTGACCACCTCCGATAAAACGACGCCGTTCGCTCAATTCTCACCTGTTTCTCATGAAGTAAAATTTGAGACCGAGGTAAAGACAGATTACTGAAGATCTACCTACTCAGCTAGGGTTCAGAATCATTGCATAAAATTATACTCACCAATCTTTCTTAGGTGTCCGAGATCTGGGGGGGCCCGGGATAGTACACATTGAAATTGAAAAGGGGAAAAAAATACCGGAGAAAAACGAAGGGAACACCAAGAAGGCGAAAAAAATAGGAAGGGAAAAAGGAGCGGAAAAACTACTGAGACATTATTGATGGCGTCAAGACGGTGTTATACATTTTGGGCTGCGATCAACAGTTGGCAACATGTTTGTGCATGTGGTGCCTTGGCGGCGGTATTAAGCGCCTACATCTGCGCTTTGGCGGCTACTTCAATGACCACAAATATCAATCCCAAGTTCTGCTATGACTCGATTGGTGTGGGCTGCAGACTTGGACGGGCCTGTCGGTTGAGGCACGATATCCAAAAGTGCTCTTGCGGACTCGTTCTACGCACGGTCACTATGGGCGGCCATCTAGCGGGGAAACGACACTCGCTACTTATGCAAACGAAGGAATCTGAGCTAGCCCAAAAGAGTCAAACCAACTCACAGCAATCGTCGAATCCAAGTCAACGTCCTCCAGTTGTGAGTAGAATAGCTCATGTTCGTGCGCCGTCCTGATAACTTAGCAGCCGAGAACAAACCGAAACATCATCGATGACTCTGTCGAACTCACGCTTTGTAACCGTTGTGGTGCACAGATCTCTGCCCCCACTCTGGAATCTCATATCAAATGGCATGACAATATGCGCAAGAAACTTTTTATGGACGCACACGCGATGGCGGCCGAAGCTGAGCAAGACAAAAACGGGATTATCGTCTCCCACAATGAGGGGATTGATTTCGGTGTCATCGGGCCAGATGATTCTGTATATATCGACATCACAGTTCTTAAAATCGCATACCAATCTCAATCTCGCATTGTATTGGAAACTATATCCCTTCGTAAAGAGGAATCAAAGTGCGTGTTTCTCGAAACCGATGCTATTTTTTCCCTCACCTTCAATAGTTTTTCCGTAACCTTGGCCGGAAAATCCAGATGGGTGAAGCCCAATAACGCTCGGACGCTTTCCATCCAGTTTCACCCATTGTTTGATGGCGAATACGAAGATGTCCTTGAGCTCATATTCCTCGATCACTCTGCAAGAAATCGATTTTTAATCACCCGGAAACTCTGTGCTGTCGTTGGGTCCGAAGCTGACTACAAACAGCTCAAACCGAAAGCAGCATATATCCGCCGTAAACCGGTACCCTTTCAATTCGATGGCCCAATTATCCGGACTTTACGGCCCCCAACTTGGGGGCCGATCGAGTGGATCTCGCGGCTCCCCGAATTCAAGTCTCCTGAAAACTTAATACGAGTAGCATTCGGCTCTCACTCCGGCTCGTATACAAAGTCGATTTTACAAGCTGTGAACCAATTCCTGCCCTCCTCCTTCACAGTAAATACATACGGAAAACATTTTCAAGTCTTGCTGTACATTGAAGATGAACAGATGAGGTTCGTTTTATTTTTGACACCGCAAAGGGAAATGCGAATCCGTACAGACGGGATCTGGAAATGTACGCCATGACGGACGTCGAGCTCAAGCCCAATCATCCGCGATACGAGTGAGTGTCGGTCGTTCTCGACAGTGGCCAGCATCCATCCTTCTTCAGCCTTCAAGTCAAAGGACTCGAGGAAGGGCGGCCTTCTGTGATTGTAGGGGACTTCATCTTAGTCAGGTATGTCCTTATCCACCTTAATTGCGACCGGGTTTGAGAAATCGCTCAGACATACCGGCGTGCCCGATGGCCCATGGTACGAAGGCCGTGTCCACCAGGTCCAACAAGACCATGTCAGTCTTCGTTTCGACGATACATTCAGTACCTACAAAGGCACAAAATTTGACGTCAACTTCACGTTGAATCGACTACCACATCGGCGAATGCACCAAGCGTTGGCCAATTCCTGGAAGGAATCTCGTATTTTGTTTCCCCGGGGTGAACACATTTTGCGGAATCTACCAGTTTCGGTTATGCAGCGTAACAGTATTTCGCCGGTCAATCGGCGAATTGCGGAGGACCCCGAACAGTTCGAAACTGTCGTCGCAATCGTCCATCAGCCCCCAGGAAGTCCCCCCTTCGTAGTCTTTGGCCCGTAAGTAGTCATCATTTCAGTTGGATATAAACTGAGCCCTCCATCCTACCCTCAGTCCTGGGACGGGCAAAACTGTGACAATCGTAGAAGCAATCCACCAACTGCTTCTGCGTGATTCCGAGGCTCGAATTCTTGCCTACGCTCCAAGCAACTCGGCAGCAGATCTCATTGCTCAAAATCTCCTATCGCTCGGCACAACAAAGCTCTTCAGGCTCAATTCCCTCTCGCGCAAATATGCGGACCTCCCCAAGGAGCTCATCAAGTTCTCTGCAGTGAACGACAACTTGACCTTCGTTCTCCCGGTGGTGGAAGATTTACGAAAATATAGTGTAATAGTGTCGACATGTATGTCTGGCGGTGTTCCAGCAAACCTCGGCGTCCCACGCGGCCATTTTACGCACATTTTTTGCGACGAGGCCGGTGAAATCCAGTCTCTAATGCCAATACTTCCATTCATCTAACTTGTACCCGTCCAATAGGTCAAGCTACCGAACCCGAAGTCATGCTACCCATCAAGAGTGTTGCCGATGAATTCACCAATGTCGTGTTGGCAGGAGATAACAAGCAACTCGGGCCCATCGTTCATTCATGGATAGCAAATTCTCTAGGTCTTAAAGTCAGCTACCTGGCTCGCATAATGCAGCGGGATATATACAGCTTGCATCCTGAAACAATATCGGGTGGAAGTGGTATCACGTAGGTGTTTCGCTACGCAAATTCAATTCCCGGCTCAGAGCTTCAACCAGTATTGTCAAGCTGGTCAACAACTTTAGGTCCCACCCGGCCATCCTGGATTTCTCCAATCATCAGTTTTATGATGGCGAACTCAAACCGTGTGGAAACCCGGCCTTGATCATGAGTCTTGAGAACTCGAACGAGCTACCAACCAAAAGGTTTCCCCTTATATTTCACGGAATTCTGGGCAAGGACGATCGGGAAGGTTCATCGCCGTCGTTCTTCAACATCGGTGAAGCTACTCTAGTTAAGAAATATGCAGCGTCTCTCGTGAGCGACAGAAAGCTCCGTGTCCGTGAGTTGTAATTACTTTTCACTCAAGTTGCATCCAACTTGTACGACAGGTCCGGAGGAAATCGGCGTTATCACCCCATACCACGCTCAGCGATGCAAAATCATGCAGCTCCTCCACCGGGATCCTAACCTAAGAGGGATAACCGTCGGCAGCGTCGAAGAATTTCAGGGACAGGTACAAAGATCTATATGGCGGTAACATGGTTTTCAGTTTAACTAAAATTCTTAAAGGAACGGCGAGTGATCATCATGTCCACGGTGCGAAGCAACACAAATTATGTCGAGTCCGATATTCGGCGAACCTTGGGCTTCGTAGCGAATCCTCAGCGATTCAACGGTAAATCTCGTTACTCATCGATCGAAATTTCCTGAAGACAGATCGCCCAGTGGCCATAACGCGAGCTCAGGCTCTCCTCATCGTCATCGGAAATCCCGATATCTTGGCGCTTGACCCGTTGTGGCGCGCTTTCCTGAATTATATTCACATCCGTGGCGGCTGGAGAGGTCATAGGATCTCATGGAATCCAGCCGATCCTATAATTTCGGAGCCGAGTGGTTATGACCACGAGATGAAAAAGCGAGCTGAAGGAGAAGCAGAGGAAATGATGGCGAGGTTGAAGTCGCTGATCGCTCAGAAGAACGAAGGGTCAGAGTTCGACTTTGATCTTTCCGACAGCGATTTGGATGTGGGGCCGGATGGGGCCGTTCGGTGGGATGCCGATTGATGCAGAATGGACCAAAATCGCCTTGTTGTTTACTTCCACTCATATTGGCACAAGAATGTACTTCATGCTTATCAGGATAGAGCCAAGTAAGGGCTCAAGATACCTGGCGAGCACTGTTTCCCTTGTTGCAAATATACCTACGTCAATACCAAGGAGAGGGAAAGGTAAACACCGCCTGAGGGACAACTTCGCGAACTCATCGACTCCGCTGTTTCTGCCGAGACGCTCTCTTAGACCCACAATGAAGTTCCCTAAGCGAAAACGTGTCAACAAAATTCTTTTGGCAGCCAAGAAGCAGTCAGGCCCTTATTTAAGCACGGCCCGTCGCAAGGCAAGTACTACTGGTTTATTGGCATAGAAGGTTCGGAAACAAGGAGTCTTGGGCGAGGTGTATGATACGAGATAACCGAAAAGATATACTGGGCCCGATTCAGCCCTCAAGCAAGAAGGGTCAATCTTTTTTTCAGAGTGTTCGTCACCGAGGAAGCAAAATACGACCTCCCTCCCTCCCCGCTCGGAATGCGATCAAGGAGGAATCAATGCTCCAACACATTGTTTACTGTCGAAGAGCTGAGTGGGAACGAGACGAAGAAAGCGGAGATCTAGAACGCACGTGGAAGTCGTGAATATCTGGGGAATTGGCGACATCCAAGTCACTCAACCTCCGAATTTTCTTCATCGACGTGGCTGAAGGAGAGCGTTCCAATCGAGGGAAATGCCTCGCGGTACGATCTTTGGGTTACTGATCTTTCGCCCGTGATACGCAGCTCCTGTAGCTTGCAGCCGGATTTTGAGAGGAATGATACAAGTGAATTAATGGGGTGCGGCCCAAGGGCTTGTTCCGGAATTTGGAGACTACGGAGAGCAGGAACAGTGAAGATATGAATAAACCCCGTAATATGGGAGCCTTGACCCCATGGGAATCCCAAGGCCAACGATTCCAAGTGAGGAAGTGTGATATCAGTGGGATCATAAGGCCAAACCAAGAGACGCAAGTCGCAATGAACTATGGTGGAGGTCTTCTGCAGAATCGGAAGGCAGTCGTCTGGGAATATTGAGGTCAACGTTAGCGAAGTCAACTGCGCCCATGGTAAAATGATTTTCGAAGCAGCGCCGTTGAGAATAACTGTGCGCAACAGAGGTGCCTCGGTAAATGCGGGGATGGGCTGGCCAAAGCCTAGGGGAGCCCGGCGTAGTGACAAATCTAGGTGGCGAAGGAAAGGCGTTGGGACTTGTATAGGGGGGAGGAAGGATGCTTTGACTTGCAGGTGCTCCCAGTATGCACAGTGGGTAGATAATGCATTCAAAATTTCAGACACCGGCATTGGGTCATTATTATCGTCGATATGGATGGAAAGAGGGCAAGCACGAGCTCTGCTGAGCCATGTCTTGCACATATGGAGTCGGTGCTCCCGGGGAATGTCGTTGGATAACAGTATGGCCCTCCAGAGCAAGGGATTTGCCAGCACTATTTCCCGCCATTTGTGACAAATCCTTGTCAGAAGAGTTGGCGAGTAGGGCCCGCTAGCTGGTGGGCAGAGGGGATAGATTGGCAGGAAATGTATGAAAATTTCGGAGACGATTTCGTTCGGCAGCGTCAAGACCGGGTATGCGTACAGGGACAGCTCAAGTTTTGAGAACTCGGCTTCCAGAACTCCGACGCGAGCACGATCCACCTCAAGCGTATTGAGCATGAGCGGCAAAACTGCGGGAGATTGAGGTTCAGTATTACAAGACGATATAGGTCTACGCACTTCTGGGGTCCCCTGGTTCCGAGTGCAAGCCCAGCGCTCAGAGGAGGAAGAACAAAGAACTTACATAAAAAGAGAAACGGGGTTGCACTGCCACTTCTTCCCCTTTCTGGTCTGCAACCATCACCAGTGCTACCGCCATGCGCTGGTGACCCACATTCTCTGGAGCAGCAAAAATTACGCAAAAAGTTGCCAGAAGTTTAATGCGGACTACCGCGCGATGGCTAAGTTCGAGTGCACAATTTTAACGCAGCGCAAATGGCAGATGCTGGTTGGAATCACGATCATGATTGGATCTCTGTGCGAGGGAAAGCAAACTAATACGGAAATCCGCTATGCTTTGCATATATCGAGAAGGTAAGAGCTCATACATGGATCTTGTTTGACAACAGTCAACGGAATGACAGTCTTCTACAGGGCGCTGCCTGGGGTAGCTAGCTATTTGAACAGTACTTTTCTTCACACAATGTCCTCTGAACTCCGAGTCAACGAGAAGAACCGGGATTCCTTGTCCTCCTCTGCTCCGGGTGAAGGTAATTTTCCCAGTCAACGCCAGCCAAACTCGACTCCGCGTTCTCCTGGAAGTTTTACATCCCGCAAGTCCGGCAATGAACCAGAGACGCAGGAGGGAGGCAATTCGGACAACCTGTCAGTGTACCCACAGGAGGGCAAAGTGTCTGGACATGCCGCGTGCATTACACGTCCTACATGCCTTGCTACCGAATCCCGAGTCCTTCCACGGCAGACTCCTAGCGCTACCGGAATTCAAGTGGGAGGAAATTGTTGGCGAGCATTTTGATGAGTTGGACCGGAGGTACGCCAAAAAAATCCGCACACAGCAGGTTGCGAGTACTACTGCAGTTGTCTTGAAGACTCGAGAGCGAAACGGAAAAGAAGCGCAAGTTTTTGTCTATTTCTCTGATTCCGGCCCTGAACTTATGCGAAGTCTTCCAGATGAATCCACCCAGTCGTTCCGGACGAAATCTCGCAATCAGAGCTGAAGTTGTTGAGAAGAACAGTCCGCGAGGTTGGATCAAGGTTGGATACAAAAAAAAAAAAAAAAACAAGGGCGACCTTTGGCAGCCCCTGGTGTATCCTCGTAGGAATTTTGGCTTCCTCGGGACAAATAAGTCCCAAAAATTCACCCATTTTTCAGTTGTATATTTGAGGTGCTTTTCCAATCGCGAGTCCCGTCTGGACGAAAGAGGTAGAGGCGCTAAAAGATTTAGACGCCCATGTGGCAGTGCAACACCGCTACAGCTAGCCAAACAAACCGCAACTGCCACCTTCCTCTAACCATGTCCTCCGAAATCGACGACGAGCTTCTCGAACTTGTTGGAGGTCCCTCCGACAAGGAGAAGCAGACCCGCAAGAGGAACAGGGACACCTCGTCTTCCTCCGCTCCAGGCAAGGGTGGCAAGGCTTCCTCAAAACCTTCCAAGAAGCGCAAGCTAGCCGAGTGAGTATACCGAGTGCTCGTTCTGTCTTGCACAGGTTTTACGGGGCCGCCCTACTAGCTCCGACAACGAACCGGAGAGCGAGGAGGGCGACGAGGAGGAGCTGTATCCGCTCGAGGGCAAATATATTGATGAGGAGGACCGCGCGACGTGAGTGTCAATGACACGGATGCATATTAAAGACTGAGTGCTCGAAGGTTGCTGGGGAAGACGGAGATTGAGCGGGAGGAGATCCTGGCTGCGCGTCTGGACGAGATGGAGCGCATCCGCGACAGGAAGCACGTCGACAAGCTGCGCGCGCAACAGCTGGCGGGCGTAGCGGCTGTTGAGAGCGAGACCAAGCGTATGTCGGTATATATTTCAAAATCATTTTGCTCCAACTTTTTTGTAGGTGCTCCCCGCGCCACCGGCAAAGACAAGACAAAGGACAAAACCCTCAACGCCCTCAAAGCCAAGCGCAAGGCCAAGGACGAGAAGAAGCGCACCCGCGGCACCTCCCCGAAGCACGCGCGCGAGCATGAGCGCTCTTCCTCGCCCATGGACATGGATATGTCTGACTCGTCCGACTCCGAGGACGGCCAGATCAGCAAACTCGATCAAGAGGACGAGCGGCTCTTTGGCAAGACCTCCAAGTCGAAATCGCACAAGGACAATGCCGAGGTAGAGAGCGAGCTCCCGCTGACGCTCGAGCACCTACAGAAGATCGCGCTGACGAGGGACACGCTCGCGAAGCACTCAGCGTCGCCGTGGTTCGAGAAGATCGTCACCGGCGGGTGGGTGCGCTACCTCATCGGCCAGGAGGAAGGCCGGCGCATTTATCGGGTGTGCCAAATAATTGGTCGGCCCTCATCTCATCTCTTTCAATGTGATGTACTAACAGGACGCAGGCTTCTCCCCCGCGGCCAAGCCGTACAAGCTGACGCCCGACAAGATGGTCCGTCAGGTCTTCGATCTCAAACACGGCAAGGCCGAGCGCTCGTGGCAGATGGACCGCACCTCCAACGAGCCCTGGACGCAGGACGAGTTCAAGCGCCTCGTCGACACTTGTGCCAACGAGAAGGTCCCGCTCCCGTCGCGCAAGGAGGTCGACGAGCGCTTCAACGAGATGCAGGACCTCATCACCAAGCCGGTAACCGAGGTGCGCGCGTTTGATTTTTTCTCCTGCACTTTTTAACATTGTACGGCAGGACGACGTCAGCGCCATGATCGCGCGCAAGCGGCAGCTTGCCGCCAACGGCTCCAGCACGTCGTTGAGCGTCGCGGAGCGCTCACGTCTCACTGCGCAGCGCACGCTCGCAGAGCGCCGGCATGACTACGAAGAGATGCGGCAGATTGAGGAGCAGCTCAGCAAACTTACCGAGGGTGGATCCGGAGCAGCGACACCCGCAGAGGAGGAGCCCGCGGACCGCCTCGCGCGCGTGAACGAGCGGAACCGTAAGGCGAATATGGAGGCCGTGAGGAAGGCGGAGCTGCTTGAGGCGGAGAGGAAGCGTCGAGAGCGGAAGATGAGGGTCGAAGGCGGGGATGCGCTGAGGGTAATCGACCCTAGTGCGAGGCTGAAGACGGTGCCGAGGCTGTTTGAGAGCGCGACGCCGACGTCGAGGTACGCGTTGTCCCTTGTCCTCTTTCCCTTTCTCGCGATGATGCTGATGACCATTGCGCGCCGTGCAGGCCGTCAACGCCGAACCCTACGGCACTGGGCGTTGCGGCGGCAAAAAAGGCGCCGTCCCCCTCACCGTCAAAACTGAATAGCGGTGCGAACGGGAAGACGTTTGAGGCGGCGATCATCGAGTCAATCGAGGTCGACCTCGGGGACTTTTAAGTTTTAAAATACTTGCATTATTGCAATTGTGTTTCGTACGCATCTTCCGGTCTGGGGATCTGTCTCGTCTGTGGCTCGTTAGGATAGATAAATGTTCCGTTCATTCTGCATAATTAACCGCAATCATATTTTCGCTATCAAGGGTCTGGTGTGTACTTTGAGTAGCCTGTGTAGCATAACCTGTATTTTTATGCTTGTTCGTAGTCGGTACATAGCTCAATAAAATTCTTTTTCTTCTTCCTCGAGAACGTCGACTCGCTGGAGACGCACCAAAGAGGTAATTTTCTAGGCCTTTCCATTTCGGGCCTATTGAAGTACCCATGATGCTTGCTCTTGTACAGCTCTCATCCTTACTCTCAACTCCCATCCAGCATAACCATGTTCGGCTGCTGCGTCGCCGGCCGCCTCCTCCAGACGAACCTCCAGCAGGTCGATGAGACCCACGCGCTATTCGAGCTCCCAGCTGCGAGCGCGATCAACCATGTTTGTGTGTTTCTATTGGGCACAGGTAAGTGATTCGTGCATCCAAGCGCATAGAACACAGTCTCCCTGAGGCAGACGGAATACCAAAACCGGCGCAAACCTTCGCGAGCTCAGGATACCGGTTCTGACAGATCAAGGATATCCTGAGGCACGAAGGTTGAAGGAATTGACCTACTCTGCCTCTGGGAGACTAATAGAATGCGCATTTGGACGCAGGCTGACGCTCAAATTGAGTCTAGTTCCCTTTCCCGACGGATATGGCTGTACGGTGCATTTCTACTGGCCCGGGAAGGGGTTCCAGTTACTGGGGATGTGCGTCCATCTACTCCACCGCTCTCGAGTTTTTATTCAAAATAGGGTGTGCGCAGGCTCTCAAATGAAAAACCTTCTGCGATATTCCGCCTCCGGGGTACGTTCACGCCCCAGCAGGCGGCCTCCGCTACCCATAGCGCCTTCGCCATGGCCCAGGATCCCCAACCGCAAACAGACGTAACAGCTATCCTCGGCCTCTCCATCGAGCCCCTCTCCGACATCGCCGTGCAGCTCGCGAATCTGAGCGCGGTTGCAAAGCCCGAACCCGCAGGCCTGAGGGATCCAACGCTGCTGGCCGAGCGCGTGGTGAAGCACCTGTTTAACTATGTTCGGGATTCACGAGCGGAGGCGCGGGCGTGGGCCCGGACGTCGCGGTGCCGATGACGCTGATTGTGAAATGGTATGAGAGCTTTGTGGGGAAGGTGAGAAATGGCGGGGTGGGGTTCTTGGAGAGGGGGGATGATTGATTGTGGTGGGTGAGCTTCATTCCCGTCCGCCTCAGCTGCTTGTTCTGATATACCTGGGTAGATGGACAGACTGCACCAGACCTCAATTTGTATCTATATATGGACTCGAAATCATTTAACAACCTACACGGCGGCGAGCGTAGCTTTGAAATGTCTGACCCCGCGATTGGTTCTTCCAAAGGAGCCGTTTGTCTTCTTTTCCAAGCGGTCGGTATCGGCGCCACATGGGGTTCAAGAACGAACGACTTTGGACTCTGAAAATACGGATGGCTTACACTTGGTCCTACTCTCCGTGCCAGCAGTTGTCTGCGTAGTTAAAAGGTCAAAGTTCTCGATAATATTCTGGGCTTTCAGACCGAATTCGCGAATCCCTTTCCCTTTTTGCTTTCTAGTTCGTTAAGAACAAGCAGTCGGATCCGAAAACGAACGGTTCACGACAAGAGTACCGCACGCAATTTTCAGCCTACCTCCGTCGTAACTCGACGCCGGACGGGACTCGCGATTGGAAGAGCATCTCAAATATCCAACTGAAAAAGGGTGAATTTTAGGACTGATTTGTTCCGACAAAGCCGGAATGTCCTACGCCAGGGAGCCGCCATAGGCCGCCATTGACAGCCATTATTTACAAACTTGAAAGTCGCCCTTGTTTTTTTTTCCGTATCCAACCTCGAGGTCGCGGACTGTTCTTCTCAACAACTTCAGCTCTGGTTGCGAGATTTCGTCTTGAACGACTGGGTGGATTCATCTGGAAGACTTCGCATAAGTTCAGGCCCGGAATCAGAGAAATAGACAAAAACTTGCGCTTCTTTTCCGTTCGCCAATTCGCTCTCGAGTCTTCAAGACAACTACAACAGTACTCGCAGCCTGCTGAGCGGGCATTTTGCGGCGTATCTCCGGTCCAACTAATCGAAATGCTGGGCAACGATTTTCTCCCGCTCGAATCGCTAGGAGGTTGGAAGGACTCAGAACGCCATGTAGGACGTGTGTGCACTCACCCAGACTCACCCGGTCCGCCGCGTCCAGATCCTTTGCCCTCCGGAGGTCCGATTTGTTCTCTCCTCTGTCTCTGGTTCATTGCCGGACCTGGCGGCAGGTAAAACCTCCACCAGAGCGCGGAGTCGGGTTTGGCTGGTTGAAAATGTTGAGAAGTCCTGACCTTCACCCGGAGCAGAGCCTGAAGAGGCCAAGGAATCCCGGTTCTTCTCGTTGACTCGGAGTTCAGAGGACATTGCGAGGGACGAAAACTGTTGTTAAAAGTGTTAATCGAGGAAGCGCACAGTATCCGTTGACTGTTGTTGCACTAAACAAGATTCATGTATGACCTCTTACCTTCTTGATACTCGCAAGAGCGACTAGCGTAGGTCATGCACACACTCAAACTTAGGCGTCGCGCGGTAGCCCGCATTCAACTTTTCCAGTGTAATTTTTGCTGCTCCCAGAGAGTGGATCACCGGTGGTGGTGATGGTTGAAGACCAGAAAGGGAAGAAGTGGCAGTGCAACCCGTTTCTCCTTTCAAGTTCTTTCCTCTTCCTTTGCTCTTCCTCCGAGCCCTTTGCTTGCACTCGGAACCAGGAGACCCGAAGTGCGTAAACCTATATCGTGTAGTAATACTGAACCTCAATCTGGCGCAGTTCTGCCACTCATGCTCAATGCACTTGAGCTGGATCGTGCTCGCGTCGTAGTTCTCGAAGCCGAAATCTCAAAACTTGAGCTCTCCCTTTCCGCATTGCGGACAGAGAAAAAACTAGCACAACAGCGGCTCGCTTCCTACAAGTACCCGGTCTTGACGCTGCCGAACGAAATCGTGTCCGAGATCTTCATACATTTCCTGCCAATCTATCCCCTCTGCCCACCAATTCGCGGGCCCTACTCGCCAACTCTTCTGACAAGGATTTGCCATAAATGGCGAGAAATAACGATGGAAAACCCCCTGCTCTGGAGGGCCATACTATTATCCAACGACATTCCCCGGGAGCACCAACTCCATATGTGCAAGACGTGGCTCAGCAGAGCTCGTGCTTGCCCTCTTTCCATCCATATCGACGATAATGACCCAATGCCGGTGTCTGAAATTTTTAATGTATTATCTACTCACTGTGCATACTGGGAGCACCTGAAAGTTGAAGCATCCTTCCTCCCCGGTATAGAAGTCCGCACGCCTCTCCTTCGCCACCTAGATTTGTCACTGCTGCATCGCCCCCTTGCACATGGCATCCCCACGTTTAACGAGACACCTCTGTTGCGCACAGTTATTCTCAACGGCGCTTCGAATATCCTTCTACCATGGGCGCAGTTGACTTCGTTAACGTTGACCTTAACATTCCCACACCAATGCCTTCCGATTCTGCAGAAGACCTCCACCCTAGTTCATTGCGACCTGCGTCTCTCCGCTTGGCATTATGATCCCACTGATATCACACTTCCTTTCTTGGAATCGTTGGCCTTGGGATTCCCATTCGGTCAAGGCTCCGATATGGCGGGTTTTATTCATATCTTCACTGTTCCTGCTCTCCATAGTCTCCAAATTTCGGAACAAGCCCTTGGGCCGCGCCCCATTAATTCACTTGTATCATTCCTCTCAAAATCCGGCTGCAAGCTACAGGAGTTGCGTATCACGGGCGAAAGATCAGTAACCCAAAAATCGTACCGCGAGACATTTCCCTCGATTGGAACGCTCTCCTTCAGCCACGTCGATGAAGAAAATTCGGAAGTTGAGTGACTCGGAGGTCGCCAATTCCCCAGATATTCACGACTTCGACGTGCGTTCTAGATCTCCGCTTTCTTCGTCTCGATCCCACTCAGCTCTTCGACAGTAAACAACGTGTTGGAGTATGGATTTCTCCTCGATAGCATTCCGAGCAGGGAGGAAGGGAGGTCGTATTTTGCTCCCTCGGTGACGAACATTCTGAAACAAAAAACGACCCTTCTTGCTTGAGGCCCTTTAGAGGGCATGCATCATCTGAGTCGTTTCCGCGCTGTAGGAGAACAGACTCATCTCGTATACTGACCTTGTCGTCGAGTTCAAAGGACAGTGTTGTGCAAAACACGCATTTGGGGCGGTGCCTTCTCATTTCGTTTGTCGCGTCCTAGTAACCTCTGTGATAAATGCAATTATGGAAATTCTACCAACTGTTGGTAGAATAGTATCATGCTTCCGATGTCATTTTTTCTGCTGTTCTGGACAGTGCATGCCCACAAGGGCCTGACCCTAGTTGGAGTGTGAAGCTGACAAGAGGAATCAGTGGCAGTGCCATTACTGCTTGTCCTCTTCCTCTTCCTTGTGCGAGTTATCTTTCTTTGCTCCAGCACTCAGATCAACGGAGTCTGAGCAGTGTGTAAATATATCTCGTATAGTAATACTGAACCTCAGAACCCCGCAGTTTTACGGGTACCACTGATGCCCAGTGCGCTTGAAGCAGATCGCGTTGTCGTCGCAGGTCTTGAAGCCCGGATATCGGAACTTGAACGCTCCTTTTCTGCATTGCGGATTGGGACTTCTTCTTTACGTTGGCCCTCGGAAATAAGCAGTGTGTACACATACTGAAAATTGTATACACCATCTCACTCCGTACTCGGCTTGTAGATGTAGATGCCCAAATCAAGGACTTCCAGGAGTCCCTTTCCGCATTACGGATCAAGGGAAAGCTGGCGCAACAGCGGCTCGATGCCTACAAGTACCCAGTCTTGACGTTGCCGAACGAAATTGTATCCGAAATCTTCGAAAAATTTCTGCCAATCTATCCCCGCCGCTCACCACTTTCCGGGCATTGCTCTCCGACCCTTCTAACACAAATTTGTCACCAATGGCGAGAAATAGCGATTGCCACCCCTGTGCTCTGGAGGGCGATATTTATACCCGGCAAAGCCAAAGTTCCTTACCACATACCCCATAAATGGCTCAGCAGATCCGGTTCTTACCCTCTTTCTATCCATATCCGGGGAATTGACCGAAGGTACATACCTCAAGCCTTTTCGGTAATCATTCCCCACTGTGAACGCTGGGAGCACCTGAAAGTTGGCCTTTCAGAACTCTGCGACCTCTCTGCTATCGAAAACCGGTTGCCTCTGCTCCGCCTCCTGGATGTGTCACTGCTTGGGATTCAGCCCTCGGTCGACATCACTGCATTTAGCAGTGCGCCTCTGTTACGCACAGCCATTCTCAATAGCGGTTCCGTTTCGAACATCATTTTACCATGGGCGCAGTTGACTTCACTAACGTTGAAATGGGTATTCCCAAACGAATGTTTGTCCATTCTGCAGAAGACCTCCAACCTGGTTCATTGCGACCTGCGGCTCTCCGTCTCGCCCTATGATCCCAATGATATCATACTTCCATACTTGAAATCATGGGCATTGGAAGGGGCGCAAGACTCTTTTCTAACAAATTTTTTCGATAACTTCACGGTACCTGCTCTTCACCGTCTCCAAATTTGGGAGCATTCTTGGAATATTCGGCCGAATGGCGGCCCGAACCCCATCGATTCGCTGACATCATTGATATCACGATCCGGCTGCAAGCTCCAGGAATTGTGTATCATGGGCGAACGAGCAATACACAACGGTTCATACCGCGAGGCATTTCCCGCGATTGGGACGATATCCTTCATTGATGATCCGGAGATTGACCGTGATTTTTTGAATCTCTAGAATGTCGCGAGCAACTCCGACACCAATAGTAGCATTTTCGTGCGTTCTCGGCTTCAATTCGTCTTCTTCAGCTGCCAGCTAATTTTTTTGACGGTTCTGATTGTTGGGATGTAGATGGACAAACAAGAGTGTTGCATCTCCTTTACTTACGCGACTGCGATTTGTTTTTATGCTTGGCCTAAATATCTTGACCAGTTAAAATACGGCGCACACTTGAAAATGCTCAATTGCGCGGTCTCCTTTTCCGACGAAGTCATCTCGGATTGTGTAGTTTTGGCGATAGGGTTCAACCACGACTTGAGCCTAGATATGGGATAAGTAGAAACGGAGTCTGCAGCTGAGAGATAAGAAGGCACAACCTTCGTTTCGTTTTAATTCAATTCTTCACAGATGCAACGGCGCCGGTTGTTCGGTGCGTATTATGTCGGCGTACACGCGCTCAATTTATGGCATAGGGTGACTCCGGGATAATAAGAGTCTATGCACGGAACGCGGTTCTTCTTAGCCGCCTTACCCTCCCATCCGTAGTCTCCCATTTTGCTCTCTTTGGCCTCGGTCGGAATCACCAGGAAACTTATCCTCGATGATGTCGGCCGTGTCCCGCTTACAGGATCTACAAACCAAGTATGGATTTTCCTTTGTCGCCTACAGGTACGTATCTAATCATGCTCCTCCTGTAGATCAATCTTATTGCCAATTCCTCAACGTCGACGCGACGGCCCGGACGGTCACTATGGACTGGTTCCCTCTCGCGGCCCATTGCCTCTTCTCGGAAATTATCGTCAATCCATTCGTTGATTCGTGAGTACAATGTGACCCCGCTTTTATTGTGTCCGACTTTGGGGTTCCAGCAAATTGTTGGTTCGGGTAGTGGAACCGTGTCCGCTGGCCCCTCTTCGTCTCTTCTTTTCAAACTAAACACAACTGAGACATGCAACTCCATGCGCATTGTTTACCTAGTTTCTCTGGTCGTTTGATTGAATTAAATTACAAGTCGGGTATATCAGCGACTTCGAGGGCTGCAAAAGAATTTCCTGGGCACACGACCGAGAAAGCCTTACTCATAGTCTTTTTGACCTTCGTTTTCGCCAAAAGCAAATTTCACTCGTAGGTGTTCAAATCTTTGCTTTCAACCTTGTCGGACCGGACCGGATCACACGGATGAATCCGTGCAGATGGCGGATCATTGTGTTCGATCACATTGTTCTGAGCAGCATTTTGCTTCATTCGCCGTCTGTACAGGCATAAAATATTCTTGAGCGGCTCTAATATAGATTACAAGCCAAGAAACGCTCTCCAGAATTTTTTTGGAGCTTTTCCGGGTTCAGCGGCTATCCTTCCCTGCGAAACTGCCCCAGAATTATGAAAAATGAGCTCTCATCACCTACTGGGCCAAGAGATCTTGAAGTGAGATGATGGCCCAGAACGATGTTCCCTAATTCATGAAGTAATTGGCACAGGCCGCAAATACGGATGCATCCGTGGGAAAGTCGGAAAGTCTTTCCGCCGATTTTCATCCGACTGATTTTTCAATGGATCGAAAAATTCAAAATTCAAAATGACCCTCCCAAGGGACCTTTCCGAGAGACATGTTATTCGAGGCTTGACCCGCGCTTGCCATAATCTTTTCAGGTGTATCCCGGTCCCGTTTTGATTCAAGCCCAAATGTATTCTGATTACTCTCTGAACCAACCTTGAAAGTCGAAAACCTCTTCTCACTTCTTCAGTGGTGGCATCTAGCTAGCTCTGGCTTGTACGGCATTACCTGCCTACCTTACTGCTTTACGACAGAGTTAAATTCAAGTTCCCGTGAGCTCGGATAGACGGATATCGGGCTCTTCGGCCTTCGGGCACGCTCGGCCCCTCATACAGCCTCATCGAAATAGTCTGGGCATGTCAACGCGCGTTCTATCGGCATGTTAGATAGTCTCTCGGCGCTCTTGCCTTGTCGCCGATCGGAAATCGCCAACTAGTATAAAAAGCTGCCGCAAGTCTTAAATCTGTATCCACCTGTCCAAACCACCATCTGTCCTCAAGCTCAGCATTGCCATGGGAAACATCCTACATATAATGGCTCCACGTAGCGACCTTTCTACGTCATTAATTCCCCCCAAATCGAAGTTCAACCCCGAACGTGATATTCCTGACCTTTCTGGCAAGGCAAGCCATATCGACAGTTCTGTCAGTCACCTATAAGCTGACGTTCTTCATACTAGATTGCACTCATCACTGGCGGTAACGCTGGATTGGGCTACGAGACTGCCAAGCAGCTCCTTCTAAAGGGTGCAAAAGTCTACATTGCCGCTCGCTCACCAGATAAAGCCGCCGAAGCCATAAAGCGACTTCGAGCCGAAACCCAGGCCGCTGAGGACCGAGTTTTATTTGTGAAATTGGATCTTGCGGATCTCCGAAGTGTACGCGCGGGAGCTACAGATTTCCTGGCGCGCGAGGAACGACTTGATATTCTCTTTAACAACGGGTTAGTCGATCGGAAATTCGACAATAGACTTCTTTCTGATTTCTTGTGCAGAGGCGTTATGACTACCCCTCCTGATCTGCTCACTACGCAAAATTTTGATCTGCGTGCGTCGTCTGACAGCCAGTCCAATGTGTGTTCACACTTGTTTTCTAGAATTCGGGACGAATGTTCTTGGCCACTTCTTCTTCACCGAACTTCTTGTGGGTCACCTCTCTTCACCTTTTCTCGACTCGATTAAATCCATCTAGGTACCTGCTCTTCGTGCTTCTCATGCTGCCAGCGGAATCCGGGCCCGTATCATTAACATTTCATCCTGGGGCCACGGATTGGCGCCTAAGACCGGATTTGTCATGGACACGCTCAAGAAGAGTGAAGGGCGCGATAAGCAGATAAAGAAATGGGGAGGTCTGCTGGCACCTTGGTATATTTCTCAACATGACTTCTGCATCCTGAAGTATAACTCACGCCTCTCAGGTGGCTATACGGTCAAAGTAAACTCGGAAACATTCTGATATCGAACTATTTTGCTCGCAAGTACAGCGACATCCTCGTTTCATGCGCCGTGCACCCAGGTTTCATCAGTACCGATCTGGGCCGGTGCGTCACCCCTCATTTTCAGTAGCAATGGGATGGCTTACTCCTTTGCAGAAGTGCTCCACTTGGGACGATGACCTTCCGGATGTTCTATCCCGCACCGTATGCCTCATTCCTATTGTATTTTTTCCAATGTACTCATATTCATCGTAGGTTGGGTGCCCAAACTCAGCTCTGGGCTGGCACCACTGCGTCGGCCGCAGACATTAATGCCAAAGTATTTCCATTTTTTTTTCCGTCCGTCTACTGGCTGACTTTTGGCGCAGTATCTCATCCCGTGGGCTCGAATTGCGCAACCCGGCGTAGCCTCCAAGATCTCTCAGTCAGTTGAGACTGAGAACATGCTCGTGGCGTATATGAAAGAAGAGCTGAAGGGGTTCTAAGTTCATACTTACACCAACGCGCTCGGAGACGTATATGAAGGATGCTTGAATCTGATTTTATATCCTGCTCCAATCTCAACTCTTGCTGAGTATACTGAATTCCGACGATGTTGGATAATAAACATCATATTTTCTTGCCGCATTTATGAGTCCAAGGGTTCCTGCACAACAATAGCGAGCTCTTCATATGCCGGCGCCTCGGAATTTGTCAACCTCAAATTGAACTTGAACTTCAACCTAATACATGTAACGCGATGAATCGGGCCGCAACCCGAAGTCATGTTACCGTGACATACGAGGGTGACGCGTCATCCCCAAGCTTGCGCCTTAACCTGGTCTTGCAACCCACGTTTAACCCACAGTTTAACCATTTTTACTACGCCTACTACATGTCGGAATCCTCGCCGTATTCCAAGGATTCTTTCAGCGGCATCCCTCTTGAATCAGACCCCGAATTTTCTCCGAGCTTCTCCGCCAGTTGGGAGTCCATTCTCTCGAGTTCCGCGACGTCCTTTCCATTAACATCGAAGACCTTATTCCAAGCGGAGATCTAGCGCTCCCTTCCCCGGTACACGCGCTGGTCCTGGTGTATACAACAACTCGGGAGTACGAGGCTGGCATCCGCGCAGAGCGCCAGAAGGCGCGCGACGAAGGGCGCGGCTACGCCGGGTACGGCGACAGCGAGCCAACGATCTGGTTCGAGCAGAAGATCCGGCATGCGTGTGGGCTGTTTGCCCTTCTGCACGCCGTCTCGAATCTAAGCCCCGCCGGGCACCACTTTATTGGTCAGTTGTTATTATAATACACTCGTTTAGCTTCTATGGCGCTGAGATACTATCGCGTTCTGAAATTTCAGAACAAGACTCTCTGCTTGCTTCGCTTCTCCGGACAGCCTCTCCCCTTGGGCCCGCTGAACGCGCCGCCGCCCTCAAGTACTCGGACGAGATTGCACAGGTGTACAACCATGCTTCACAGCGAGGGACTAGCGCACTGCTTCATGCCGATGACCCTGTGCCCGGCCACTATGTCTGTTTCGTGCGCTCTCCGAAGGACGGCCACATATACGAGCTCGACGGGGCAAGAATGGCCGGTTGACCACGATGAGTTCCTCGGCGGGGATCGGGATATGTTGAGCGGGGGCTTGAAGTTGGTGCAGGACTTTGTTGGTTCCAGAATGGATCCTGCGAACCCTCACTTTCACCTGATGGCGCTCGTTCCTTGTGGTGTCTGAGTTCGGGTACATGTACTACTCAGAGCTAGCAGTTCAAGTCGAGATGTATTAGTAAGTTTATCTGTTGAATTTACATGGCCCGCGTCGTGGCGACCTCGGAGTATCTGCACCGCCCCGCGCGCACCGCGCCGCCGCCGCTCGAGCGTCCCCGAGCTCGAGCCGTCGAGCGGCCAATGTGCTCTCATTTGCAACGATTCAATCCGACCTAATGCCTGGTTCTTCCGCACACCGCCAAAACGATCGGTTCACAACAAGGAGACGGCGAGCCCGCAGGACACGACGGTCTTTGGAACAAGCCCCTATGATGTATCCAAATTTGAAACTCAGCCCGGCAGGCTTGATCCGAACTTACCTAAAGTTCCATGCGACATTCCCACTCTTCGCCATCGCGCTTCGGTTTACGGATATAAATGCTTCGTGGTCTCACGTCTCACGACATCGGATGCACATTGCTTTTGGCCCCACCACCACCCATTCAAACGAATGTTGCCCTTGTGGTTCATCTGTGGCCTCTTGTTCGCTGCTGCCTTTCCCCAAGGCGCGGCAGTACTTGTGGATTTCCAGGTGGCCCAGCCTCCTCCAGTTCCGCAGGATACTGAGCAATGCACTGCAAAAATCCTTCAGTAAGCCGCCTAGTCATTTCCCCATAATTGAGCCTCCATCTTGGGTTCCAGACGCGATTTTGCCTTTTCGTTTGGACTGTACGTGTTGCGTTTCGTCGGTCCTGTGGGAATTAGGTTTACGAATGAGAAACACATAGCGCGGAGGTCGTCCAGTATACGTACGTTGCACCTATCATCTTCCGTCTACGAGAAAATCATCCATGCAAAGCCCTCCTACTGCCTGCGGAGCTCCGGGATCCTGGTACGGCATTGTTTGGCCATTTCTGACTCCTGCAATGAATTCTTTCAGGTCTGCGATTACTTTGAATTTTACTGTTACTAGCAACGGCACCCAGTTTGACCGGCTGGCAATTTTTACCTTCCAAAACGTTGAAAGTACGCATGATGTCACTTGCATAGTATACCGAGTAATAACCTGCACAGTCTGGCGGAGTTCAACACCCGAGCCAACCGCGCTGGAATCATCTGGACCTACATAAAAGATGTCACTCGTTACACTCCACTTTTTGCCAAGCCGGGGACCTTTATTCTGCAACTCGACAACCTTATCCAGGTGAGACAGGATCGTTTCCGCTTTGCAAGAGAATTATGGAGCGGGACAGGACAATCTGAACGGCGTATACTCGAGTACGCATTTCCGATTGCGAACCCATATATGTTTACGAGTGATATGCTCTAGCGACTCTCCACGCGACCTTTTACGCGTCGTCCAAGAAACATCCTCCGCTAAACAGGCCAATACGATCATCCCTCTTTCCACCCTTTCAAACGTTACTGGAAACGATGCTTCGGTTCCGCCTAGTTTCTCGGTGAATTTTAGCTGCATTGCATTGCGGTCAATGAACATAATCTGGCTAGATAAATGTGACACTGCCGCGAAACACAGTCGAAGGTATGTGCGACTTTGGCGCGTTTGAATTTCTTGATCGCTGAACGTTGAACAGTTTATGCGGAGGTATAGTTGTCGAGTCGCCTCAAATGTGCCTCAAAGCTGACATCCTCAACAAGTTGTACCCGTCCGGAAATGGCGACGAAGGTGGGTCGTCAATAATATATTTCGCTGTAAATAAACTTTTCACATCGTTCAGAACTTGGGTAAATCTCTGATTTTCTCTTTGTTGTTTACTGAATGTTTCTACCTAGTATGGGAATATTGCCGATGAGGTAGGTCTACAAAAAATCCTTCCTATCATAACATTCATGCTTCAAGTTCCTCGGAATTTCCCAAATGGAACACTGGGTGAGTACTTCTTACCACAACAGAACTACCTAATAAACACCGACACAGGGCAAGGCCTTTCCGGGAAGTTCGGCTCCTGGTGGACGGTCAGGTTGCGGGAGTTGCATTCCCGTATCCGGTAGTTCAGCTCTTGATCACCTCTTCGAAGTCTGACTCCATGAGCAGGTTATCTTTACGGGAGGCATACTGCCACCAGCTTGGAGGCCGATCACATCTTATGGCGCTCTTGATTTACCGACATACTTCCTAGGTGCGTATTAAGGAAAGTTCTTGACCGGAAACTAATCTATTCCTCAGATCTAACACCCTTCGTACCGCGTCTAACAGACGGAAAACCGCACTTGTTCACCATTGACGTCGCATCGGCAGAAGCAGATAGGACTATCCTGCAAAATTGGTTTGTTTCTGGTGTACTCCAGGTCATAACAGACGCGTCCCCGAAGCCGACCACGGGGAAAATCACATCGTACAGTGCGGAGTCGTTTGCTCTGACCAGCACCACCGGTAACGTCAGCGCGAATGGCGACATTAGCATAACAGTGACAGCCAGCCGCAAGATCCACATCACTGCCGATATCCTTAGCGGAAGCGGTAAAGCGAACCGAGTGGTCTTTTCGCAAAATCTGCAATATGTAAACCAACAGAATTACTTCGACAACTTGCTCGTTCAGGTCTGCCGAATTAACCACCATATACGGCCACTGCCCTCATATGTACATATTTCTAGAACCTCTTCCAATCTTCTTCCGGCAGCGTGCTCTCCACTCACAACAATATTCCCGCCGTCGTCGACACATTCTCTTACCCTATAACCATTAACTTCACCCTACTAAACGACGCGGGAACTTTCTGTACGTTTTCCTTGATTCAAGCTCACTTTTGCACTGACATTGCAAAGTTTCTGCCCTCGTCGACCATTCCTATAACCGCGTCTTGCTTCCGAGTCCGTTCATTCTGGGCTCCACAATCAAGGAAAGACAAGTCGCGGGAGGTTTCTTTACTCTCGCTCCTACGGGAAACTTCGGGAATGGGACAAGTAACAATACGCACGTCTTTCAGTTGGCGTCGCGATAAAAAAGCTCATACAAAGTCGTTGTTAGATTCAGCTACATTGACGGTGCCGGCAACACGTTCAACCGACGCGTGGATGCCGCTTTCAACAACATCACGCTCGATGAACAGAGTGGCTCGCTCAGCCCGGTTCCGGCCAAACATCTGCCTCCGAGTACCGACACCGACACCTTCGCCGGAGCCCGGCTTCCGTCAGGTGTTGGAAAGCAGGGGCGTTGAACTTTGAAGAAAGTGTTTCGGTTTTCGATCCAAAACACGTCTTGTTTTGTGTATCTACCCCGTTTTTCCCTCAACTCTGTTTGTAATAGCGCCCGTATATGCTAGCGGACATTTTCACGCCTGAAGGAAAACAAACTGTATAGGGAAGGGATGCTTGGAACTTGAGAGTGATTTCAACCATGACGACTGATCGTGGCACTTTTGTTGAGGAATTGGGGTGCGAATTTGAAGGTGAAAATTTTTCAAGCGACGACAATGATGAATATATTGTCTCATCTCAAGGTTCAACGTCAACGTCGCAACAATGCCCATAAATTTCAACATCTTTCACGTGACATGTTCAACTTTACAGAGATATATATGGGGCTGGCGCATGTAATATCCTTCCAGCCGATTTCACGATTTTTTGAGAAGAGAATGGGCGCCGCAAATTAACAGACTAGTGTTAACAAAGTAGGCCGCGAGTTTAACCACACGACGCGGCGGCGCCGGTGAATTTGAACCAGAACTGAATCTCATTCGAGTTTTTTTTTTTTTTTTTCAAATTTGAATCAAATTTGAACCCGGGCTATTTATCCGCCAGGAAATCAGGCAACTATATGAAAATAGTCACTCTTTGAGGAGTCATTTCAGAAAAGGCGAGTCGCTACCGTAGACTACTGTACTTGGTAACTCATATCTGTTAATTTTTTCTGACACTCGCTTCTCTCCGCACGATATGGAAAGATCGATGACCTCGTACCATATTTCGGAAATATGGGCTGTGTTACAAACGGACGATCTCCGGACGGTGGACCTCTGCCCCCGCCTTCCAAACTGAATCGGTATTGGAACAGCTTCGAATGGTATGGAATCTTCCGAGCTATCGTTCGAACTGTTATCTTCAAGATCCCTGAACTCCGCGCTCCGGTACCGCTTTCGATAGCTATCGCTGGAGGAAGATTTAGAATTTTTTTATTGCCTGTTCCCTCCGTGTGCTTATATCGCAACTTGAAATTACCCAAACCCCCCCCCCTCCTCCCAATAACCTGTTGCAAGGCACGACTCGAGTCAAGAAACATTAGCACATTTGTCTACTGTATGTCGTCTGTCGTTGAATGTACAATATCGGGACCGGTTCCATGTATGTTTTGCTGTTTTACCGCCTTATAGGGTAAAAGGCCTAGCGCATCCAATTAGTAGTCGACCTGGAAACTAGTGTTGTTCTGGGACAACGCAGTCGCATATTTCTGGGAAAACGAAGTCAGCAGGGGAGGCGGTGCAGCAAGGCCACGCGGGATGTGCGGACCTGCATGATCTCGAGATCCTGGACGAATTTGCGCTCGGTTTCGACCATTTCGCGGATGATGTTGTTGCGGGCGGCCTCTTGGGCGTTGACGGGGGGCATGACCGAAGGGGAGTCAGAAACGAAGGAGTCGTAACAGTCGTGGGAGGACATGAAGGCGGGGGAGGGTGGGGACGTTTCAAACGCATGCACCGGGAGATGTTTAACGATGGCGGTGACGGTTTCGACGACCTGGAGGGGTGAGCACGGGAAAAGACGAGAGACCGAGGGACAAACCTTGACGAGGCCGTCGGTCGAGTTGCGGTCCCAGAGGTCGGTTACGGTAAAGAGCTCGCAACCGGGGATGTTCTGGGTGACCTTGTCGGTGCGGATCTGCACGGCAAAGAGGGCGATGGCATGCACCTTTGCACGGTCCGGATTGGCGTCGTACTGCTCCGGGTTAAACTCTGAGTGGTTGATTTTGTTGAAGCCACCCTCCTCGGGGAGTTGATCAAAGATGTAGCAGAGGGGAATGCCAAGAGAGAAGAGGTCCCAGAGCTGGGTGACGGGATCTGTGTCTGGGGAGACGAGGGAGAAGTACCAGGGAAAGCCGCGAATCTGCATCAACCGTGCGCGGAGGGCTGAACATCGCTGGTAAAGGGATACAGACTGGGAGGCAGCCTTGTTGAGAAGGGTGTTATTCTGGATGGGCGAGTCGGAGGATAGACCAGCTGTGGAGATGATAGACTTTTTGCGCCGAGCACTCATTGTGTTAATTTATGGGAGAAGAGAAAGAGGGGACGCGTGGCTAAGCGGAAATGCCACGGGTCCTAGCCGGAAGACCGGCTGCCACGTAAAGATGGTTGTGGGTTCGAATCCTACACAACCGCAGAAAAGTATAACGGCCATCTAATTTCGGCACGGACACCGTCGACGGCAACGACTGGTGAAATCCCAGTGAACCAAGCGGGTGACCTTGGAATGCTTCTGCAGACTGAGGAGCACTACACCAAACGCTCCAATAAAAAAAGAGAAGAGAAAGAGCGCAATTACTGTCACATCAATGTCACACACAGCCACAGGTCACGACTCTCTTTTCGCGCTTGACCAGGACCCATGGCACCCACCGTCGTCAAGCCCATGTCGGGAACCCCCTTGCCCTCTACGACTCAAAGTAACGCCCTTTTCTCCCCTCCACTGCTCACGTCCTAGAAACACGGAGGAACCGTTTCCAGGGATACAGCGGGGTCCAATAAGTACATTCTCGGTATCATCAATCACTCATTAGCACCCATTTGATTCCCACCAGCCTTATTTCCATCCAGTTAATTCACACAGGCGCTCGGGCCAGAATCTATATTGTCAGTACGCCAACAAGAAGAGCAAGGCCGTGCTTGATGCCCGCTGGATCCGTGAATGCATCAAGGTTGCCGCCCTCCAGACCTTTGCAACAAACTGGGCCGGCTGCAATCTCGACGGCACTGAAACGTCCGTGCTTTATTTTGAAACGCGTCGCGTGCTAATAATTCCCCCCAGCCAAATACAGGAGACTCCTTCACCCCGCACCAGTGCGCGTCAAGTCGAGCAACAACAGCAACAGCAGTCACAACAACAGCCCATCCAGCAGCGGACGACCCTCCACATCGACCCCCAGACTGACTATGCATTTGTAGTATACATTCCCCCATCCTGGCTCCGCCCTCGACTCCGCCCCCGCCCCAACAGCCCTGGCAGGCTACCCCTGTTGTACCTGAGCAGACCAACATGATCCATCAGCCCAGCGAGTACCGCGAAGACCCTGCCATCACTTGAAACCACTACTATGTGCCCGCTCCTCCCGTCAACCCGCCCCCGCCCAATACGACTACACGAGATCTTATCGCGACGAAGAAAATGGCTGGGCGGCTGCTGCGCCAGCCTACTATGAACCCGCTGTCAGTGTATTAGCCTTCGTTTTGTCTTAGTCTCAAACTCGCGTCCAGTATGTGCCGCCATATCAGTCTACCTACAGGGATGAGGACCACACAACTCCCGAGGCCGGCCCTTCAACCCTCCCCGTCGAAACCCCCGAAAAACCCCGCGGGCGCAAGCGAGTTCGCGCTTCGGCACGTCCAGTCGCTGTCGGCGCGTCATACATTTTCATGTAGGGAAGGGATGCTTGGAACTTGAGTGATTTCAACCATGACGACCGACCGTGACACTTTTGGTGAGGAATTGGGGTACGAATTTGAAGGTGACAAAGTTTCAAGCGACGACAATGGATGAATAATATTGTCTCATCTCACGGTTCAACTTCAACGTCGCAACAACGCTCATAAATTTCAACATCTTTCACGTGACATCTTCAACTTTACGGAGATCTCAGATATCATATGAACCTGGGGCTGGCGCATGTAATATCCTTCCAGCCGATTTCACAATTTTTGGAGAAGAGAACAGGTGCCGCAAATTAACCCGCCAGTGTTAACAAAGTAGACCAAAGTAGACCGTGAGTTGAACCACACGACGCGGCGACGCCGGTGAATTTGAACTGCAAGTTTTCCAAATTTGAACCCAGGCTATTTTATCCCCAAGAAACCGGGCAACTATATGAAAATGTTTGAGCGGTCATTTCAGAAAAGGCGAGTCGCTATACTGTAGTAGCAACTTATCCGCTAATTCTGACATTCGCTTCTCTCCGCACGATAGGGAAATATCGATGACCTCTTATATTTCGGAAGATAGTTATAGGCGCTGCAAACGAACGATCTCCGCCGGGGTGGATGCGAGGCTGATACGCTGGAGTTCTGGACGAGGGGTGCCCCGGGGCAGGCCAATGCATTAATGCGACTTTGTAATTTGCATACGGATGCTCCGTGTACCACCTGATATGGGCAACTCATCCTTCGTTTAAACTTGTGCAGCATCTGTGTTATGTAAAGGTAGCGATAATTGTGCGATTAACCCAAAAGGGGAATCTAGTTGAATAGGGGCGTCAAGCGTGATTTGGGCCAGAATCTGTTTCCAACATGGTCAGTTTGAGTAGTTTTGGACAATCAAGCCACTCTAAAGGTGTTATAAGCCCTCAAAATGTATGAAATGACCTTGCAAGATGGGAAATTTGCCCATAAAAATGCATAAATCCCCCTCATATCCTATGCATTATGCGTTACAAGTAACTCGTGCCAATTGATACAGTAGACAGAGGATACTCATAAGTATTGGTATCGACCGAGTCCTCATCTGGTATGGACTGTATCCGAGCTATCATAGAGAATCATGAGCTCTTCCAAATTGTCATCTTCAAGATCCTTGGACTCTGTGCTGAAGATTGTGCCGCCTCTGAACTAGACTCGAACCAGTCCCAAGGGCGTGAGGTCTCAAAGACAGTCGATGCCCTATTGATCGACTATCATCAATAGAGAGTTTGCGGTAGCCACCAGCAGCCACCAGGTGGCTTTTCCGGCATGCGGTGCCAGGTGGCTACGTCATTACGGTGGCTCCTGTAATAACGCATTCGACACGTATTCCAACGTTCTTTATTCTACTGTGCATCACCTAAAGTGTCTAGGTTGACTCTTCCACCAGGTTGCCCACCGGAATTATTGATAGTTTCATCCCATTCCTCATAAATGACCTTCAGAAGGGTAGTGAATTGGATTCTGGACTCGAGAATGGCTTTCTGCATGGAAGTACGACAGAAAATGGTGGCTAGCCTGCCTCGCGACAAAAATGCAACAGCCACTGCAACAGCCACCATAATGACGTAGCCACCCAGCACCGCATGCCAGAAAAGTCACCCAGTGGCTGCCAGTGGCTACCGCAAACTCTCTAATACTCAGAATAACGACTGGTTCGAGTCTACCTCCTGAACATGAATTTGGGTTTTGAAACGGTTCGGCGTCGCCAAGTGCTCAAATGATATGAATCTTCCTCGCTATCTTCCTCGCTATCTTCCGAACTGTCATCTTCCGAGCTGTCTTCCGAACTGTCGTCTTTAAGATCCTCGAACTCCGCGCTCCAGTATTGTGGTTTCGAGGCTATACCTCCAAGGTCTCTAAGCGCCGGGATATCCAGGCTCTCCGGTCCACGCGCGAAGATTTCAAGCGTGCGATGCGCTGTGCTTTGAGGATGCGAAAATTTCTGGAGAGATTTGGGCAAACTACTGAGGGCCTCATCTGCGGCCTGAGCGGCTCCGCGAAGTCGACCGACAGACGCGAAGGCTTGCGCAAGGGCAAGAAATGAGGACGAATACATCGTGACTTTGTACTCCATTTCGTCGGGCGACAATGCGCCCGGCCCGGACATCTGCATCATTATCTCCGCAAGCATGGGGCGGCACTTTTGAACCGCTTCCTTAGCGATGGAGATTGCAGCCAGTGGCTGCTGCGTTGAACGAAGATTGCGCGAATACAAGACCAGCGCGGACACATACGAGGTCCGATTATCCACCTCTGATGAAGTTTCAGACGAGAACTGATGCAGATCAAGAGATTGGCGGCTAGCCTGCAGAGCTAGTTCGAATTTCTCCTGACGTCCGTACTGTTCCGACAGTTTCTCCAGTGCGTCGGAAAGCCAGGGTATGACTGACGCACAGTGATCACCCGGCGCGCGAGCCAATCTTTGCAGCATCTGGACCGTCGCGAGCTGCCAGGCCGTCGCCTCAGAGTTGAATCCTAGCTCGGCCAGCTGAACTGCGAGGTCAAGCGAGACCAGGGATTCCAGCGGGGCTGTTGCTGGATCGCCTTCAGTCGCCACAACTAGATGGAGTACGCGGAGGAGGACATGCTGAGGGGGTCCGGATTTCAAAAACACGGGGCGAATAGAAGCCGCGAGTTCCCAAACGGGAGTATTGACGGCGAGGGTGGAGCTAGCGAGTCGTCGCTGAACAGACTCAACCAAGTACCGAGCGTTGACAGCAAGATATTGGGATTCCAACGTCTGATGTTTTGGGTCCTATTGACAAGATCAGCTCTTGTGACGAAAGCGGCGGCGGAATCCGCTTACAGATGAGATGGTTTCAGTGGTCTGGTTCATGACATTCCGTCCGAAAGTTGTATCCAGGAGGAATCCGGTCATCATCCCCTGAAGCCGCTGTAGTCGTGGTTGATTTTCCAAAGTATTCGTGATCAAAGTTTGCTCGACGCGCAGGGAAGTGTTTACCGCTTGGAGAGCGATATCCTCGATTCTACCAGCTGTACGCTCGATCCGAACAGATGTAAACTCGGTTCGGGAAACGGAGAATACCTGATGAACGTAAGATTAAAGCACGGAAATCATATGATAGGCCCACCATGAATTGAATATAGCAGTCATTCACGCGCTCCTTCAGCCGCCGAATTTCCGCTTCGATTTCATCACGATTCCACCACAATTTAATTCGGTTGCGAGCGCGTCTAAATGTGGGACCACATTCACTAGAAGAAATCCTCTGGCACTCCTCGCGGATGTGTAGCATATGTCTAGAGAGCCAGGCTGAATTGGTGTATACAAGGCGCCGTGGGGATCACTCACCCCTTGACATTGCCGAGTGCAGTCAACAGAGCAGGTGTCCCAAACGTGCCATCATGTCCTCGCGTGAGGTTGGCAAGGTCAGCGAGAGTACGGAGGACCTCATTGGTCAGGTCCCGGAGCCGCCGTCGATTGTCGCTGACCTGCACCGCGCTCAATGGAAAGTCACTCCATTCAGAAATAAAGGCCGTACTTTTTCTATCGAAGCCATGAGGTCCTGCCCCAGCTTGATGAGGTCTGTCGTGAAGGTCGCGAGAGTGATTAGCGTCGTCGTCGCCGTTATGGGATCCATGGTCGGCTGGACGAGATTGGACCAAGGACAGGGGCGTGGTGGTGGCCTTCGACTTATGCCGTACGAATGCTAAGAGGCTTTGTACTAAAGAAGAAACAGCTATGCTGGCACAGCTTGTCTGCATCGTGGCATTGGGGTACTATTATTGGGTGATCGCCATTAAAGAGTGCCGGCAGGGTGGTTCTTGAGCCCAAGTAGTGCGAGTAAAAAGTACTACTCTCAGCTCTAGTGATGGCTCGCAAAATGAGAGTTGTCAGTCCGACACAGAGCAAACGACGACCAAATTTAGATTCGATAGGTGGCTGTTTGTGATTTCAAAATTTGCGCCGCCTCTAGATCTGCGTGAATTCTTTTGAGACGTGAGGTTATGAGGAAACAGCATGGGAGCCTTTACTGTATTGTCAACGGACTAGTCACGTCGGTCGGTTTTCGTTGACGACAGAGTCATTGACCTAGAAAGGCAGTGGCTCTAGGAGGCTAGTGCGCAGTAATATAGTCATTTCATCATGCCGGATTGCAGCTTGTAACTTGGAAGGGTGTCTACAAAAGAATGCAGCCAGCCGTTGGAGATAAGTATCAACAGATAGACAGTTAGCAGTCGTCGGATTGACAGCTAACGAAGTGACATACATATCCCAGTGGAACTGGAACACCGACAGGTCAAATTCGGAAAGAGAAGAGTCTCTCGGAGCCAGACAACTGCACGAGATATGAGTTTCCAATGTCGAAGGAGTAGTATACGAGTTGCTCAAGTCCAAGTTCGACAAAAAATAACCTTGAAATAAACCAGAATCTGTTGAGAAATCGCTCCGATTGAGTGGCGACGCCGTCAAGTTTTCAGACAGGGGCAGCAGCAAGAAATTTGAGGCAAAATTCGATGAAAGTTCAGAAGAGGTTTGAAACTTGTTTGTTTTTGTTTTCAGATGACACATTCAGTCGGAGCAAGTTCCGCGAACTCCGTTCGACCTCCGCCGTGACCACTAAGCAAAGGTCAGTCTAGACTCTCTTTTTTTGTGTGTGTCTCTGTCCTGACCCATTACACTCTACTTGAATCTTCAATCTTGCTTGAATTCTTCCTGGATTCTGTTGGGTTTTCAAGGGTTTCTGGGTGATTAATACTATTTGTGCCTGGAACTCGCGATCCTCCGACGACCGGCTTTCTTCTCCTGGAAACCTGACGCGACGGTCGCGTGAAACCGGAGCGGAGCGAGCGCCGGAGTTGGATCTCCTACACCAACAGGAGCCGCAACAACCATAACCAACGATAGCCAGCAAATTCATTTGCATTTGCGGCTCTCGTTTCACTTCCTCTGCTGCTTGTTCTTCTCTGTCTTCAGCCGGGTGGCAGCTGCATTTATTGGATCAGCTGCAAAGACTGGTGGTATAATTATAACGCGTAGCGGAACAACGGGTGCAACTGCAATTCCAAGTATACTTGGGCGCGTCCGACATGTCCTGGCCCGTGGGGACGCCCGCGTACACGCTTCCGTTCACGGAGTACGACGACGACGACGATCATGAGCCCGACACACCTGGCGGTGGCGGGGCGAAGGAGAAGGCGGTGAGGAGGAGGAGTAGCAAGGGTGCGTGTCTTCCTTGTATTCGCTTGATCATGCGTCTGGGGTTCATGGATGTACTGACCACGTTCTGCAGCATGCGACCAGTGCCGGAAGAGCAAGTGCAAGTGCGAGCGCCCGGGCCCCGGCGAGCCGTGTCGCAGCTGTGTCGTGCTCGGAACCGGTGCGTCCTCCCTTCTGTTGGTATATCGTTACTGATTCGTAATATATCTCGCAGAATGCACCTCCTCGGCCCCTCCCGCAAGCGCGGCCCGCCAAAGGGTTACATCGACGCCATCGAGGCGCGTCTCCACCAAACAGAGGCCCTCGTCGGCATCTTGCTGGCTGCGGCGGGTGCTAGCTCGTCCTCGCAGTCGTCGCATGCGAAGGCGGAGTACACGATCGACGAGGAGGACGAGGAAGGGAGGAGGGGAAGGAAGGAAGGACGGGAGGTAGACGAGCGCGCGCGGGGGTTATTGGCTGATTTGAGGGAGGTGAGTGGGCCTTTCCATTTTGTACAATAGACTTGAGTTGCGGAGAGGAGAGGCCTCCATTAACCTTTATTCAGCCTTTAACTTAACTCTAAACCCACTTCCTCTTCTCTTCGCGTCCGCCTTTACCTCAAACTCTCATGCTAACGCCTTTGCGCAGGACCCTCTCGCCCGCGCCATCCTCGCACGCATCGACCAGAGCGCGTACGGGCCAGCGGGGCGCGCCGCCGCAGGCACAGCCGCCGCGAGCTCATCTCCGCAGTTGAAATCGCACCCCTCGTCGTCATCTTTGAAGAGTCCAGGAAGTGGCCATGGGAGCGGGCAAGGGAGTCCAGCGGGCGGAAATGGGGTGGTAAAAGGAGAGGTCGGAGCGCCAGCGATGATTGGCAGCACACAGTCAGCGCGTTTCCTTCTCACATTCAATCACAAGCTAACCGTCTGTTTTTGCGTTCTTCACCACGACAGCCCCTCGCACGAATGGATGGACCGCGTCACCACGCACATCCTGAGCCGCGCGAGCGAGGCCCAGTCTTCCAACTCCAACAATAGCCAGGTTAATCAGAGTCGCGGCAACAACTTTGGCTCGCCCGTGCACCCGCACGCGCCGCAGTCCCAGCCCCACGGCTTGCCCCAACTGCATCCGCACGCACCCCAGCCCCAGTCGCACCAGCGCACGCGGCTCGCGCACTCTCGCTCCTTTGAACAGCGCTCGCCCGCGCGCTCGGGCGCATCGACGCCGAACCGGATGTACGCCTTCGGACAGCAGCAGCAGCACACACAGCCGCAGCTGCACTCGCACACGTCGCAGAGCCAGCTTGGGGCGGGGCATGGACACGGACACGGCCAGGCCCCGCCCCAGCGGCCCGCGATCATCACCGCGCTCCCGCCGCAGGGGTACCACTCGCTCTCGGCGGGTGGTGCGGGGATCGACGTGAGCGGCGGGGGGAGTGCTGTGAGCGGCGGGCAGCCGATCCCGCTCTCCGCAAGCTCGGACGGACGGCGGTTGCGAAGAAGAGTAGATGGGGGGCCGGATTCGGGCGCGTATCGAGACGGCGCCGCGTATCGAGATGGGAGCGCGTATAGAGACGCGTCGGGGGCGTACCGTGACGGGAGCGAGTTCCGGGATTCGAGTGTGTTTGGGAGGGAGGGGCACGCGGGCGCCAACTCGAACGCTTTCTTCGGCGCGAGCAATGGGACGCCGTCGAGACGGGGAAGGTCGCGCTCGTACTCGCCCGCGGGGTCGGGGAGCGAGGCTGAGCTCGATGTGGACGTGCCGCACCATCCGCATCCGTCGCCGCCGCGGCGAGGGCGGTATGCTTCAGACGGCCGGGGCAGTGGTGAAGGGAGAGAGGGACGAGGTGCGAGAGGGCGGGACACCGGGGCGGAGGGCCTGGCGGGCGCGGTGGGCCAACTGAGTTTGAACGAGGACAAACAGGTGCGATACCATGGGAAGGCGAGCGGGCTGCATCTGCTCGCACGCCGCGCGGAGCCGGAAGGGGAGCGCTCGAGGGGTCGGACGCAGGTGAGGCGGGGGCCGAGTATGAGCGCGCCGAGGAAGGGGGATGCGGGTGCGGGTGGGAATGTCATAGGATCGGACACAGGGGAGGAAGGAGAGGACGAGGAGGTAGGAAGGAATGTGGGCGGGATTTGGTGCGTTATCTCTCTATTCAACGCGTCAGTATATCGGCACTAACACTTTCCCTTTCGAAGGCGCTTCCCAAAAGCGCGCGTGTGGCCCGAAGCGCCAGCAGCGGCTCCGGACGATGACTACGGCCCCGGCGCGGGAGTAATGGACGCGGACGGGCTACCGCCGCGCGGGGTGCAGGAGGCGCTCCTCACGCGCTACTTTGCACATGTACACCCTAGCTTTCCGGTCGTGCACAAGCGCGCGGTGCTCGAGGCGTGGGGCCGTCGCGAGGGGTGCGTTCTCTTCACTTCTCCCCTTTCCTTCACTTGAGCTCATCTCCCCCTTTTCTTGAAGGCCGCCGCCGCTCCTGCTCCTCGCCATGTACGCGCTCGCGGCGCGACACGCACCCCAGCCGGCCTCCTGCTCCATCTCCGAGGCGCCCTCGCAGTACATGTGGCCCGCCGGCGACGCTTTTCTCTTCCGCGCCAAGGCACTCCTAGACTCGTCCTACGCGTCTTCGCGCGCGAGTACATGTCAGGCGCTGCTGCTTATGGGCTTCCGGGAAATAGGGATCGGGGCGATGGCCCAGGCGTGGATATATATTGGTGTGTATTTTAATATTTTGGCCTCATTTTTAGGCTCATTGTAACTAGGGATGGCGGTGCGAATGGCGCAGGACCTGGGGATGCAGAGGGATGCAGATGGATGGGTGAGGGCGGGGGTAAGGGTTGGACATAAGAACGCGAGTCAGGGGAAAGAGAAGGGGAAGAGTGCGAGTCGAGACGCGGCGGGCGACGAGGAGCGGATGATAGAGGACAAATCTCAGCCTGGCGGACGCGAGGGCGGAGAAGTGGGGCGCAGCGAGGATGGCAAGCTGTTTGGGCCGTGGGAGATCGCGGAGCGGCGGCGGATATGGTACGCGTGCGTTATCATGGACAAGTATGTGAGCACGTATATCGGTGCGTGCCTGCCTCCTCCTTTCGTATTATTCGTATAATGGACTGACGCAAACCGTTAGGCCGACCCCTCGCGATCTTTGAGCGCGACTTTGACACGTCGTTGCCGAGCGAGAGCGATGCGGAGGAGATGGAGGATTGGGCGCCGCCGGCGGACGCGCCCGTGAGCACCGCGCCGCGCGCGGGACGAGTCGTCTCCTGCTTCAACGCGTCCGCGAGGCTCTGTGCGTCCTTTTTTTCTCCTGTTTTTTTTCGAGCTTATTCGCCTCCCTAGCCGGCATTCTCAGCCAAATCGTGCAGTCGATCTACGCACTTAGGCCTGCGGCCAGCCGTCACGCCGAGCTCGTCGTGCTCGATGGGCAGCTCGAAAAGTGGCACCTCGCACTGCCGGCACACCTGCAGCACGACCCCGCGCGCAGTACTCGAGGCGGTGGCGCGGGCGAGGTGCCGCTCCCGCAGGTTTTGACGCTGCACATGCAGTACTGGTGCGCAGTGCTACTACTGCATCGGCCGTTGTCCGTACCCTTTCGTTCTTTTCGTTGTCGGCGATGCTGATTTTGTGTTCTAGCATCCGGCAGAATGCGGTTCGGAATAAGCAGTATGCCATTTTTTTGTTTGTTTCAAAGCTGGGGGAGCTGATGTGTTTGTGCTCACAGTAGTCCGGCGCCTGAAGATGGGGAAGTGCGAGGGAACGCGGAGAAGAGCTATGAGCTTTGTGCGGGCGCGGCGAACCATATCACAACTATTGGTGAGCGAATATTCTTTTTGGCTGTTTGCCATTCACTCACTGGTTGTGCTAAAGCTACCCTCTATTCGGAAACCTACACGCTTAAGCATTGTGCGGTCTTTCTCTGCTATTACATCTTCACCGCCAGCATCATGCACGTCACCTCGCGTGAGTACCTGTCCTTGGACTTCCGCCATCCCAGTCGACTAACTCCTGCTGCTGACAGTCTCATCATACCCTACCGACCCGCAGGCCCGCTTGGGCCTCACAAAATGTATGGACGCTCTCAGGGAGATGGAGATCGTCTGGCCCGCCGCCGGGCGCGCGCTTGAGCTCCTACTCGGTGCGCAAGCGACGCTCGCCGACGCGGAGACGGACGTCAGCAGCAGCGGTAGTGCGCTTGTAAGCCGCGCTCGCAAGCGCTCTGCGACACAGTCCATTCAAGACTCATTTGTGCCGCCGCCCGGCGCTGAGAACTTCCCCGCGCTACGCCAATTCCCACCGGTTTACTCTTCGAATGGACATTACCCCCTCGACGCGCGCAACAACAGTGCGACGATGTACTACCCACCGCCGGCGTCGCCATACGAACGTTGGCCTACGGAGGACGGCGCGTTGGCGTTCCCGGCCGCGCTGTCGACGGCGGTGATGGGGCCAACGTACAGCACAGGCTTCGTTGACGAGCGGCGGCCACCGGCGCACGAGGGCGAACCGCGGTACGGGCAGCAGCAGCAACCGCCGCCGCCGCCGCAGTATTGGAACGATTATACGGCGTTCCAGCCGCTGGGACCCGGGTATGGCGAACTCCACGATCCCGCGCTGACGGTGCATGCGGAATCGCAGATATACCCCTTGCACGAGTTTGGCATGTATACCCAAAACCAGTGAGTGGTGTAATTTCTTGAGGAGGCGGTGAACTGACGTGGTTCCCTGTCTATAGTCACGGACCATAATCTCGTCCAGTCCTTTCTCATTGCTTATGTCTGCATAATCATTATTTCCCTCCCTCTCGTTGCCATTATATTTGCTGTCCTGCTGTCTTTGTATTCCAGTTTATACACTCCACAAACCGTACACTTAGTTATCTGCATGTATCATTTAGTTTGTTGTCAAAGTCATAATCTTAATGCGAGGTTTTTCTTACTGAGTACCGATCCGAGAGCAGTGGCAGTGCAGAAAGAGGAAGCTAAAATTGTTTGCCTTCTTCCTTCATGGCTTCAAGTGAATATGACCGCTATAGCCTACACCATACCAGATGTCCCCCTCATACTCACGGCCGGCTCGTTCCTATACCTCATCAATGTCGCTGAGACCGTCTTCTCGCGCGTTATGAACGTTGGACTCCTTGGATCCCTGTGCATCGGCATTTTGTTTGGCTCAGAAGTTTCCAGCATCCTCCCAGAAGCCATGCAGAGCGCATTTATTACCCTCGGGTATATTGGGCTGCTTTTGATTGTCTTCGAGGCCGGACTGACCACCAATATATCCCTGCTGTTCGACAGCATCCTCCTCTCGTGCACTATCGCGCTCTCAGGCATGGCCTTGCCAATCGCGCTCTCGATGCTGCTTCTACATTTTGGATATGGGTATACTGTGCTTCAGTCCTTTGCGGCGGGGGCCGCGCTCAGCTCTACTTCGCTCGGGACAACACTCACGCTGCTGAAACCCGCCTACCGGCGCACTCGGACGGGAACAGTGTTGATGGCTGCAGCGCTTCTGGATGACATCGGCGGTCTTGTAATTGCTGCTATATTATCACAGCTCTCCTCATATGAAATGTCCTCGTCTTCATTTTCCATCCCGTGGTACATTATTGTCCGCCCCATCCTCGTCTCGTTCGCATTCGCCTTCGGCATCCCATTTTTCGCGTTTATTTCGCGATATGCTGTGGAACATACCGTGTTCACAGAGAAATGTGGGCTGTTAGCTCCTAATGCACAACTATTCATCGCGGTTGCGACCCTTTCAGGGTTTGTGGCGGGGGCCAAGTATGCAGGGACGAGCGAGTTGTTCGGGGCGTATCTCGCCGGTGCTTGGCTAGCATACGTTTTCAGTCCCCTCTCAACCGCCGTCCCGGGATTGTCCGTCGATTCAAGAGCCCCAGTGCTTGCGTTCAAGAAACACATCATGCCGATGCTCCAGAGTTTCCTCTCCCCCTTGTTCTTCGCCTCCATCGGCAGCGTACTTCCCATCCGATCCTTGGGCTCGGTGGATGGATCGTCGCGGGTCGTTTGGCGCGGGATTGTCTACTCTCTCCTGATGGGCTTCGCGAAAGTGGTTGTCGGTCTGTGGATGCTCGTCTGGCCAGATCCAGTCTCAGGGCATGGGTGGTTCGGTCGTCGCCTTGCCCGTCATCCCACTGGAGAGGGAGAAACAAACAACGAGGTCGAGGATTCCACGGCAGCAAGCGAAAGCGACCCCGCAACCAATTTTACGTCGCGCACTCGCTCCGCGGCGCTCGTCCGGCCTCGCCATGATTGCCCGTGGGGAAATTGCGCTCATAGTTGCGGAGATTGCTCGACCCCTTCTTAGGATCAACGATCCTCAGGCAAACTTAGAACCATTTGCAGTCGTTATATGGGCGACGCTTTTGAATACCGCAGGAGGGGCTATCTTCGTCGGACTTTTGTTGAAAGCGCGTTGAGGCGGTAGGCGCTAGCCACAAGGAGGAGCTTTGAATCTGAGTTATTATAGACTCCACAAATTTGCAAGTTTTAATGATAGTCGATAAAACCCTGGTGTAGAGTCATTATACTTATCGAGAGCAAAAATATATGGGGTTGAACCTGACGCGTAGTAAGTTGCGCTTTTTCAGAAGAATGAGCGCGGGTAAAACTCGAAGGAGGCAGTTCATACTAGGCTGTACTCGTAAATTCAAGTCTACTTCGTGGACTGCTCCCCGAATTAGGCGAAATAAATGCTGCGACCAGTTTGAGAATGAGTTTCGGTGCAATAACCATGCAGGCCAACTGAGGGTGGATCAGTGGCAGTGTCAGGCTGTCGACTCTTGTCAGTGCCACTTGACAAACTTCCTTTTTCACCGCAAAAACGAAGTTTCGAGTGAGTGAAAGCATGGCATCTCTTTCGATATGATTATCGATACTCGTTTCCCCGCCCCAAGGCAC